>CM045761.1:14766326-15321765 GCA_025200525.1 Camellia lanceoleosa
CACTTTTTCTTATTTAAGGCTGTGGTTTAGCTGAATGTGCACACTAGAGCTATGCACAGCCCCACTCTCTACATCTAAACATTCTCATATCTTCACTGTGTATACCATATGAATTTTAATATTAGGATAAACAAAACTTTCTCTCATGACAAAAGAAAACATAAAATAAGGGTTTACCACTGCCTCAAAAAAAAGGATCTGATACTTATTTTTAAAATGGTCAATGAAATCCATGGACCTTGTAGATTCACGTTAATACCCAGCCAAGACAAGAGAGTTTTGAATCATGATAGGGGCTATCGCCCATTAGTCACATTAGACTTTATCCATTTGCTTTGGCCCTTGAACTATGGAGCAAGGACACACTTCTAACTAAGTAGAGTAATGCATTGAAATAAATAATACATTTAGGAGACTCCATAGACGCATGAGTGCCCAACACTTCCTAGACATGCTAATTTTGCAGATAAATTTTGCCTCAAGCATGTTTGTGATACTTTCAGATGTTTCTAAACTTTCGTACCTATTCCTTTTTCCCATATAAAAATAAATTAACAGTAGTACACATAAGAAAGCCATGAGAAAAATTTGACACAAATCTAAAACAATTTTACAATTCCCAGAAAAGTTCCATTCTCATATAAGATAGAGCTGTATTAACAAAAAATACATATTTGAAGGATTTTAACTATAGTATGCACAAAAGATTTAAGAACTATTTGTCGATCTGTTGCATTAAAAAACAAAATTGGAAAGAAATGTATCTCTAATTTACTAGTTCTGCAAACCCAAAAGGGTTGGGCTGAGTGGTAAAGACTTGAGTATAAGATCTAAAGTGCTTGAGTTCGAGTCACCCAAGGCCACTTTTGGAATTTTTGCCTGGTGCATTAACATGTCAGGGCCCCAGCATTTAGTCATAGGTGTGCATAAAGCTGACCCAAACACCCAGTTATCATAAAAAAAAATAAATAAATAAATAAAAAGACCAAAAAAAAAAATTCTAGTTCTTGTATACTCATCCCCCCACCTACAACCCAATATATATACTACTAAAGTTCTCCCAAATTGACTTAGTCAGGAAAGTAAAATTGAATGAATTCACCCAGTAATTCAAAAGAGATTTCAATCATGAATTGAATCCCAATTACAGGCAAAGCTCAAACAAGATCAAATTTCAATTGAATTCACGCACTAGGAATATAAAATAATAATAAAAATAGGTACCCATTCTTAATTAGCACAACTGACAACCCCAGTAACCACAGGAATGAGAGTGACATAGGTGAGCCAAGCCTCCTCTTGACCGTCATAATATAAGCAAAACACCGCCGTGGAAAACGGCGTCGTAGCCCCAACCGCCTGATTGAACTGACGCACAGGAAGGTAGCGTAAGAGAAACATTCCCACTCACGACCGAAGTACAAAACACGAAGACTCAGAGTGGCGATCTTGATGAACTGAACACGAGAGACCTAATCGTCTGCAGAGGCACTAATTTCATCCACGACAGCTTAACGTAGCTGAACAATGCGAACAAGCAGTCATGTGACACATGGTGAGAAAGATCGGGTACTTGAATCCATAGCGTTGCTTTTCAGCAAGTACTTGTTGAGAAGAAGAACCCCCAATGTTCGATGCGTACCAGGCCGACATACGAGCCCGATCGTGAACCACTGGCTCGAGCCCTTCATCGAAATTCGAGAAATTTATTTAAGAGTTTAGGATCTGGAGAAATGTGGAGTTATAGTTTTTAGAGGTTTTGATGGATCTTGGAAGACAAGTCCAAATTTAACACTTTGAAAGCTCTTTTTGTATGGAAAGCGCGAGAGAGAGGCAAAACTCGTTTTCCAGGACTTAACGGTAAGGAAAAGTTGTAGAGAAGAGAGAGAGAAACACGGTGTCTGCAACTGTTTCGGCGGTGGTGGGAAAGTACCTGTCGTGTGACAAATGGGGAGGGGGACTCACGCAAGTTGCATTTGGTTTATTGGATGGGGCCACTTAAAAAATAATAATTTTTTTTTGTGGGGTCTACTTGATTTATAGTGTTGTTAGGTTAAGATTGACCGTTGGATTGGATTTACCATGAAGTATTGGGTTTTAAAACGAAAATGTTTTTTGTTCCTAAATTTTAAAACTAATTTTGATTAAAAAAATAAGTTTAAAATTAACTTTCTTTTTAATGTTGGAAGAAAACATAATTTTTTTTTATAAATTAAACATAATTATATTTGGTTTTTACTTTAAATCACACCAAATTCTTTTCATGTTTATTGTATGAATAAAAAATGATAATGCGTCGTATTATTTTATTAAAATATATATTTTTCGTATTTATCTTTCCAACCCCGGTTGGTAGCTCGAGGGGTCATTGGAAGTGGGTCGAATTTGGCTCGACACCAAAACTTACGTTTGTTTTTGGTGTCATTTTTTTTTTTTTCTTTTCTTCCATGTTTAATGAAAGCAGAAGAAAAGAGGAGGAGAAAGGGAGAAGAAAGAAGAGAAGGAAAGGGAGAAGAAGAATGAAGAAGAAGGAAGAGAGAACTGATGAGGGGGTATCAACTGTGGTGGAGGCGCGGAAGAGAGAACTGGATATGAGCCGAGGGTGGGAGGCCTTGGCCGGTATTCTTCTGCGACAAACTGCAGGATTTGCCGGAGGCGCCAGATATCGAGTCAAGGACGAATGTGATCTACGATCGATCGCAAGGCTTGTGACGATCGAGAAACTGCCGATGAGGACGAAATGGGCGAACGTGGAGGCGACGGCAAGCTCCTCACGCGATCTCTCTCTCTCCCTCTCTTCTTCTTCTCCTTCTCCTCTCTTCTCTCCCTCTTCGAATTCGAGCCAAATTCGACTCCACAGACTTAATTTCGAGCTACCACCTATTTTTCTTTATCTTTAAACTTATTAAAAGAGATGCAAGTGCACCTATGGAGGTGTTCATTAAAAATTTAAAAATGTGATTATAATTTATTTTAATTTAAAAATATTTACTAAAGCTGCTTTGATACAATTACTTACAACTTATAGCATAATCGGATGGGCTCACTTTTCATGGGTTTTTTCCTCCCACGATTTAAGGATTGGCGAAAAAAGTTAATTATCCAAAACTAAGGAAATGTGTTTTAATTTTCCGATTATCAATCTTTTAACTTTTAATAAATTGCACCAAATAAGGCCTATGTCAAAAGTTACAAAATTAATATATTTTCTTCAAATATAAAATAAAAGTCAATGCATTGCCTAAAAAAATTTAAAAAATTCTCATCATTTTAATATAATTTTTTAAAAATTAAAAATTAAAAATAATTTTTTTAATATTTAGTTCCGTAAACTAGTTTTAACTTTTATTTAAAAAAACAAAATTTGAAATGTCAACAAAACAAGGTCATTAGATATCTAAGGTTGCTGTCAAATAATTAAATGATTTTTAATCAAAAGAATTTTCTTATTAATTTGAACACTCGCTACGGTGGCGCGTGCCGTGAACGTTCCGACATTGGACCAATATCAGACACGTGTTAAGAAACTTTCGTACGTGACTTCCAAATTGCGGCACTTGTTGCATCGCTTTTCGCCACGTGCGAGAAATAAGTTCATGTTTTTGATTAGCCTCCAACTGTAATTACAATCACTGATTTTCCCGGCTATTTTGTCCACTGACATCTTCAACAACATCGTAATCATCCAAATTTAGGGTTGGTTTGGGATGTTCTAAAAAAATGTACTTTTTGATTTATTGACTTATATTGGTTGGGTTTGGATTGAGTTTGATGTGATGTGTTAGAGAGGTGATGTGATTTAAATAAGATGATGTGACTTAAATAGGATAAGCTTTTTGTTTTTGTATTATTTAGTTTATCTTAAAACCAATAATATACTATATATGTTAAAAAATCAACTGTCCAATAATAAATTATTATGTAGATGTAGTTAATTCTATTGTATAGATGTTGAGGTTATTGAATTATTAATTATATTTATTAATTAACTGTTTAATAGTAAATTATTATGTAGATGTATTTAGAATAATGTTATATGTATTAATTAGTGTACCAATTGATGATATGATATAATTTAAGAGGTTTTGAGATTTGTAATGTGATTAATGAGTGAGGTCAATAATAATATCATAACTAGTGTTAGTATATTAATTAGTGTACTAATTGGTGTATGTAACACTCACAGGTAATTAATTCTATTATATAGATGTTGAAGTTATTAAATTGTTGATTATATTTATGGGATTTTTTTAAGGTTCTTGATATTAAGATTTTATAGCGTAAATGACATTCAATATTTTCATAATATCTAAGATCCTGAACATTAATCTAGAAAAATTCTAGACTTCCTAAAGAATTTTACGGGTTCAAACAAGAGAAAATTGAAATTTTACGAGTTCAAACTAGAGAAATCCAAATAAAATTGAACAATACAAAGAAAATTAAATAAGATGAGAGAAAATTACCCGAGAGAAAATTAAAATTTCTTTGAGTTCAGACCAGAGAAATCCAAAAAAAATTGAACAATACAGAGAAAATTAATTAGGACAAAGAAAATTACCTAGAGAAAATTGAAATTTCTCTAAATTCAAACTAGAGAAATTTAGAAAACTGAACAACACAGAGAAAATTAAACAGGTTAGAGAAAATTACCCAAAGAAAATTGATCAGAACAAAATATTAACAAGACCGAAGGCAGATTACCGCCATGCACACATTGAACCCACATCTTGAGTTCCGCTAATTTTTAACTAAAACCCTCGATCTCATCTCTCTCTCTCTCTCTCTCTCTCTCTCTCGCACATGCACACATAGCTCAGTGCCATGGTATTGAATGCTCAAAAGCGGAAGGTGTGTTCCCTCTCTCTCTCTCTCTCTCTCTCTCTCTCTGTGATAGTCGCGATCTGGGCGACTTTGATAATTTTCATCGCATGTCGGATATGAAAAAGAAAAAGAAAGAGAGGGTTTCAGTCGATCTCGGATCTGAGGTGATAATGGAATCTTTGGCGACAGTGATGAAACGTTGGTGGTGGCTAAAGAAGAGAGAAGAGGGAGAGACGATGATGGAGACAGTGTCGACGATTGCGATTTGAGGCAATGATGGTTGTGGTAACTTGAGGCGATGATGAAGACGACGCCGGTGGTGAGAAGTTGAGATGAAATGAAAGGATGAGAGAGATAGATCTAGAGAATGAGAGAGAGAGAGAGAGAGAGATCTAGGGTTTTGAACTAGTAGATAGAGATAAATCTGGTAGAGATCGACGGGAAGTGAAGGCAACCTCGTCGTTGAGATCGATGTGTGTGAGAGAGAGAGAGAGAGAGGGGGTAAGGGTTTGAAGTCGTGAGATATATCAAATTTCTCTGTGATACATGGATATGGGGTTGAAGGACCTTAGACATTATAAAAATAATATTGAGATCCTCTTTTATTACTAAAAATGGGAGAGAGACCTTAAATTAATTTTCCCTATATTTATTAATTGATATACTATATGTCAACCAAGATGATGTGATATAATTATTATACTAAAATTTAACTAAATTTATGTGATCAATATAGTTTGAATTTTTTTTTTTTAATTTACTTAAAATTCAAAAATATTATTACAATAAGTGATAATTTTTATAAATATTAATAATTATTAAAAATCATAAGTTTTTTCATGTACTTGTAATAATTTTTCAGATGTAGCACTGCAGTAATTTTTCCATACAATTTTATGCATTGAATGCACACTAACCTTTCATTTTCCAAACATATATATTGTTATTAAGGTCGAGCATCAAAATATTGATGTCACACATTTTTTACGCTGATAAGGAAAAATTATTTGATACTAATATGATGATTAGTTTAGAGCACTACATCAACAATATTAAAAATGATACATGATATTTTGAAACAATTTTCCTTGCAGCTATACATACATACATACATACATGTATATATAAATGATCATGGTGACATAAGTTGCCCCCCACAACATATCATGTTCACCTTTGGATATAACTTTCCAGGAAATGCAACATACACATAGATGAGGAGAGGTTAAAAGTCATTGCTGGCACGGCCACTTTGACCTCGTTTAGGCAACTACCCACTCTTGACCTCAATTTTTAAAAATAGACAGTGATTGGGCTGAACCATTCAGGGATCACCTCATTTAAAACTTAAAAAGTCAGCAGTTTTAGGCACATCTCACATGCCAAATCAATCTCCCCATTTCTTGGTTTATGAGACTCAGCCTTCTGTAGTGTTTTTCTACCCACCAAAAAATAAAATAAAAATATAGGATATTTATATTATTCCATTTTGCTTTCCTGTTTGGATACAACACGCTCTTGACTCTGACAAGGTCTGCTTATGCTAAAAGCATAGTCATCTAATGATATATCAAACACGAATTATAAGGTCAAATATTCTTATGCCACTACGAAAGCGCTAGATGAACCTGTGAAATGGCGGATCGAACCTAAAATCCCTTTCGAAGCACCAAAATGCCTTATTCTATACACTCCTGAAACTGCAGAATCTGGAATTGTCCATTCCATAGTTGCATAGCTTCGAGGGCTGAGTTTAGCAGGCCTTGACCACTTGAACTGCAAACAAAAGTCATCGTCATCGTATGATGGAGTCCATTCATCTGTGCCCTGAAGAATCTCAACCAATGCATATGTGCCCTCAGTCATGAGATCGTTCCTCGGGCAAGCAGACCAGAAAGTGACAGTAACTGTGTCTCCCCTCTTGAACGTGGAATTTGAAGGGACATCAATTTTAACATCACCAAAGTTCACACCAATAGGGGTCATGTCAACGACGACTGGTGTAAGTAAGCTGATTTGCTTGTCGAGGAGGTCTGGGGGTTGTGGGCCAGCTTCGACAGCTTGACTAGTAACAAGAGCCACAGCTAGTTTCCTGAACTCTTGAATGTAGGCACTGAGTGTGTGTGGACCGTAAAGAGTAGATGCTCCCTGAAAATCAAAATCATCCATATCGATAAGAGTTATTTATCTGTGCAATTTCTGCCGAGGCAAGGGTTCAAATAATGAAATTCAAAATGAAAAGGACACTACAGTTTTGACCTTTGATCATTCATTAACATTGCTCCTAGATCCAATTCCAAAATTTTGATCAGACACAAGTCATTTTAAACCATGCACTAGAAATGGGAAAAAAATGGTGAAAGTAGGTTCTGTTGCAAAACTTCATTCAATAATGGATTTTGGGGAGTTTGTGATACAGACCTCATATCGCTGCACCTGGTACTCCTCAAAAGTGGTCACATACTGTGAATATGTATTTGTCAGCCCTGCAATAACAACATGGATATTGCTGTTGAATTCCTTATTGCCCCCAGAAGTCAGAACCATCTTAACAGCAGCTCGGAGGCGCCTGCCAGCCATGGTTGTGAATTCTGCAAGGGGCACAAGCATTAGAAGTGAAGGTAATGAGAGGAACATGGAAATACCAATCAAAAAGTCAAAGACCAGTGAACAAAACTCAGTAGTTTGCTAACTAATGGTGATAACAATTTACCGAGAAAGAATCGAAGTCCATAAGATCCCAATTTTACATTATTTCCAGCAATAATGCTACTAAACAATGTGGGGGCTTTTAAATAGAACGGGCAGAATTAAGAGTGAAAAAGATGCTAGCAAGAACACAAAGGGATTGCATTAACCTCCAGGTACGCTGAGAATGACAAGTTGCCCAATTCTTAAGATTTGAATTGGAAGTATTGAGGGCTGCAAAAATCATTATAGAAATGTTGGTCAGTATCTGCATCAAACTACCAGGTAATTATTCAGAAATTCAATGCATTGGTCAAATCGTATACTAGGGAACAATTAAGACGCTTCAAGCAATCATTTTGAAAATTGGAACTTTACAATCCATTATCTGGGCCAGAAAACAAACCAAACATCACCCTGGTATCAATTCCTATGCATGTAATTCTTCTTTTCAGCCCATCTAACTAGATTTTGGGTACTACCACAAGTATAAGACCGTGCATATGTGTGTGTGTGTGTGTGTGTGTGTGTGTGTGTGAGAGAGAGAGAGAGAGAGAGAGAGAATCATCAAACAAGCTAATTTATCTAGCAAAAAGACTTCCAGCAGGTGCAATTTATTTTTGCCTGCATGTTTACCAGTAGCAGGAATATGACGCAAGACAGGGCTTTGCTTGTGAGTATAAACAATTATGATATTGTAGCTCCACATTTATATCTTGAACACGTCTATCCAACTTAAAACACTGGATATAATTCAGCATAATCTATATAATCTAGTTCTAGAGGTTCCGACTTTAGATTCTATGCACATATAGTAAATCCAAATGAATTGTTGCAACTCACCGCCCAATCATATGGTTCCTTCATTTCACCAGTATCAAGAAGAATAGGCTTTGGATTCTGACACTTGACCTGTTCCTCACTTGGGTTCTTTAGTAAATTCCTCACCAGCCTCCAGAAGGGATTTCCCTGAAGTTGTCCAGAAAACAGAATGCATGATTTACACAAGGCAGTTCGAGAGTGTATTCAAAGTTTTGCTTATGCAATGAAAACTTCCAACTAACCTTATCATCTCCTTGCTTGAAATCAAAAGCTCCAGGTCCATCAGTTGTTCCTGCAGCAAAAGCAAAGCCCATTGCAGCTGGACATGTTTTCACCATCTCATAACCCCCTCCTTCCTTTGGGATCATGACCTCAAGGTTGGAAAAGTCCACATATGCATGTAGGTAACCAACCTTCCCATTTATTTGCTCAGATGCTGTATTAAAAAGTTCAACAGCTTTTCTGAATTGCCTTTCTCCAATGATCGTGTACTTTCAAATTCATCAGGAAACTGCCACATAAACATTGTTTTACAGTTTTTTAAGTCTACATAGTACCAAATGCCCAAATGTTAAGTTTCAAGAAATTAGAAATTTTTTGATAGTATGTACCCTGGGCCACGGCCGTAGCACAATTCATTTTTTCCATTGCAAGTACTGTGATTGAAATCACAAGGCAACCAGTGTCTACACAAAATGAACCGAGTACATTCGGGCTTACATCGCCAACATTTGACTGACAGAATGCAGATACAAACTGAGGCCTGTCGGCTTGCCTAAGGGCACTTCTGACCCTTCTTGCAACACTAGAAATTTTTGTTGTGGGTTTTCCTCGAGAAGACTGGAAGGAAGATGCAAGTTCCATCAACTCTTTACCTGTAAGGTAAGATCTAAATTACAAATGAGTAATCAATTTTGTCAATGAAAGAAAAGGCAATTTCTAAGATGATATACTGTGCAACTGCTCATCCAACAATTCATGTGGTAATTTACTCAAAGTGCCAACCTCCTCGGTTTTAATACATTTACTTCTTTATATATGTTCTTCTCATTATATGGTTTTCTGGTTGGAATCAGAATATGATATAGATTACTGAACAGGATTGAAATTGGTGTAAAATATGCATAACAGTAACAAAATTACCTATTATAATTGGAACCTTTAGCCTAAAATAACTCACTTTAAATTTTATTGGTAAATTAAGTTGCCCTAGGTTCACACTCCATCGCAATTTTGTAGACACAAACCAAACTCTTCCCCAACAAGAATAACATAGACAAATTAACTACGAAACCAAACAAGTTTCCTGGACTAGATGTTGTAAACAAGAATGCAAGACAAAAGGTGTTAAACTTACGGTTTTCATGAAGGCTAGGTATCACGCTGGACACTCTTGAGGATTCTGACAACTCCATGTTTCTCAGGATTCAGTCTTCCATTGTCATCCTGAATAGAATTTTTTCATTACAATCCTCCATAAAGCGTGCAGCAGCTCCTTTATTGTCACCACTAATCAATGAGTTTATGCGGCTCATAGAAGTTCCGTGTTGCAAACCAATTGAAGCTTCGATTGGGCCCCATTCATCATCGACAAACTTCAAAAGAGTCATTTCTTTATCAACATTGTACTTATATTTACTCCGCTCTGTTGAAGGGTTGTTGAGATATGCACTAGGACTACGGCTTACACCAGCATCTATGAGCTCTCCTGTGAAAACATGATGGATGATTAGCATAGCTATAAAATAACAAACAAAAAGAAAAAAATCAGTTTTTGTGTGGATGTATAAAGAAGAAAAGAAAAAGAAAGATCAGATCTAGCCACATGGCAGGCTGGTTTGAATTACAACCCCAAAGACCTATTCTGCTTTGACACATTTTCTTTAGTCATAACATGACTCCGCAATAAAAGAATATCAAGCCATGACGAGGAGCAAACTTCTAGATCATAAAAAAAATGAGATATTCTTCAGACAACGTAGGAGAATGAATTCAAGAAAATGAGCACTCACCAAACAAAACAATGCAGAATTACTTCTAAGCATGTAAACGTTAGATGCAAAATTAAGAGATTTACTAAATTTGAAATATAAAGCTTTAGGCATTTCTTTTCATACTAGATATTCTGATGACATTAATAAAACACCAGAGTTCATAAGATTTTGTTGCTTTTAATATGCCTTATTTTTATTCTAAGTGTTGAATAATGGCTCTTTCCATGAGGGAAATAGTCATCAAAACAATGCAGAATTACTTCTAAGCATGTAAGCGTTGGGCATAAAATTAAGAGATTTACTAGATTTGAAATATAAAGCTTCAGGCATTTCTTTTCATACTAGATATTCTGATGACATTAATAAAACACCAGAGTTCATAAGACTTTGTTGCTTTTAATATGCCTTATTTGTATTCTAAGTGTTGAATAATGGCTCTTTCCACGAGGGAAATAGTCATCTATAGAGTCTCGGTTCATTCTGAACATGTCACATAAAAGCCGCCTTCCTCTAAGCTAATCCCAAAGAATGATTAAACATCTTCCACCAGGATTTGCCCTAGTCTCAGAGCTCATTCTAGGGTCATGTTTACATTTCATTTTTCCTGGGTTCAGATTCTCCGTTATTGGATTTCTTTGCCAGCATATGGTATGGTATGCAGGCCAGTAAATCATTTGATTGGCAGAGAAACCACATCAATCCATCCCAAACTAAGGGATTTTATGCAAAGCTAGATCTTAGTCCTATTGAGATGAGATGCAGATAACAGAGATTACATGAACTATAAATCATCTTTCTTACCTTTATTCACAAAAATTGACCCTGGGCGAAGATTCTCGTGAGCCTGTACAATGCTTTTCTCAATTCCATCAACAATGGCATCAAATGATTGGCGTACAAATCCAAGAGATGTTACAAGATATATCACATATTGGAGATAACCACCAGGCCCAGCATGAGTATGAGTGCCACTGATAGCAACATTATGTTCACTATAAAGGTCTCCATACCTTCAAAGAAAGGAATAATAAGTATTAGTTAGCTAGAATATTTGGGGCACTCTAAAATTGTAAAATTCAATCCCAAATTTGAAACCACCCAGTAGGTGAATCAGCATGGAATACTGAATTCAATTACCTAAAGATGAATCACTATGGAATATCGAAAAGATTATTAAACACCTGTCAGATATTGAAAAGGTTTTGCAGATCCAGATAGACTTCTTCTATTCTGTCTTAGTTATACACAGGAAAAATCATACATGTCACCAAAAACGTAATATGAGATTTATCTACCTTGCTTTTAGTTTTTCAAGAACTTTAATCGTAACAAGCTGCGAGGCCATGCAGGCATCAAGATTCACAAACACTATGCGGTTTCCTTGAGGTTCTGCAACAATAAACGTACGAGCTCGCAACCTGAAGTGAACTCCGGAAGTGGTTTGTTCCATATTTGCATATCCCATCATATTGACATCTGCCGCAGGTCCTGTTATGTCATAGCTTCCAAGGCCAATCAAGTAAGTGGATGCTGATAGTGGCTTCCCACAGTTAAGTATCATAATGCATACTAGGAAGCCCCACAACCACATAGTTGTCAATGATCGTCGTCCCACAAAGCCAGATAACAGGGAAAACATCACCATAATGCCCCTGCAAAAAAAGGGCTATCCCTCATACAATTATCTCCATCCTTTGCCAAAGAAAAAGACAATCCATGTGAGCACTTGTTAAGCTTTTGTCAATTGAGAACAAGATGACATTTTTTGAGGCTATAATAGTAATGATATGAATGAGAATTATTTACCTTTGTGAGTAAAACAGCAGCTACATATTAATTAAAATCATTCTTGCACACCCTTTATTGAAGTCCTTTGCATTGAAAATTAGAAACTAACTGAAAGCTCCAAAAGAAAAATAGCACAGTCAGGTTTTACATTCAGGCATTCTATGATCAGAAACCTTATGCATATGAATCAAATCTAAAGGAAAGAACAAAGAGGAGGCATTTCCCCTTGGAAGAGAAAGTCTGGACTTGTATGAACCAACTTGACTAGATTAACAGAGTCTTAACGCATATACTAGTAAGCTAAAACAACACATCGGAAGACAAAAAACCAACAAAAGGTCCCAATCAATCAGTTTGTCAACTTATAATCCAAATCCAACTTGAAATCATTTTACATGCAGAAATATTCAATGAGATTCTGAAACTAAAAATTCCAAATATCCAATAACAAATCTAATGAGTTTAGATATAAATAGCAAATTTGACACTAGGCTAATCCAATAAATATCTGAATCTTGTTCAGTTTAATACATCTTTAACTAAACAGAGCTTTCAAATCACCAAATCACATCAGAGATTAGCTTATTCCTGTTGATTAAATGCAACATACTATTAATCCACTGCCAAAAAAATCAATCAATCACCAATTATACAATGATTTCAAGGAAAATCAGACCCAACTGATACACATATCATGAAACCTTGAGTGAAATACTCGACTCGAAATGCTCAGAGTTGATGAACAAATTGAAAATTTAAGCGACTCATAACCATTCTATGAGTAAAAATTTGGTTAAAAGTTTGATCTTTGGAACGCCAAATCTTTTCGAAAAATTCTAAACTTATCCTAACAACCTGTTTTAAACATTTTTTTAATGAAAGAAAATCATTTCCAATCTTTACTCTTTTCAAAACCTCATCAAATACGAGTAAAAATATAACTTTCTCTCTTGATTTGATATAAGTTTGATAAAACCATTGGAGCTCACTTTTTTAGCTCTTTATTCATCAAGTTTGAATTTAACAAAAGAATCGATGAAATTGGAGATGCTCCAACTCTTTCTGTGCAGCAGCACAAAGAAAGAAGTTTTAATAAATTCAATCAACATCAAGAACATAGTAACAACATGGTAAGTGAAGAGGTACCTTCGTAGTTAAGGAGTTCTCGATTCCGATACAGAATTCTCAACCTGAATTGGCTTCGTAGTGACGAATTACGATACATATATACATATAATTTAGTTGTCTGTAACTGTATATATAATATATGTATACAAATCAGCAAAACCCTAACTTGTTAGAAAGAGTGATGTGAATGGAAAGAAAAAGAGAGTGTGTGTGCGTACATAATCACTGTGGCTGTTGGCATTTCTCCAGAGCATTAATGACTTTCATCATAATTTTCCAGAAAATAGTAAATAATTTTTTTCTATTTTATTTTATTTTTTTAGGCATTGTTAAAAATAACATAACATATAGTATTAAGTTCATCATGAATTTCATTTTATTGATTTGATTTATGGGTTTAGTTTATCTCAAATTTCCTACCACAAGTCATATTTTGATAATCTAAATTATTTATTTTGTAAAATCTTTAATATATATATCATTTATAAAAAAAATAAGTTCGATTTAATAATCATAACTTTTTATTTTATCGCATTTGTTTTCATAAAAATAAAAGATAAATATATATTTTAAGATAAACCATTCAAAATTTATTTAGAATTTTTGAGTTGATCTCAAAAGAGTTTTTGTCAAATTGAGTTTGAATAATGTGATATTTTTCTATAATTTTAAGATTATCAAATCAATTAAATGTAATTGATTGTTTAAGTTTAATTTAAAAAACTTAACGAGTTCCAAAATTTGTTTAAAATAGACTTGTTCACTTATTAAACCAAGTTGAGCGAGGTTTTAACGAGTTAAATATGAGTTTAGCCCAAACTATTTGATTTGTTTATCACCTTTATTATATTCAACGTAATGACTTGAAAGGGCTTTAAGAGGTGACGGAAAAATAAGTTGTTTGAGCAAGTGTGATTAATTCAACTGAATTTGTTGACAATTGATCATCATATAGACGTTGTGATAACTTGTATAAAGATTGATAAATTAAAATTGTTTAAATTCCACCAAAAATTAAACAAACTTGCACCCAAAAAAAAAAAAAAATCTTCAAATTGGACTTTCAAACCATACCAACCATTCAAAAAGCATGCAAAACTTTTTTTCAAATAATATTTTAAACAACACAAAATAAATTTAAAATTGGAATTGGGTGGTTGTTTTTAAAATAATAATAACGGAAATGAGCCGTAGCTCGACAGAGGGGGCTCGAATTGGCTCGAAAGAGGGAGAGGAGAAAGAGAAGGGAGGGAGAGGAAGAAGGGAGGGCTCATGGCGCCACGTCGTCGCCTTGCCGATCGTTCTGACCAGGCCGTCGCCTCGCCCGTCGTCATGACACCTTTGCTCCTCGCCGATCGTCACACCACCGTCACCGCCTCGCCCCGCCTCCTCCTCCACCCGATTTTTATGGCCCCCTCCCCTCCCTTCTCCTCCCTTCTTCTCCTTCTCTTCTTCTCCCTTCTCCTTCATCTTCTTCTTCGTTCTGCAACAAAAAGAGGAAAAAAAGAAGAAAAAAAAAAACTCGACACCAAAGCAGCGTCGTTTTGGTGTCGAGCCAATTTCGAGCCACGGGTTTGAGCTCAGCACTCTTGTAATAATAATAATAAAATTAGCCTTTATTCTTTGTATCACTTTCTTATTGGTACAGTGCGTTTCTGTGGCCAGTATAGCCCAATACATCACAATACTCGCAAAACAAATCACTAAAAAAATAATAATAATAATAAATAAATAATCATAAAACATAAATTACACCGACTTAAGACTTTTTTTTTAAGAAAAAAAAAGTAAAATCCAAAATTTTAGCATAATTATATTACGCTTTCTTAAGATTTAGACTCATATAACAGTTGGCTTACTTTTTTGTCACAAATTTGTTAGTTTTATAAATTTTAAAAAAATAATATCGTCATCTCTTTTACATTAAAATATATATTTTATTTTATATTTTTATATTTTCATACTATCTGTATTATTTTTAATCTCTTCAATCTTATTAAAAGAGAAATTAGTATAATTATATTAAAATTATAAAATTTATTATATTTTCTTTAAAACTTAAGAGAAGCGAGTATAATTTATCAATTTTTTTTTTCCCCCAAGAAAGATGAGATGTCCATATATTAATAAATTATCCTTAAAAATACATGGTATGTGCTCTTCTAGATAGTGTTGCTTTTTCTAAATTTTCATTTTAGGCTATGTTTGAGATATTACTTTGGCTAAAATAGTTATATAAGACAAAATTAATTATTTTAATTAAATAGAATAAAATGTCATATTTAATTTATAATTATTTTATTTTTTTCACAAAATAAAAATTAAAAATCAAAAAGATCTATATTTTAACCGAGATTAAAATAGTCAAAAGTCTACCGTTAATGTCAAAAGTGTATGATTACAGTAAGCTATGTGCCAGTTAGCCAGCCGCCTAATTGGGAAGAATCGGATTCAGGTTCACCCATCTATGGCTAGGTGGGAAACTGAGACATTTCAAACCTGCTGAATGGTCACTATTATATATAGGTCCTGCTTATATAGATTCTGTTTCGCGTAATGTTAAAATAAATTATAAATTATAACTTAATAAATTATAAATTATAATTTTAATAAAAAATTATTAATTTATTTAGTATAACTGTTAAATTATAGATTTAAATTACTGAGTAATGTTTGTTAAATAAACTGTGAAGTAACTTTTTCAATTAATTTTTATTTTTTATTATTTGTCTACATTTCTCATAAAATATATATATACATTTTTTATAATCCATTTAGGTCTTTTTTTATTTTTAAAAAAATCTAAAAATATAACCGTAAATTAATATGTCCACAACAGAAACTGATAATCAGAAACAAGATGTGAGCATCTTCTCAGAATCAACTTTTTTCACTTAAAATAAGTTATTAAAATCAGAAATTATTTAAAATAAGTTTAACCAAACTGTTCAAAATAACTTTTTAACAGACAGAAGCCATGAGTTGGCTTAAAAAAACCCCACCAAACACCTCCATACACTAATAGTGCAAATGCTGTAGTAGGTAGAATTGGCTAAATTGGCTCGTAAAGCACCCAACAAATTCCTTAACATTATACCATATAGAACATTCCATGTGTCACTGGCCAAAGACCTGCAAGGGCTGGAGAGAGTGGTGAGGCATCATTTCAGGCTTGATCTACTTTATAGTTGGATCTACTTTGAGGCGCTTGAGTTCCCAAGCACCTCAAAGCTGAAGAGGTAATTTGGTTAAAACAGAAGGGTTCCCATAGGACCTGTTTGGTTCTGATGAATTTTTTTGTAGAGGTAGTTGAAATGCAAGCCAATAAAATACAGTTGTGTCAAGACATTTGGTAACTTGTTGAAGAGCTCTTGTTCCCCTGTTGTTTTGTTAGCTTTTATAGAAGTTTGGTAACACAACTAGTTTTCTTGAGTTGTTTTATGATAAATTACCTTGCAAGAGATGTTTTTTCCATGAAAATTTTCAATTGCTATCTGCATATACAAACACCAACCTCACCTCTGTAACCAAAAATCTCTCTCAATTCATCAAACAATCAGATCTTGTTTTCTTTCAAGAGTATATTGGCAATCTTGTTGAAAACCTTTCAAACAATCTCTGCAACTCAGATATATAAAAGCAAGTTTTGAGTCTCAAATAAATATTACGATTTCAAAACCACTAGAAACAATAGTTGGATCATCCCACAGACTTAGGTTGTGTTTGGAACATAGATTTGAGTAAAGATTTAAAAATGGAAAGCCACTCAACACTCAAAGACACTGACTAGGTAGATTAACTAACTTTGACTGGACCCTAAACAACGAGAACAGTTGGAATGAAGCACACATTGCCAAACAATAGATTAAAAGATTAACAGTATCATCCGCTTGTTAAATATACAACACTATCTAGGGACAAGCCCACTCACTGCTCAACCCCCACCCCCCTTGCTGTATCCCACTACCAAAGGCCATCCCTAGGTGAACACACACTCAGCTCCATAATTGTCCATATCACATAGAATTCAACAAAACAATGTCAGTTCCATTTAGTTCAATTATAATCTAGGGTCTTGTTAATGAATGCCCCAAGGGCGTTGGTTAACTATGGCACACACTTTGAAACATGTTAACGGGCACTCCTTAACAAAATCCTAACCAACAGGGGCTAGCCCAACTTGCTAAAATCCTTGAACCTCAGTAGGAGGTCAAGAGTTAAAAGTCCACCACCCATATTGAAAATATGGGATATTCTAGTAGTTGTAATATTTACAGCTCATAAGCTAGCTTATAAGCCAACAGATAAACTGTATATCATGTTACATCAAAGATGATGAAAATAAAAAAATATATATTATAATTTGAAACACTTTAATTTCGCAAGTAGGAAAAGAGAGTAGCAACATCAAAAACTAACTACAAGCATCATCAGAGATGTTCTGTTGACTTTCGTTACTTAAAGCACCAATACCAAAATAACCAGCTAACATTTTCAGAGTACAATATCTTTGAACTAGATTCAACAATTAGAAAAACCTGAAAACTCTGCTTCACTTAAAATGCCTAATTGAGATTCTACCAGAACCAAGCACTGCAATGAGAAAAAACAACAATTATGTGAGAAACATATAACAAAAACCTTAATAGCTCAAAAGACATACTGAAAAGATGAAGTAAATGATAGTGATAAATTATCACCAGAATAGCCCTCCACCCCAACCGAAATAAAAAATAACAGGCGTGTGACAAGTTAGGAAGGTAAAGTAGACTGAAACAATAATCAACGAGTCAAATCAAAACTTGATTCTTTCACCCAGTGTTTTTTTTTTTTTTTGCAAGTGACTTGATTCTTTCACCTAGATTCAGAACGGCACGATCAAAATCCCTCACCTAAAATTATTTCCTTCTTTATTTATTTTTTTGACAAAGATAGCACAAGAGGGATGCGGGATGCAAGAGAGAGTATGACACTGAAATTGTTTTCTTTCTTGCTTTTTTTTTTATATAATAAAAATGATTAACAAATAACAGTGATGATACTAATATTAAAACAATTCAAGAGGAATACACTGTCAAAGAATAGGATAGGCAAAAAAACTGCAGGCCAGAGTAGTAAATGTTGAGATATGAAAGAAGCCCATGCCATGACCCAAAAAATAGGACCTGGACTCGGCATGAATAGGCCAAGAAGTGATTTGTGCATATAATGCTATAAGCTCCAAATGGTCAAACGAACAAACCATACTAATGAATAAATCCTTATTTCACCATAAGGTCTAAATTAATTACACAGCCTGCATAAGTGACTAGAACTACATTAGCCACACATAGCCAAAGCTGTTCACTGGATCGTTCATGAGTTCATTAAAGTTCCAATCCTATTTGCATGTTCCAAAACCAAATGGCACTAATGCAAACACTACCCAAGCAAATTTTCATTTGGAAAATTTATTGTAGAATAACACAGAATATGACATAAGTTGGCCAACACTCCTTGTAAAATGAAAATTAACATGATGTTTAATTATAACCTTACAAGATTAATTAAATACCTAAAAGCTTCAAATCCTGACAGAAAATGATTTGCAGTGCACATAGGAATTAACTACAAAACATAACCACATTATCAATCAATTAACATCACATGTAGCACCATCTACTCTAGAGTTCCATGTCCACAATATCATCATTGGAAAGCACCTAAAATGGCCTAAAAGCTTACTAATCATTTCGATCAACTGAACAAAATAGAGCACCGACAAACAAACAAAAACCCAGTATCCCATTTGAGAAAATAAATAAATTGAACCCAAAATCAAACAAAACAATTACAATAAATAGTAATTGTACCTCAAATATTGCTAGGGTACATGAAAACCCTCACCCTAGCTCCCTGAGAAACAAAAACAATCAACATCAGCACACCTAACCCAGATAGATAAACAAATACTAACACAATTAGATTGAGCTGTGAAAGAAGAATACCATGGATCTAGGAGGGAGGTTGGACTTGAACTTGGCGCGAACAACACCACTGTTTCCATGGGGCCTAGAGACCTTTCCCCAAATGCAACGGTACTGAGAGCCGTTCTTCTTCACCTTAGCCTTGTAAATGTACGCCATTCGCTTCCCTCTGTACCAATCCACCTCTTCCTTCGTGTTCACTCCCTCGATCTGTATCAGAGACGTGTTTGGGTACTGGTTCGACTTCGACCTAAAAACACAATCCCATCCACCATATCAGCAATCAAACCCTCCAAATTCACCAAACCTCCACAACTAACAACATTCAAAAGCCACCTCTTTTTCCAATTTTTTTCTCCTCCGGACTTCCTTTGAATTTTTTTTAAATTTTTAAAATTTTTCGAATCGTTTCGTCGAGTTGAATCTAGAAGTATGAAACTTTTTGAAAAATTTTACAAAAAATTTACTAAAGACGAAAATAAGCACACAAAAAATAAAACACACCAAATAGGCAAACTCAAAACTCTTGTTTACCTTTTGTAGCCGAGAATCGTTCCTCGAACATAGAGTCTGTGTGAACAAATGCAATCAAATGAACAAATATGAGATTTGAAGAAATGTTTGGATCAATTACGAATTTATTGAACGATAATGAAAATCGAATCTACATATATATATATATATATATAGAGAGAGAGAGAGAGAGAGAATCGGACCTGATACGTTCTCCTTGGCGACCCTTCACCATTGTTCTTCTCTGAGCTGCACAACACACGGTTGAGAGAGAGACGCAAAACCCTAATTCGAGAGTTTGGAGGCTTATATAGGTGATATATTGGATGAGTATCAGGATTCTACAGTTTGTTTCCTGAAGTGATCCTGGAGTGGGTTGATTAGTAATTTTTTTTCAAAAAATAAATTAAAATATTCAGCTTGCTTGTTTTTATTTTTTTGAAAACACTTTTCAAAAAATTTTATTTTCTTATTTTTTGTATTTTTTTTGTTTTTACTGATTTTATTTTAATATTTTAAGTGATTTTTTTTACTTTTTAGACACACCTAACATAAATATACCTAAAAAATAAAAATAAAAAATTGTAAAAAAAATCTTTTAAAAATTCACTAAATACCAAAAATACAAAAAAAATACAAAAATTCAGTATTATTTTTTATATTTTTATGTATTTATTAATTTTTAAAAATATTTTTTCACAAATTTTTTACTTTTTAGATAGATCTAACTATGGTGCATCTAAAAAAATAAAAACAAATGTTTAAAATTTTAAAAATATTCACTAAAAACAAAAGAATACGAAAACCAAAAAACTCAATCCAGAAAACTCAAACCAAACACATTAAATAATTTTGCTTTAATTCAAAATTCCTTTGCAGATCTGATATACTCAAGTGAAGAAAATGACGAAGAGAGAGAGAGAGAGAAAAAATGAGGAGCTCTTTCCACCCACCCCAATGTGCATTTGTCATTTGCTTTATACTCTATGTCGCTGCTCTTTGTATTTAGCTTTTTATCGGTTCACATGTCTTCCATTTAATCCTGATATTGTACTGGTTTTTTTGCCACTTTTATGAGTTATGATTCTTTATATTGGAACCTATTAATTCTGAATTTTTATTCCATAAAAAATGTTTGTGATGTATTCCAATTATGGTTGTTTTTCTATTATAGGGCCTGTTATGGTGTTTTGAGATTTATTATGGAGAGTGGGGCAAAAGGATGCGAGGTGTGTTTTATCTTTTTGTGTACTGATACTGGTGCTATATTGTATTTCTAAGTGTGAATCTAATTTGTTAACTAACAGGTGATTGTTAGTGGAAAACTGAGGGCACAGCGTGCCAAGTCCATGAATATATTAATGGCGGATAGTGGCGCGACAGCGGCGCATCGGGGTGAGTGGGAGGAGCTCCTCCTCTCTCTCTCTTTTTGTCGTTTTGCTTCACTTGAGTATATCAGATCTACATGAAGGAATTTTGAATTAAAGCAAATTTTTTTTTTTTTTGAAATTACTAACCAAAACGACGTCATTTTAGTTAGTTTCATTTTGAACCGTTGGATCACCCCACTTCAGGGATCACTTCAGAAAACAAATTTTAGAGAATCCTGATACATTGGATGGGGACACTAGGGTGTAGATACTCATTAGATTCTATGGGTAAGATTTGCTTCATTGTCAAATGATCAGTTATCTACCATACCGGTAATGAATGGTTGATGAGGTGAGTGCTCGTTTGGCATATGGATTTATGCGAGGTTAGGATTATTTTAGTCAAAATAAATAAAATAAATTTTTTTAATTTAATAAAATAAAATATCACATGTAAATCATAATAATTTTTATATTTTTTTTACAAAAATTAAAAAAACTAAAAAATTCATCCCACATAAAACTTCATAACCCCAACCTAAAATAAAAAGTTGAAAAACCAACCTATATTCTAATTGAATCCTGAATATGCCTGAACGAGGGAGGGGTTGGGCTCTCGGTTTCAACATGGCCTAGAGACTATTTGAGTTGGACTCTGACAGAGGTTGGCCCAATATACCTAAAGGTTTGTTTATGAATTAATTATTTTTTATAAAAAAACATATAAATTATGATTTTTTAAATTTTTAATTAAAATCTTGTTTTTACCAAACCATGCATGAGTGTCACTTTGAGTATAGTTTGATTTTTTTCAAATCCATACTCTCACTTTGGTTTGGGAAGTGACTTGTTTTTAGTGAATTTTTATATATTTTTTTGACTAAAATATGACATGAATAGTAAAATGAATCTTTTATTTTGAAAATTTGAATTTAAAAATACATGATTTTTTTTCTTAATTTCTAAATTATTAAAATTTGAATATCATTACCATTTTTTAAAACAAAAACAAATTCCAAATATATTTAAAATTTTTTAAAAATAAAAACATGGTACAAAAATTTATTACATACTAACTCACTATAGTTATTTCTTTCAAAATTAGTTTTCAATATTTGTACTGTTTTTATTTGGGTTATTTAGGGCCTATTTGGTAGGTGCCGTTTGGTAACACTTACGTTTTCAGTTTTCTGTTTATATTTACAAAATTTTAAAAACTCAAATAAAAATTTGTTTGGTAGATTTTTTAATTTATAAATCAGTGGTCTCAGTTTATAAATTTGATCGAAAAATGAAAACACAAAAAATGTGTTTCCATTTTGAGTTTTCAGTTTTTTTTTTTTTTTACCACTCAACACTAGCCACCACCCGCCACCATTTTCCACCACCGTCTTCCGTCACCACCCACCACCTACCTGCCACCAACACCCACCACCCATCCACTCGCCACCACCACCCACCCCTCGCCACCGTCGCCATCACCACTACCACCCACTCGCTACTACCTACCACCGTCCAGCGTCACCCACCTACCCACCACCGCCACCACCCACCACCCGCCATCCGCCACCCACTTGCCACCACCACCACTCACTCGCTACCACTCACCACCACACCCATCTACCCACCATCACCACCCACCACCCACCCGCCACCACTCACCACTCACCCACCACCACCCACCACGCCACCACCACTCACCCACCACCACTCACCACACACCCTTCCGCAGCCTACTTGCCACCACTTACCACTTGTCATTTCTTTTTTTTTTTTATATTTAAAATTTTTTAAACATTTTGTCAATTACCAAACGCGTTTGTAGTTTATGTTTTTCTAAAAATAAACAAAAACTAGTTTATAAAATTTTTGTAAATATAAACTGAAAACGTAAACGTTACCAAACACACCACCATTCCGTTTTCAGTTTATATTTACAAAAATTTTAAAAACTGTCATAAAAACTTGTTTGATAATTTTTTTAGTTTATAAATGGTTGTTAAATTTGAGGAAAAAACGTAAACTCAAAAAATGAGTTTAATTTTTCAAATTTTTTTTCAAATAATTTTTTTTTCCAATTAATTTTTTTAATTAATTTTTTTTTTCAATTAAGTTTTTTTCAAATATTTTTTTCCCAATTAATTTTTTTCAATTAATTTTGAATTAATTTTTTTTCAAACAAATTTTTTTTCAACTAATTTTTTTTTTCAATTATTTCAATTATTTTTTTTCTTTTTTTTAATTAATTTTTTTTCAAATATATATATTTTTCAATTATAATGTGTGTGATCCCATTGTCATAAATAATAAATATAAATAAAAATATTTAGCTGAATAAACATATTTTTTAGTTTATGTTTTTAAACATTTTATTCAAACCAAACACATTTATAATTTATATTTTTTAAAAATAAACAAAACCAGGTTTATAAAATTTTTATAAACATAAATAAAAAAAACGCGTTCTAAATGTTACCTTAACTTCCTCTCCAACTTTTGTTTATGAGAAAGATCCACAGTATTTTTTTTTGGTTACCTAAGGTCCATAGATTAGATCCCTCACCCGTAATAGGTAGTATGTTTCTAAACATCTCATTTTTTTCTAAACCCACACTCTCTCTCCTCTCATCATTATATATCTGTGTGTGTGTATAGTAAAGCAAAGCAAAATCAAAGAAGCAATAGCTTTATGGATGAACAAAGGTTCAAAACCTTTAGGGCATCGCCACCCTTAAGGATTCTATCGCTATCAAACTCAAGGCCTCTCTCTCTCTCTCTCTCTCTCTCTCTCTCTATATGCATTCTATTATTGTACTAGTTCCAATCTAAGGTTCTCAATTTGCTTCGTTTAATACTAATCCATATGTTGTGAATGATTTGACTGCTTTCATGAAGATTAATTTTAATCTTTTTTAGCTATAATAATGTAGCCTTCTACTAGCTGCATTCAAATGAAATAATTTTCACAATAATTGAGATGTATAGTTGCTAAAGTTGATAATTATAATACGTTGAAGTCCAAAAAAATACTTTTTTCCGAATCACATAGAGAAAATTGGTTTGCGAGTAGCTAAATTTTCTCTGGTCACTCTTTGATTTATGAGTAGCTCAATTTTCTTTGATTTGTTCAAAATACAAAGAAAATTGTGAGCAAACCAGACACAATTAGTCAAAACACTGTGAAATTTATGAACAAATCAGAGAAATTTCAAATTATAGAAATTTCTCTGTAAAAATTTTAAAAAAAACCCCAATTACTATGAAAATATTTAATATCCTTTATATTATAAAATCATAATATGAGGGACCTTAAAAAAAAATTTCCATTTATTTTGGCAGAAGAATAACTTTTTATGCACTTAAGAATAGTCTAATTATAATTTTTATTTTATTTTATTTGATATAATAAAAAAAATTGATATAAACAATTTTCATAATTAATAAAAAAAATAAACTTATTTAAATAAAAAATATTTATTATTTTTAACAGATGAAAAACGCTTTTAACACTATCATCTCTCGCTACATCCACCATTACTATTACTCCGCCATTATTACTATTACTCCGCCATGCCACCTTTACCTCCAACTTCATTCTACTAAGAGCATTCCTATCAGATTACTTATATTTTAGATTAAAAATTCATTTCTTATTTTATGAATCACTTTTCATCCACTTCCCCCAACAGACTTTCTATTATTTCTCTATTCTATTAACAAATGCTATATTTTTTCTCTATTCTATTAAAATATAATATTTCATTATAAATTTTTAAAAAATAAAAATCATAAATGTGTACTACATTCCCTAAACAAAGCGAAGCAATATATATATATATGTATATATATAAGGGTGCTATAGTGACTCTCTACAAATAGAGATATACTGTAACAATTCTTATTTTAAAATAAGTGTTTAAGTGTAACAATTCTTATTTTAAAATAAGTGTTTAAGAGAGCTACTATAGAGCCATCAAACTACTTAAAATATGTAAGGGGGGAAAATAAGGGTTACAGTGGGAATGCTCTAACATCACCACCAAATAAGCTCAAAAAAAGAAAAAAAAATATCACCACCAAATATTTAAAAAAAAAAAAAATCCAATTTTCTCTTTTAAGACCATCTCCAACGTTGTACCAAATCTGATATCAAATTTGAATTTTGATGAAAATGATACTGTTCATGGCTCCAACCGTTCACCAAAGCTGGCACCAAAATGAGATTTCACCAAATCTTTCATCAGATCGACGAGGAAGAAATAAATTCACCAAACATCATACGGACCGTTGGAGAGGAGGACGGTCGACCAACCGGTTGCGGCTAGTTGACCAACCCACAACCAAGAAAAAGGTTCAAACAGTTCAGCAAAAAATTCAAAAAGAAAAAAAAAAAATTTTTTGCCTAACTGGCCGGTCGACCACCCGATCGTCCAAAAAGTTCAAAAGTTTCAAAAAAAAAAAATATTTTTTGGGCAAACCCAATCAACCGATCGGCCGACCACCCGGTTGTCCCGGGACAAATTTGATGAATGGTGAACTGTTGGAGTATCTGTTATAAAATTTAATAAAATAGATGCTTTTTGACTCAAATTTAGTGAAAAATTTGAGTAAGTGTTTGAGATGCTCTAACAAAAGATTAATAAGTAAAAAATATTTTTTACCAAAAGAAAAAGAAGGTAAAACACGCCTGCAAAAAATAAACTCAAAACTACTGGTACAGAGAGCGTGGCCCCATTGACAAGTGAAGACAAAACCAAAGCCTCCCTTGATCATAATCTAATTCATTTCCTTACCGACGAAGCAATTTTTAATTTTCATTTCTTCATATAACATACATATATATATACACTCCTATATGACGATTTCATTGCATAATTGAATCTCAATCTCTCTTTCTCTCCGAAGAAATATGGAACAAGAAACTAAAATGGAGGAGGCATTGCTCTCAGGTAAAATTCCAGCTTCATAGTCTTTCAATTTTGGTTTTCCCCAATGTTTTGATTTGTAAATTTGTGTTCTGATTGACAGAGAAGAGTGATGTTGTAGAAGAGACGCAAAGCTTCGAGAGATGGAGTTCGTATCAGTACGTGGAAAGGGCTGGTTCCATAATTCCAACAGCTTCCTTGGCTGGAACTGAAGTCAGCGTCGACGAAATTCGATCTGCTACTGCTTCTTCTGATCGATATTACCCTCCTTCTCTTCACGCCCCTTTGATCAGCTCACCTGAACCAGATCCTAATGGTAATCCAATTGAATAATATCCCCAATTGATTCACTCACTCACACACACACACACACACACACACACACAAACAGTTTAATGTTACATTGAAATGTCAGCAACCCAGTAGAGGGTTTTGTTTTAACAATTGGTTACTGCAATACCCACAAGAAAATTTTGATTTTTTTAATTTTTTTTCGAGTGGTGTTGTAGTTCAAAATTTGTGAATTTTGTTGCTGCATACTAGGAAAGTTATGTTTCATTGGATTCACGCATATATATGTATATGAACAGTCACAGAAACAGTACAGTTTAATGTTACATTGAAATCTCAGTAACCCAGCAGAGGGTTTTGTTTTAACAATTGGTTACTACAATACCCAGAAGAAAGTTTTGATATTTTTTGCTTTTAAATATTTTGGGTGTTGTTTTGTGGTTCAGAATTTGTGAATTTTGTTGCTGCATTTTAGGAAAAGAAAGTTGTGTTTGGTAGGATTCACTAAACAATGAAACATGTTCAGTTTAAGTGTTGAATTTGGTGTTTCTACTAAATCATTGGTTGAGGAAGTTTATGGTTCAAATTGGATTTTGATCTCATCCCTATGTTTAACATTGCCAGAGATATGATATTTACTGTTAGCTTTGGCCTCCCTGAATTTGCATTTTCTTAGCCTAGCAAAAGAAAAGAAAAGAAAAAGCAGGGGGATTAGAAAGGAATTTTGCAACTCACATGTGAGTTAAATCTCTCAGTAATGTAGCATCACTCTGCTAAATTTTAATCCAAATCAAGAAAAAACTAAAGCAAACAAATTGGCAGCAATCTACAAATCTGACCTATTAGAGGTGTTTTAAATTATTTGTTTTCTTGAGCTAGATTCACCAAGGATTTAGTAGAACAATGGAGTCACAAATGAAGCGTTTAGGCATATAGACAATTAGTTGAAGTGATTATGGGCACTGTATAGTTGATTAGGCTACTGGGTTTTATTTACGTGGACTATTTGATTTGAATTGATTTGATTCATTGCTTAATTTAAAAAGGCCAGCTTTTTATAGTTTCAATACATGTTTCTGTTTAGAACACATTATGATGTACTGAAGGCTAATATGGCAACATAGCTTCATCGATTGCTTCCCTACAAGTACTAGACTATAGCATATTATTTTGGATGCTAAACTATGAGCCACTTTTTGCAGAGCAAGCTCTCATTTATCAAGGTGGATATGAAGGAGATTATGGTGGAATTTCTAATGAATTTCAGAGGTGAGGTTCAATGATGACTTATAGAATATTGATGTTCTAAGGACCTATTCAATAGTTAATTGGGGTGATAACTTCATGTTTTTTTAATAATTGTGGGTCCAATTGCCCTTGCATTGGGGCTCTATTGTTTTAGCTAAGAATGAAACAAAAAGGGCTGATTGGGATGCCATGGGAGGAGGATATGTTACTATGCCTTTTTTTTTTGTTTTTTTTCAACACTATTTATTGAGTGTTAGCGTAACATACATTATTGGGCTCATTTCTTCACAATTTAAGCTTTTGGGATAACTGGTGTTCTATCCGTTAATGAATGAGAGCATGGCCACATGTGAGTGGGAGTGTTAAGGATACAAATAATAAAGTTACCTATACATCTTAATAATATTACTCCTTTCTCTAACAGCATAAGCTTTCAATGTGATGGTAGTGAACAATTTAACGTGGTATTCAAATTCTCATTCTAGGAGATCCTAGGTTTAATTTCCATCGTTATGTTTGTGCACCATGTTCAATTTAGCTTGTGCATTCGTCTAGTTGTTGCACGAGTGTTGAATAGATTGATATGCATTGTTTGGCCCATTCCTTAATAGATTTAGCTTTTGGTGCGGACTAATATGAAATGGAGATACCCACTTTATGCCAGTTGTGCTACACATTGCTTGCTAGTGGGATCCTTCTCATTATTTCTTTTCTTCTTTCTTGAGACAAATTTCCATATTATCCTTGCAAAAATAAATTGAGTAACAATTTGGTGAATAGTTACAAAAAAGGAAATTGAGGGTAAGATGTATCAACCACTCCTCATTTGTGTAGCATTGTTCATGAATGATGTTGATGTGAGGAGAACAATCCTTAAAATTGCAGGTTTCCGGGATGGTTATTGTTTCCATTCAATCTTTTATTAGTATTATTATTTTATAGAATTTCATTGAGAAATTTCAAGAACCTTTCATTTTATCCTCTTTTTTTCTAGATAATAAATGGAGCTTATGAAAATTTTAAACTTGTTTGGCAAGTTGTTTTTGAAAGCCATTTTCAGGAACACTTCTTAAATCAACTCCTTGTTTAGGAAACACCAATTTTTTTTTTTTTTGGAAACTGTTTTCGCACAAAAAGTAAAATGATATGAGAGGGATGGGTGTTTTCGATTTTTTTCTTTCCTGAAAACATGAAAAACCGATAATGAAGAAAACAAAAACACAACCAAAGATGTGCTGTATCATCCTTGTTGCCCTTTTATATCTTCTCTTCCCGAACTGTATTTTTTATATGGGAGAGAGAAAATCCATTGTACCAGGAGCATGCTTAGAAAACTCAAATAACTCATATTTATTGTCTCCTGTCTCAAGGAAATTGTATAGACTTGTTTATTTGGATATTTGGCATAACCTTAAATGGGTTGATCTATTGCCATATGTTTATTTTTTGCTTGATTCCAAATAACGGACCTACCTCCTGGATATGAATGCATTTACAGTTTTGCCATTGGTATAAAACTTCAATTGTGCGTGGGGCAAATCTCAATTCTTATAATTGGAGGTTTTTTTTTTTTGTGCAACAGTTTTTGGAATTTGTCTGCATCATCATTTTGATTCTTGAATTCTTTGTATAGGCAAATATTGGATGAGGTAGAAATACGAGAATTGCTTATTGATCATGTTGGTCATCGTTGCTGTTGGGGAAGTCGTCCAGCTCGGACATGGAAAATTCATGCAGTGGAAGACTGCAATGTTTATGTCGGAACTTTAGAGACTTTCATTGAGGAGAGAGAAACAGTAAAAGAAACAGAACCATACCGTAATGGCAATGTGGATGGAAAGGATAAGGGGCCTGAACTTGGAATCTGGGAGTTGGATTTAAGGACTGAATTCCCGGTTTTATTTATACCTCATAAAGAAACACGGGCCAAAATTCCTCATTCTGAAGCTATTGAGAAATGCTCAGGTATGGATTCAGGAACAGTGGACTTTCTACACTTAGTGAGGAGGAATTCATATGTTGAAGTCTTTTAATCTACATTCATATCTGTCCCATATATGTGCCTCTGTCACTCTGGTTACCTCCATTGGTCTCTTCTTATCATACTAATGCTGTAATCTCTAGTGTTGTCTCCTACTGAGATGTGTTCCGTGTGGTAGCAGCCCGGATTGTTGATTCCTGATGCAGCCCTAACATGTTGGCAGGTTGTGCTGGTCGAGGAGATAATGTATGTCCCACTTGCAATGCAGATCAACAACCGGGATTTTACAAGGAAAATCTGATGACACAGTGCCCTGCCTGTTATGGGAGGGGTCTGGTTGCTCATAGAGATGGATCTGATACAATGTGAGCTGTTTATTTTTCATGGATCTATTAGCTTACTAATAGATGATTCAAGCAATCAATTTTGGCCCTAGCTGGTTATGTGCTTTAGATTTCTGGATCATGCTCTCCCTTCTTTTCGCAATGTAAAATGGGATCTTAAACTTGACATTGTTGACCATTGAGCCTGATTGCTAGATGCATAGTAGATTCACCTTTGATGTCGGAAAATTGATTATTCTTCTTGCTTTGCAATGGAAGAGGCGGCTATTTGGTATAATTTAAATTTATCGAATCGCTTTGTCCCTGCAGATGTGTGAAGTGTGATGGCAAGGGAAAGATTCCTTGTGCAACCTGTGGATCTCGTGGGCTGATTAAATGTAAGACATGTGAAGGCAGTGGTTCTCTCTTGACACGCAATATCGGCATTGTTAGATGGTATGTCTGTTTGTTTCTGATAGAATGATACCCATATGGCCTTATTGTTATAAAGCAAAAAGCCATTTATTTAGGCCAACCTATGATGCACGGACACGGGGACACGACACGGACACGTGGACACACAAATTTTCAAAAAATAGGAGACACACTCAATATATAATTTTATTTATTTATTTATTATATGTGAAATTAAAAAAAATATATTTATATAAATAAAATTATATATATTATTTATAAATAAAATATATTTAAAAAAATATTATCTACCTAATTTTTTTAAAAAAAAACTATATTATTTATTTATTTATTTTATTTATTTACTTTAACATCAAATTTCATTCACAAATTATTTTTTTATAAATAAAAATAACTTATTTTAGATTAATATCCAAAAAAAATAAAAAAAGAAAAACAGGGGAAAAAAAAAAGAAAAGAGAGAGAGAGAGTCAAACAAAGAAGATGAGTCGAACAGTGAGAGAGAGAGAATCGAACACAGAGAAAGCAAGAGAGAGTGAGTCAAACACAGAGAAAGCGAAAGAGAGAGTCGAACACACATAGCGAGGGAGCAAAAGAGAGAACACGCACAGACATAGAGAGAGAGAGAGAGAGAGAGAGAGAGATGGACAGAAGAATCAACGAAAGAAGAAGAAAAATGCAGAAGAAAAGAAGAACGAAGAAGAAAAATGAAGAAAAGAAGAACATACCTCAGATCTAGGGCTTCAATAGGTTCTTTGCCGTTTCTCTTTCTCTTTCTCTCTATTTCTCTATTTCCTTGTCTATGGGTTAAGGTTTTTCTCTCTCTGTCTCCAACATGTTCACAAAGTGTCCAAGAGTGTCCCAAGGTTGTCCGGCTGAAGAAATTCAACAAAAAAAAAGAAGAAGAAGGGGAACATGCTAGGCAGAGTGTCCGACACGTGTCTACCGCTTGTCCAACGTGTGTCCATGTTCGTGTCCGATACGTGTCAGACACCCATACGTTGCCTCCGGAGAGGTGTCTGTGCTTCTTAGAGACCAACTAACCATTGTTTGTTAAGCATGAGCCTAAAATCTCAAGAATTAGAGAAACGGGAGAACAAATAAACAAAAAACAATAAAGAAAAATACAACAAAAAATGTAAGAAGAGATTAGCTTCAATGGATCAACTTCTATATGTTCGGTAGGATGATATAGAACCTCTTTTACTTTAGTTATGGACTTTCTTAGCTTTGGCAAAGTTATTATGCAAAAATCTGAAAGTAGTGATTGTCATAGAAGATGCAAACTATCCCTCTATCTCTTTCTTCCCAAGTAAATGTGTTGAGTGATCTAGTCCTTGAGATCTTCATGCCTTTTTCTTTGGTCATCATGAAAAATTAAGAGGGGGAAGGAAAATGAAGGAAAAGGTGACAAAATTAGAAGTTATTATTTGTCATTTTTCTCTTCCCTTTTCTTTTCCCTCCACAAATCTCTCTTGTGCATAAGCCAGTTGACATCATACCTAAGGATGTGAGTTTTTGCCTTTGCAGGAAGACACTTTCCACTCGAAAAGTAAGTGCGACAAGCGGAGCAGCCTCAGTTCCAGATGAGGTCTTCCACAGAGCCAAAGGGGTCCAATTGTGCAACACTCAAGCCCATCAGTGTAGTCCTGCCTTTTTTGCGGATTCGTTCTTCCTCAACAAGTTCTCCTCTGAAGTAATTGCCGACAGGGCTCCAGTGCCTCCTACTGCCAGGGTCATATGTGAGAGACACGCTATCTCTGTTGTGCCTGTGACTCGTGTTACCATGGCTCATCGCGGTCGACCCTTCAGTTTCTATATCATTGGTTTTAGCAGAGAGGTGTACTTGAAGGACTACTATCCTGCTAGGTTTTGCTGGGGTCTGTGTCCATGCTTGGAATGGTTGAAGATATAATTAAGCAGATTTTCCATCTCAAAAAGTATAGGAATATAGAAACCAATCACATAATCGGACATAACTCTCTCACCGGGTCTCACATTTATGTGAGATAGTTGTTTCTGGTTATCTAATTGGTTTCTGTGCAAGTAAATTTCTCATGTACGGTGTTTTCTTGGCGGGAATTTCTCTCTCTGTTTCTCTGTGTCTCTGTGTGTGTGTATGAGCTTTGTTGCTACTGCTTTTTACTGTTTGGTTTGAGCTAGTTAAAGTTCTCTTGTTTTCTGGGTTTGTAATTTTTTCTTTACACTGAAAAAAAATAAAGTTGTGTGATTGTGAGTAATGAGACAAGAAACATGTATTATTTTCTGAGTACACAGGATTTCATATTTGGATTCTCTCCATTATATGAATCAAACATAGATTATATGAATCAAACGTAGATGTTTATTTCGCAATCAATAATTGTGAAAAAGTTACACCAAAATATTTTAAATTTTAAATGGACTTAAGAATTACAGACAGTTGATTTGAGATTTTATAATATGTTACAATTTTATGCATTGGAATGAAGATCACTATTCAAATTATGTAATCGAAAGGATTTAAATCCAAGTATTCTAGTCCCAATAGGGTAATGCTATGATATACACTTCGGCCATGTTTGTTTGGACGGACTGGATTAGCATTCCCATGACTAATAGTCATAGGATTACGAATTCGTTGGATTATGTATCCTATCTTAACTAATAGTCAAGTTTAAAATAATTAGTCCATACTTTAATTGTTTAACCAAATATCGGATTAATAATTTTATTGGACTATTAGTCCAATCCCAAGCTCATGTCCACCCAAACAAACATGGCTTTCATGCGCAAGTACGTCATTTATAAGTTTGATTATTACAAATGATATAATTTAATATTATGAGAGTCATAATTTTTTTTAAAAAAATTATAACTTAATCACATGACCTATAACAAAACAAATCTTGAATCATAACTATAATTTTGTCATAATTAAAAAGTCATAACCACAGGTGCATAAGGGACGTGTACCATAAAATTTTCAATCTCTAATAATATAAGTTCATAGATATAACGACTATTATTGTTAAATTATAGTAACATCACCCGAGATACTTTCTTTAGTAATCAATTAAAACTATCTTTTAGTTTACTTGGAGGGGTTTGATCCAATAATTTGGATATTAGACATCCAATAGACTTAAATTAACAATGGTTGAATGGTCGAAATGACATTTTAATCAATTGAGTACATTATTAAAACATAATATTAGTCTTAACTTTTAATTTTAGGAGTTTTCTTAGGTGTGCAATCCACAAAAGGTGTAAGTGGGTTGCACACCATGTGCCACTAACACAAAATGTGTAAGTGTAAGGTGTAAGTGTAAGGTGTAAGTGTAAGTGGAAGGTATAAATGAAATGTATAAGTTGCATACCATGTGCCACTTACACAAAAGGTGTAAGTGCAATGTAAAAAAGGTGTAAGTGTAAGGTGTAAGTGAACACAAAAAGGTGTAAGGTGTAAGTTGCACACTATAGCATTACCCTTAATTTTATCATTTTCACAATAACCAGGGAAGTTTATCTCTCTCACCTCTTCCAAAAGTCAAAAACCTCTCTCAAACGGAAAAAGTACTAATTTTACCATGTCACACTTGTATCCAAACCCAAACTAATGGGGTTCTAGCTTAGCAGTTGTCACTCATTTCTCACGCACGATAGGCTAGTAATTCAAGTTAAGCTGCATTAACGATATTTTTTTAGCTTACAATTTATATAATTTATCACTTGTTGTAACTGTGGCTTATCGATTCTTCTTCCTCTTCATATCTTAATGGTGTGTTTGGTTGGAGGATTTGGAGAGGGATTTGGAAAGGGAAAGGGAAAAGGTGTGTGAAATTAGGTGAAATGTAAGTATATTTTATTCACATTTCACCTAACTTTTCCTTTTCCCTTTCCAAATCCCTACTCAAATCACCCAACCAAACACAGCGTAAGAGTTTGCTAGATATATAAATTGTATTTTAATTTTTAAAAGATAAAAAATAGTTTCCCTGGCCCACATATATATAACAAAATGTAGTGTTTTCTCAAAAGACTCCACAAACATATTCCTAAATTCTCTTAATTTTAGAAAAATAAAAAAATATGTTCACTTCTCTTCCTACTATTCAGATCTTTTCACTCTCTCTCCCTATAATAAAATATAAAAAAAAGATAAAATAATAAAATATTCATTTATATCTATATTCATCTATATCTATCATCCACAACTCCCACATCTATATTCATATACATCCATCACCTATAACTCCTACAACTCGTACACACGTTTTTGTATTCAGTTTATTCTATATTTCAATCAAATTCAATCATTCTCTTTCATCTACCCATCTTTTTTTCTTTCATCTACTTATCTTTTCTCAGATTAACTCATCCTCTTCATTATTATATTTTGCAAGTTTGATGATTTGCAAAAAATCATATTATTTTCTCCATCGTTACATTTTCTAAGTTTGATGATATATATAACCAAATGTAGTGTTCTCAAAAGGCTCCAAAAACATATTCCTAAATTCTCTTAATTTTAGAAAAATAAAAAAATACGTGGCACCTTTCTTCACTCCCCCATCCTACTATTCAGGCTTTTCACTCCCTCTCCCTATAATAAAATATAAAATAAAAATAAAATAATAAAATATTCATTTATATCCGTATTCATCTATATTCATCACCCACAACTCTCACATCTATATTCATCCATATCCATCACTTATAACTTCTACAACTCCTACACACCCATTTCTGTATTCAGTTTATTCCATATTTCAGTCAAATTCAATCATTCTCTTTCATCTACCCGTCTTTTTTTCTTTCATCTATCTATCTTTTCTCAGACTAACTCATCCTCTTCATTATTATATTTTGCAAGTTTGATGATCTCCAAAAATCATATTATCTTCTCCATTGTTACATTTTCTAAATTTGATGATTTGCAAAAATTATTACAAGGTCGGTGTAATATTATTTTGTACTTTATATCTTTGTGTATATATATATATTTCTTCTTCCCAATATTTTTCAATTCATCTACACATCTTTTCATCTTCTTCATTTTTATGCTCCTAATATTATTTCTTATTTTATATGCATTTTTTTCAATGTTTATTATTTGTGTGTACATATTTCTTTTTCTCAATATCTTTCAATTCATCTAAACATCTTAATCAAATTCGTTTTGTTTTCTTTTTCCTAATATTTTTCAGTTCATCCACACATCTTTTCATCTCCTCCATTTTTATACTCATAATATTATTTCTTACTTTATATGCATTTTTCCAGTGTTTATTACTTTTGCATGTATATATTTCTTTTTCTTAATATTTTTTAGTTCATTTACACATCTTTTCATCTTCTCCATTATTACATTTTGCATAGTTTGGGCTTGCTTTTTAATTTGTGATTTGCATTTGTTCTTCAATTTAATCATATTTGATTTGTTTCTTCTCATATAACAGTGTTGATATTTTCTTTGACTTTTATAAACCCTCTCCTTTACATATCGAAAGTAGTTCACCTAAAATTCAAGAAAATTAGATGTCTATCACATAACTTAAATAAATTAAAATAAGTCTCACTCTCAATTAAATAAATTAATAAAAAAAAATATAAACCTACAAATATGTATCCAATATCGATCACGTTATTTAAAAAAAAATTCACAATTATTTGTAACTTAAATATCACATAATGACTTAAATAAATTAATAATAAAAATATAAACCCACAAAAAATATATATCTATATATAAATTACAAATATCCAATGTCTATCATATTATTTTTTAAAAAAAAACTCTTGAATATCTTTAACTTAAATAAATTAAAAACATATATACAAATTATAAATATCCAATGTTTATCACGTTATTTAAAAAAAAAATAAAAATTCCATCATACAATTTACTTATGCATATCCATCACTCACAATTCACTCAATCAAATGTCTATCATGTAAAATCCAATACAAATCCACAAAAGACACTGTTTTGTGTTTATTTTGTAATTTTAAAAAATCTTAAAATAAATCTAACAATAAATCTAACAATAAATCAAAATAGAAATCACTTTTTCCTTTGTGTGTGTGTGTGTGTTTTTTTTCCCTTCATGTATACCCATAAATTGATTACGTTATCTTTTTCTTATTTTAAAATTATTGTGTTATAATTTTCCTTACAAAGAGTTACATTAGCTCCTCAATAGATGGATGTTGTATAGTAGATTTTTAATTTTTTTAATTTTTTTTTTTTTTATATATCTACAATAAACAATGATACTTATTGAGACTTTTTACTCTTTATATTTTGTATTCTAGATACCATCGAGCTTGCTTGTCTTATTCTTTGTGTAATTGTAAGTCAAATGTGTTAAATTCGTTATGCAGATAAATATGTGGCCTCATCTAAATTTGCGCCGTAGCCATCGTTTGGCCATATAAAATGCCATACATGAATTTCAAACTATACCAAATAAAGAGGATTTATTAGTAGAAAATATTGATGATTGGAAAATCAAAATATGTTGGGCAATGCAAAAATTAGGAAAAAAAAATAAGTGAAAAAAAAATGATGGAAACAATATTACCATCGAGCTGGAATAAAGTAAAGAGAACAATTTTTCAAAAGGATGAAATCAAAGATGCCTCGGACTTAATGGATGCTTAATGGAGGAGGAGCGTGAAATCTATCCTCTATGGATTGAACTTGAGTAAGAGCAGATGACTCCAAATTCAACAGTACAAGAGCATATCTATCTATCTATCTATCTATCTAACCAAATGTACTGATCTCTTAAAAAACTCCAAATTCTCAATCCTAACATCTCATTAAACTCTTTCTTAGGTGGCACATCTATTCTTCTCTCATTCTATTTTCCTATTTTTTTTTTCTTCTCTTTTTTAATATATTTTATTTCACTTTTTAATTAGGGCGTGGATATACAAAATATTATATGGATAGGATTATTTCAAAATATTTATAGATAAAAGATGAGTTTGACTTTAATTCAAATTCCTTCATCAAATTTATATCCTACTCAAAGATATTTCAAAAAAATTAAATTAATTAACAATATGAAATTGGGCAAAAATATTAGAGAACAGAAGAACCCTGCAGAGAAATTAAACATGTAATTTAACCAATTATGTAAGATTTTTCTTATGTGAAAAGAAATATATACTCCTATTTGAAATCTCATAGTATGTTTTTTGCTCTATTTTTTCTTTTGTAGATTTTTTTTTGTTTGTTTTAGTTTTAGTTTATTTGGTGTATTTAATTTTTTTTTCTTCATAATCTAAGTTAGTTGTTGAAATTATAATAATGTAGTAGATGCACTTATGTCACACCCCAAAAAAAAACACAATAGATACAACTCAAAACATATACTAATAATCGCAGAAGTCAAAGTAAATAGTCCTTTCATTACATGAAATTAATGATACAAAAGAGTTTGACAAAAATAAATGCTCTATTGGCTTACACTTTTCCAAGCCTTTACTTGGTTACAACAAAAGTGAGTTTTGCTCATTACATCTTAAGCCCTTGGCTTTATCAAAAATATACAATCAAAATAAGAAACTCTTGCTCCAGAAAATCTCTCAAACGCTATTACCTTGGTGGAGGCATTCCATCGTTACCTGAAAATATTTTTCCAAAATAGGGTGAGTTATATCCCAATAGGAATCATCTAACACATTATATGAAGTTTAGCAGAGATATAAGTACAAAGTGCATAAATAATGCTTCTGGTAAAACTTTTCACAACTTTATATACTCATAAGATATTAATTTCAAGTCTTAATCCATTTACTTTTAATTCATATTCCGTCCCACTTATCTCTCAATTCATGAGTCAATTTTGTTATTTCTCAACAACTGAACTAAGGCTACAACTCAATAATTTTCATATCATACAACACATATGCATAAACACTTCAAGCTTCCATTTCACGGATATTTCGTCCGCAGGCAGCTGTCAAACGAGACCTATGTAAACGTAGGCTATACAAGCACTACAATTGCCATTTTACAGATATTTCGTTCGCGGGCTAGACATCCATGTATAATTTTGGGACTTTTACCCAGGACACTCCGACCAACTTAATTATAATGGAATCCATCCCTTTCTCCTCCCAAACAAACATACATATACAATGTATTTAAACACATAATCACACGTGGAATACATTCATTTTCTCATCCCAAACAAATATATATATACAATGTATTTAAACACGGCCATATTCAATGACAACCATCAAAAGATTAGTTTCAATTTACCTAATTCACATGTAATTTCTACAACAGTCAAAGCTATTTTCCATTGATAGCCCAATACAGTTATCTCTAAACAGATATTCAATCTCAAGCAGATAGTTTATTCAAAACTTCTAAAGGTGTGAAATAATACATATTCAGTTCCACCATTTATATCAAAGATCATCCAATTTCATATTTTCAATGACAATTTTAATTATTAATACAAAATAACAATTTGATCCAATTAGGGCAAAACCCCCCTTTTATCCAAATATCAACCCAAGTACCAAAATCCACCATTTTGACACAGCATGAACATATTTTCAGCCCCCAAACTCATTTATTTCATTTTCACCAAAAACCCCTTTTTTCATTTCACCCCCAAACCCCAAGTTTGATCAAACTACTCCCAAATCCCACAATTGTTACACAATAACAAATAACTAAGCTAAAAAATCATATAAGAGTGTAGAAAAATTCCTACCTCAAAGAGTGAAGACGAATCAAGCAAGAGTGAAACACCGAGAACACCAAAACCCATTTCTATTCGGATTAAAATGAAGATCTTGAAGCGCTTTACCTTTTTCTCAAAGGCACTAGGGTCGAAGGCACTAGGGTCGAAATCCTAATGGATCTAGATGAAATCTTAGAGAGAATATGAGTTTTAAAGAGAGAATGTGTAGATCTAGGTTTTTGAAAAGTTTGAGAGAGAGAGAGAGAGAGAGAGAGAGAGAGAGGGAGAGAAGGAAAAGTGATTCAAAATGTCATCCTCACGGACTATTATACACGCAATCCACCCGAGCATGGAAATTGATGCTCGAGCATCAGACACAAAATTCCGCTCGAGTGTGGGATACACTTTTTCAGAAGTTTTGCAGACGAAGGACCCTGCTCGAGCGTGAGACTGGACACTCGAGTGTCCAATGCATTCTTCCAGTATTTGCAGATCTGCAAAAATGCTGCGAATTGACAAATCTCGCTCGAGCGCAAGAATGACCGCTCAAGTGGAGGAGCAAAATTTCTGAAGCCCACTCGAGCGCAAGAATGCCCGCTCGAGCGGAAGAGCCAAAATCTGGACATCACAGGTTTGGAAAAACAAGCAACCAATCTGTCCCTAACGCACAATTACAACCTAATCACCAAAATAGAGGGGGAACAAGTGAAACAAGATGTGAATAACCGTTCTAAACTATACCAACCCGAGTCCGGAATACAGTAAGTGATGGGTCAAAAACCAAAATCGCTATAACTTATGCCTCCAAAATTTATTATTCATTTTTTTAAAATTTTACAACTACAACGTGCAGGAAAAAAGTAGCAATGGCAACAAAAGACTAAAAGACCAATACAAAGAGTGATGTTTTGTGGTGCAGTTGGAGTTCACCCATTTTTTTTAAAAAAAAAAATTGTACCAATCGAGAAGAGTATTTGGAACACATTCACAAGTTTTAAAGAAGTTTTTATTCAATCTCATTTATTTTTTATTATATTTCGTTCTTCAATTATATTAATTTATGTGTTCGATTTGGTTGTAATTTATTCAATTTAAATTCAGACGTAAATAAACTTAATTATGTAGTAGCTCTAAAATATTTTTGCTTATATTTTTATTTTTTTATTTGAGATCTTCATGAATGTAAATTTGTTTCTTTGCATATATGTAGTGAGTAGGATTAAGTTTTTAAATGATAAGTTTCTCTTTTGCGAAAAAGTCATCTGCACAAAGGAATATTTGAAGCACAAGATTGGATTTCAAAATCCTTAATGAATATACAAATAAATTATTTTGTTTTCAACTCATAATACTCTCTATCTCTATATATATAATGAAAACCAATTGTAGACAAGGTCATTTGGATCCATTCGAAGAGCAAAAACTCAATATACATGTTTTTTACTTAATTAATATTTAATAGTTAATTTCAATTACATTATTGAAGGTCATGTAATTTTTAAACAGATTGGATTCAATATGTGAATACTTCAATAAAAGTTTGGTTAATTTCTTATAAAAAAAATTATTATTCAACTATGTTTGTGTTGAAATTATAAACACATTGCATATTAATGATCAAGATTTTAAAATTTAATTTGAATAAATATGTTTTATGTATTTAGACAAAAATCATAGGTAAGAAATTTTTTTCTATGATTGTTGAATTTTATATTCACGTGTCACTGCCATAGAAATATTCAAGTCATGCATGTTTTATCGTTAAGACTTTATTATTTAAAATGGATGATTATATTATCATATAACATAAAGTAAAAACAAAACTAACTAAGATGTTAAAAAAAAAAAAAAAAAAAAAGTGATGCTAATTTTTTTATTTATTTAGTAGCTTCAAAATACGAAAGTTGTTGAAATTTATAGGTTATAAACACAAAACAAATTTAAAAAAATAAAAATTGATCCTTGAATTTTGTTTGTAATTAAATAGCTTTGGAATATAAAAACTGTTAAAAATAGAGTTAGAATTTGTATAATAAGATAACATAAATGTTTATTTTTTAACTACACCAAATTTAAATTTTAAAAAATTATAGATGGCATTTAACTCTTATATAATTTTTAACTTACTATAGTTCTTATTTTTGAGTACTTTTTTAACAAATTTAAAAAAATTATAGGTGGCATTTTACTCTTATCTAATTTATAAGCTACTATTCTCTCCAATTCTTCTATTATTAGAGTTATATTAGATGTTTTTCTTATCAAGTTTATATTCTCTTATTTTTGAATTTTTAAATTTCAACTTTGTTTTGTTTTGTTTTTTTTCAATCGTCATTTGATATTTACTAAATTTCTTTTTACCTCATTTTTCTAGGATTTATCTAAATTTCTCCTTCTATATTCTTATAATTTATCTTCACATTTACACTTTATTTTTTTTTTTAAAAAAATCTTTATATTATATTTACAGGATATACTTTTATTCTTGATTTTCAATTAAGTTTATTCTTTTTCTAGGATTTATCTGATTTTCACTTTCTATTTTCTTATAGTTTATCTTCAAATTCAAACTTAATTTATTTTATTTTTATCATATATTTATAGAATTTCACTCTGACTTTTCTTTTTTAGTTGAGATCAATCAAATCTATTATTTAAGTACCTATCTAAATTAATATAATAGAATTTTGTTATTAATTTTTAGGAGAAATTTACTATGTGCACTCTTTTAAATGGTGCACATTATAAAAAGTTATGATTTTTTATGATGAATGTTATGATTGTTTGTGATGTATGTTATAACATTTTGCAGTAAAGTTATAAATAGTGAATTTATGATGCGCACCTTAAAGTTAAGAATGATAATGTTATGACATTTTGTGATTTTTGTTATGACACTTTGAGATTTTGTTATGACATTTTTCAATGAAAAAAAGTTACTATTTTTATAGTGAAAAAGTTATGACATTTTGGATTTAAGTAATAAAATTTTGTGAAAAAGTTATGAAAGGCATACCATATGCACTTTTTTTGAGAGTGCACACTGTAACATCTCCCTAATTTTTAATATATTTAGTATTATTTATCACCTTTTGTTACTTGCCCGTGCATAGCACGTATTACCACTAGTGTTATATAAAGAGCAAGTGTTTTATAAGTTTAGTAAAAAAGGTTTTGAGCCTCACATTGTAATATTAGTTTACTAGTGGTAAACCTGTGCTATGCACGAGATTGATTTAATAATGTATAAATTTTTTAATAATGCATTAAGTTCTAATTTAAATCATAAAATTATAATCATAATGCATATGGATCATCTTTTCAAATTTCATAAGTAAAGACAATAATACTTCAAAACAAATATTCACAAAATATTATAATCATCCAACTGATATATTTTTCTTGAAATAATAAATTTGATTTCTAATTGATGAAATTAACAATAAATAAGATGTTTCTCAATGAACCTAATATTTAAAACATATATATTCTAAAAAAACTAATAATAAATTGAATGTCATAAATTAAATCTTTCTATATTTGATAAATTAAAACTTAATAAATATTGCTCATCATGTCCAAATGCCCCAGAAAGTGCCTGCTAAAAAAAAGAAGAAAAAAAAAAGTGTTATCATTTTTTTACATACAAATAAACTTTAAAAAAAATAAGAAGAAGATATATTATCTTATGAGGAGTGTTTATATAAATTTTTCAAAATTTGTTTCCTTTACTTTATTCTAGCTCGATGGTAATATTGTTTCCATCAAATTTTTTTCACTTATTTTTTTTTCCCCCTAATTTTTGCAATGCCCGACATATTTTGATTTTCCAATCATCAATATTTTCTATTGGTAAATCCTCTTTATGCGGTACAGTTTAAAATTCATTTATGGCATTTTACATGGTCAAACGATGGCTACGACCCAAATTTAGAGGATGCCGCATATTTATCTGCATAATGAATTTAACACATTTGACATACAATTACATAAAGAATAAGATAAGCAAGCTTGATGGTACCTGGAATACAAAAGATAACGAGTAAAAAATCTCAATAAGTATCATTGTTTATTGTAGATATATAAAAAAATAAAATTAAAAATCTACTATACAACATCCATCTATTGAGGAGCTAATGTAACTTTTTGTAAAAAAATTATAACACAATGATTTTAAAATAAGAAAAAGATAACGTAATCAAATTATTGTTGTACATGGGGAAAAAAAAAACACAAAGGAAATAGAGGATTCTATTTAGATTTATTTTAAGATTTTTTTTTAAATTACAAAATAAACACAAAGCAGTGCTTTTTGTGGATTTGTATTGGATTTTACGTGATAGATATCTGATTGAGTGAATTGTGGGTGATGGACATGCATGCGTAAATTATATGAATAAGACTTGTGGATTTTTTTTTTAATTTTAAAATAACATGATAGACATTAGATATTTATAATTTGTATATATGTTTTTAATTTATTTAAGTTGCAGATATTCGAGAGTTTTTTTTTTAGAGCAAATTACATATACCCCCTCAAGATTTGGCTAAATTACAGATATCCCCTGAGGTTTGAGAAATTACAAATTTTCCCTTGAATGCTATATTTGCATAACAGATTAGGGGGTAATTTGTTATGAAATATAAACCTCAGGGGGGCAAATTGTTATGAAAATACAAACCTTAGGGGGCGGGATGTAATTTCCGAAATCTCAGGGAGGTATCTGTAATTTAACTAAACCTCGAGGGAGGTATATGTAATTTGCCCTTTTTTTTTTTAAATAATATGATAGACATTGGATATTTATAGATATATATTTTGTGGGTTTAGATTTTGTGAATTTTTTTTAAAAAAATAAAATAATGTGATAGACATTGGAAACATATTTGTAGGTTTATATTTTTTTTATTAATTTATTTAATTCAGAGTGAGATTTATTTTAATTTATTTAAGTTATGTGACAGACATCTAATTTTCTTGAATTTTAGGTGAACTATTTTTGATATGTAAAAGAGAGGATTTATAAAAGTTGAAGAAGATATCAACACTGTTATATGAGAAGAAATAAATCAAATCTGATTACATTGAAGAACAAATGCAAATCACAAATTAAAAAGCAAATAAGCCCAAACTATGCAAAATATAATAATGGAGAAGATGAAAAGATATGTAGATGAACTAAAAAATATTGAGAAAAAAAATATATATACACAAAAGTAATAAACACTGGAAAAATGCATATAATGTAAGAAATAATATTAGGAGTACACAAATGGAGAAGATGAAAACATGTGTGGATAAACTAAAAAATATTAGGAAAAAGAAAACAAATCAAATATGATTAAGATGTGTAAATGAATTGAAAAATATTGCAAAAAAGAAATATGTACACACAAATAATAAACATTGAAAAAAATGCATATAAAATAAGAAATAATATTGAGAGCATAAAAATGGAGAAGATGAAAAGATGTGTAGACAAACTAAAAAATATTAAGAAAAAAAAATATATATACACAAATATATAAAGAACGAAATAATATTACACCGACTTTGTAATAATTTTTGCATATCATCAAACTTAGAAAATGTAATAATGGAGAAGATAATATGATTTTCGCAGATCATCAAACTTGCAAAATATAATAATGAAGAGGATGAGTTAGTCTGAGAAAAGATAGGTAGATTGTAATGCTCCCAAAAATATATACAATAGATACAACCCAAAGACGGAGAGATAAAATGCTTCCATTCATCAGAGTTCATATACAAAAAATAACACATGCGATATACATTCACAAACTATTCATCCTGAATCTACAGTATATGTTACAATGATAAGAGAATCTGAAAATTTAACAAGTAATCCTGTCACGACCCAAACCCGCTTCTATAGGTTTAGTGTCATAACCGGCCAGTAATCCTTGGATTACCGAAGGCCTCTTAACAATTAGACTTGTAATTAAGGGCTGCGAAAGTAAATACATAAAAGAAATATATACATAGTCCATTGAGCTGTGTAGACATATATGAGACTGATAATCTTAACTTTTATAAACATACGAGTGACGCCATAGGTACAGTATTTACATGTCACCTCATGTACATATAAAAGGAAAACTTGTTCATAGAGCAAAAGGAGCAGTCTTATGCATTCATATTAACACAGCCACACGACATGACTTGATCTGGAACCTCCTCGTGAGACACAAAAGGTAGTTGACAAATACAACATGAAATGCTTCAGGCGTCATCTTAAGCCTGATCACGAGCCTGCTCACCTACATACATAATAAATAACTAGTGAGCGGAGGCCCAGTGAATAATAACAGAGTAAAGGGGTAAATGAATGATGTCCCATAACCTTGTCTGAATCCAAAGTTCACATTCGTATTCTCATTCTGAACATGTATACAAAAAAAACCAGAGTTCATGTTTAATCTTACATGGTGTGTCTGTTAGCGCTGATGGATCATATACAGAGTATCATAAATCATACTTGTTAGTTCTATATAAGAACCTCTGGCTGGGTAAGGATAACTTGTCAGTTCCATAAAGAAACCTCTGGACTGGGAACTTGTAAACTTGTCAGTTTCACTTAGGAATCTCCAGCCGGGTACAAATAGCTTGTCAGTTCCATAAGGAACCTCCGGTACCGGGAACTTGTAACATATTTGAATCATAGCATAATGTCACATGTAACATACTTGAATCATAACATAATGTCATAAATGCTTGTTATTGTTGGACAATCATTCATAGTATAAAACATGACATTCCATTCAACAAATCTTATTTCATATACCGAAAATAATTTAACTTGAACGTAGCTTTACTAAGTTATTACTCACAGATAACAGATGCTGTAAGTAGACAATTCAACTTCCTTGTGGCGCGTGACCTACACAATTACAAAATGAACATATACTGAATTACACACTCGGAATTGATAACTTAGTCCTTTCTTGGTTTGGTGTGTTTCTACTTCATTAACCTCATTATGGTGTCTTAATTATGGCTTAGGAATGCCTAGGATGAAATGAGGATGTAAAAATGTACTTGAAAACATTTTTCTAAACTTGTTGAAAACAGGGTCCACGCTCGAGCGGGCATGTAGAATATGAGGATTTGCTCGAGCGTAACTTTCTTCGCTCGAGCGGTCTGCAAACTTTGAAAAAGTACTGGTTGCTTGTTTTTCACGCTCGACGGATGCTTGATCCCTACTTGCGCGTGAGACTCAGACCCTCGCTCGAGCGTGACTTTTGTTACTCGAGCGTGCTGCAAAACACAAGAACTTCTGAGGGCTTGCATTTCACGCTCGAGCGTACATCAGGTCACTCGAGCGGAGGTGCACGCACTCAAAGTGGTCGCTCGAGCATGGGTTTCTACGCTCGAGCGTAGATGCAAATTCTGGAATTTCCAGATTTGATCTCCAAGTTTAAAACTTAACCTTTAAGCACCAAAAATTGATTTTTCTGGCCAAAACTTGAGACAATACATAGAAACTCTTAAAACAACATGAATTAAAGATCATTTCAAGAAATCATGGCCCAATAGCTTGCTAATTGTGCAAAATTTAACTTAAAATGTATGAACATGCTATAAAGATCACATGCATGCATAATTTGAGTTCATAGTTTCCAAAACATAATCAAATGAAATATTCAACTCAAAAACATGGTGAATTCTTAGATTACAACCAAAATATGAACATGCATGTGAGATTTCTCATGAAAAGAACTTCAAAACTTCATAATATGGACATGCATGCATAGAATGACTTACAACTCCCAAGTTCTAACTCAATTCTTGTATAAATCAACATAATTCTCTTGAGTTCATGTATTAGAGTCTAGATTTCAAGGTTTAAGGATAAAATTCTTACCCAGAGGCTAGAGTTCACAAGTGTTGAAGTTGTAACTTCTTAAATTCTCTTTAATTCCTCAAAGTCTTGCTAGCTTGGCTTCAAATTGACTCCAATCCCTCCCCCTTCTCTCACTCTCTCACGATTGTATGTGTGTATAGGCTCAAAAGTATGTTGAATGAAGAAAAGAAAGATGAGTGGAGGCAATAGGTGCCTTATATAGGCTTGCCCATTGATAGTTAATTAAGGCCAATCACATGGGCATCAAATTAATCTATTTAAATTGTTCCGAATTGAATTTCAATTGAACTTACCATAAAATTCTAAAAATTCCAATTAACACATGAATCAAGTCAATTTCATGATTGGATGCCGATAAGGCCTTTAATTTGCAGACCGAAATAAAAGCATGAATAAATCTTTCTATGTTAAACAGATATAAACACAAAATAATGCAATGCACGTATAATTAACTCAGGATTTCTTCTTATTTAAGTGTTCAGCATAATTAAGCATGGATTAACGTTAATCATGGGTCGGGGTTGTTACAAATCCTATGCTTTATAGGCTTACATCTTTCCAAGTCCTTGCTTGGTCATATAAAAGTGGGCCTAGCCCATTACAATTTAAGCCCTCGGCTATAAAGGAATAAAACAAAATAAAAAAGCTCTTGCTCCCAAAAGTTCCTCCAAGCTATTTCCTTGGAGGAGGAATGTCACCAACACCTGAAAGTATTTTTCCCAAATAGAGTGAGTCACAGCCCAGTAGGAATCATCTAACACAATATGTGAGGTTTAGCAAAGATATAAGTATAATGTGCAGATACAATGCTTGTAATAAAACATTCATATTTGTATAATCATAACATACCATGTTCACATCTTATTCAATTTTCCTTCAGTTCATTTCAATTCATGGGCCTATTTCATTGTCACTCAACAACCCAATTGAGACTACAACTCAGTGGTTCTCCAATCACATAATTAACACATAAACATTTCAATCTGCCATTTTACGGATATTTTGTCCGCGGGATCGACATCCATGTATAATTTCTAGACTTTCACCCAAGACACTCCGACCAACTTAATTTCAATGGAGTCCATCACCTTTCTCCTTCCAAACAATGGAGTACATCTCATTTCTCCTCCCAAACAATCATATATATACAATGTATTTATAAACATAATCATACATGGAGTACATCTTATTTATTCTCTCAAACAATCATACATATACAATGTATTTAAAACATGATCGTATTCAATGACAACCAACAATGAATTAGTTTTAATTCACCTAATTCTCATGCAATTTTTACAATAATCATAGTTATCCTCCACCGATAGCTCAATACAGTTATTTCTAAACAGATATTCAATCTCAAGATAGATAGTTTATTCAAAAATTTCCAAAGGGTGTAAGATAATACATACCTAACTTCCGCCATTCATTTCAATATTCGCTCAATTTCATATTACCAATGTCAATTTCAATTATTTATACAAAATAACAATTTGATCCAATTAGGGCAAAATTTTTCCCTTTTTCCAAATAACAACCCAAGTACCAAAATTAATAATTTTGACACAATATAATCTCATATTCAAACCCCACACCCATTTATTTCACATTCACCAAAAACCCCTCTTTTCATTTCACACCTAAACCCTAGGTTTGGTTAAACAACTCCCAAATCTCACCATTGTTACACAACAACAAATAACTAAGCTAAAAATCATATGAAAGTGTAGAAAATCCCTACCTCAAGAAGGGAAGACGAGCGAAGTAAAGGTGAAACTCCAAAGATGCTCAAACCCAACTTTGTTTGGATCAAAACGAAGATCTAGAGACGCTCTACCTTTTTCTCAAAGACACTGGGGTAGAGAACCCAAAGGACCTAGGTCAAAATGTAGAGAGAGAAAGTGTGTTTTAGAGAGAGAGAGAGAGTCAAGATTTAGATTTTTGAAAAGTTTTAGAGAAAGAAAAGAATGAAAAAGTGATATAAAATGTCATCTTCACAGACTGTTATACACACAGTCCGCTTGAGCGTGGAAAGTGACGCTTGAACATCAGACACAAAGTTCCACTTAAGCGTGGAAAAGCGTGAAAAGTTACGCTCGAGCGTAGAATACGTACTTCCAGAAGTTTTGCAGACGAAGGACATCGCTCGAGCACAAGACTGGACGCTCGAGCATAGGAAATGCCACTCAAGCGTAGAATACATTCTTCTAGTATTTGCAGATCTGCAAAAATACTGAGAGTTGGCAAATCTCGCTCGAGCACAAGAATAGCTGCTCGAGCAGAGGAGAAAAATTTGTGAAGGCCGCTTGAGCGTTAGATTGCCCGCTCGAGTAGAGGAGCCAAAATTTGGGCAACAAAGGTTTGAAAAAACAAGCAACCAACTTATTCCAAACACACAATTACAACCCGACAACCAAAATAAAGGGAGGACAAGGGAAACAAGATATGAATCACCATTCAAAATTGTATAAACCCGAGTCCGAAATACAACAAATGACTGGTCAAAACTGGAATCGCTATATAGATAAAAGAAAATAAAAATGGGTAGATGAAAGAGAATGATTGAATTTGACTAAACTGAATACAGAAACGTGTGTGTAAGAGTTATAGGAGGTATAAGTGATGGATATGGATGAATATAGATGTGGGAGTTGTGGGTGATGGATATAGGTAAATATGGATATAAATAAATATTTTATTATTTATTTTTATTTTATATTTTATTATAGGGAGAGGGAGTGAAAATGCCTAAATAGTGGGAATATCATGGAGATCCCATGATCATCTCTAGCTGATGTATCGGTGTTGCTGTTGGTTACTGAAAGCAAGCAATCAAGTGACTCTAGAGAGTTTGTCGTTGAATCTTTGGCCTTTCCATCTTGTAACCCATTTGTCGAAATGCCAAAATCAGCCATTAGAGTACCCAATGAGTTCATCATCATGTAAGGCCTGTTAATTGGAGGGGAAGAAGAAGAACAGAATTGTCCAATAGCTTCATGGCGCTGTGAAAAATTCGAGCTTTTTATTTTGTTTTATTAAATCAAAACAAAGATTTGGATATCTATGTTTTTTTTTTTTTGTTTTTTTATTTTATAGATATAGATTAATAAATCATATATATATATATATCTAAATTTATTGTTATAATTTTGTAAATCAATTATTTAATATTTATCTTTATTTGTAGACCATGAAATTATTTTTTTTTAAATTTTTTATATGTTTATCTATGGGGAGAAATTTTAAAATTCAAATATTTCTATGGGTGGATATGGATGAATATAGATATGGCAGTTGTGGGTGATGGATATAAATGAATATTTTATTATTTTATTTTTATTTTATATTTTATTATAGGGAGAGGGAGTGAAAAGGCCTGAATAGTAGGAAGAGAAGTGAAGGGAGGTGCCGCATATTTTTTTATTTTTCTAAAATTATGAGAATTTAGAAATAGGGTTTTGGAGCCTTTTGAGAAAACACTACATTTGGTTACATATATAGTATAGATAGATAGATGCTATAGTTAACACATTTCTAACCTTATGGCCTATACAAGATATTTATAAAAAAAGAAAATAAAAAAAAAAAACTTTCCAAACATGAGAGCATTGATAGTTACGTTGGAGGAAATTGAAAATTATATGATTTGATTACAAGCATTGGATGAAGTGGAGCAACTCATTGGTAATGAAAATAATAAAGTGGAACAACAATAACAACAGCAAAACAATAGTTGTGACGACAATAAAGTGGAGCAACAATGCAAAAATGAGAATAATTAAATCAACACTCATAAGGTAATATATCTTCTTCTTTTTTTTCTTTTTTTTTAAAAAAAGTTTATTTGTATTTAAAAAATGATAACGCTTTTTTTTTTTCTTTTTTTTTAAACAGGTACTTTTTGGGACATTTGGAGATGATAAGCGATATTTATTGAGTTTTAATTTATCAAATATAGATAGATTGGATTTATGACATTTAGTTTATTATTAGTTTTTTTTAGAATATATATGTTTTAAACATCAGATTCATTAAGACACATCTTATTTATTGTTAATTTCATTAATTAGAAATCAAGTTTATTATTTCAAGAAAAATATATCAGTTTGATGATTATAACATTTCGTGAATATTTTTTTTGAAGTATTATTGCATTTACTTATGAAATTTGAGAAGATGATCTAAATGCATTATAATTATAATTTTATGATTTAAATTAGAACTTAATGCATTATTAAAAAATTTATACGTTATTAAATCAATTCCATGCATGGCACGGGTTTACCACTAGTACTATATATTATACCAAAGTGACTTTTTATCTTAGAGGTCCTAACTGTTTAAAAACCTTAAATCTAATTTTTAAAATTTTTGATTTTTATAAAAAAAAAAAATTAAAACATCTATTGGCTATTCGAAGGACATAAATATTAACCTTCAAATTATTTAATGCAAATATATTGCCGGTAAAAAGAAAGAAAGAAAAAAAAAATTACAATTCTCAACCCTCTCTCCTTTTCAAAATAAATCAAGCCTTTATTTAAAAAGAATATAAATCTCATACAATTTTTTCTCTCCTAAAATAAATCTAATGAAAAAAAAAAACTCTCTCACCTCCCATAAAATGTATACTATTAATGTATTTCACAACTAGTCTGATCTATATAAACTTAAAATTAAGTCTAACATAAAATAAAAATTAAACTTTATATCTAGATTCTCTCTCTATTCCATAATTAAACACAATTTTATTCCCAAATAAATTTAAGCATATCTATACTATATATAATTTTTTTTTTAAATCTCATAATTTATTATTTTTATAACGATTCCATGATTTATAATTTAGAAAAGGAAAGATAAAAAAAATTATTCGTGTGTATTCTTTCTCTATCCAATTCTTTCTTCTATCCAAAAATCTTAGGCATTATACATTATACTTTTTCCAAGCTATTCATGTCTTCCTCGCCCTATAAATATTACATTTATGAAACGATGAAACTCATTGTTTTTTAACTTTTTTTTTTATGAGACAATTTCGAGGTTAGTTTATGTTTAATTTATTATATTCTTCAAACAGACTCTTTTATCTTTTAGGTAGACTATTTTTTCTTCTTCTTTTTTATCTATGACCATTTTTTTTGTGTGTCATTTCTCCCTCCGCTCTACCAACCATTATTTGTTTTTTTGTTTATAACTATTTTTTGTTGGTTAATATTGTTTTACTAGAATTTTTATACCAAAATGGTGTGATAGGGTCATTTGTATAATAAAAAATATCTCACTCATTATAAAGTGATAGATTAAAATCCAAACAAAATCATTATTAATAAGTTTTTTGTATTGATTTTATGTTTGTATATCTTACTTTTTAAAAAAAATCATGATATGTGTTATTTGATAGTTGGTGCAGAGCATCACTTCAAAGGCATATAATAGTTTTTTAAAGCTATAAAAAGAAAATATTAATTTTAATCAATTTTTTTTCAAAACTATTAAAGGTATTAGTCAATTATTTAATTATTTATCTTTAATATATGCAGCTCTCTTCCTTTATGGTACTTCTTTCTCTATTACACTATGAGTTCATATGCTTTTAGAAAAAGATCATATATAATTTAAAATTTTGAATCTTTTTATATAGGATGTTAAAAAATAAATTTTGGAATTTAAAAAATAACTATACAAGACCATATCCTTTTAAATTTAGCTATATTTATAATTAATTTTAATTTGTCTATTACATGTCCTTATTTATATTATTATATAAATAAAAATGTTTTACGATAATTGAAGTTCAAAGTCCAAATCTATTTTTTTTTAAAAATTTAAAATTCTTAAAATGCATATGTTGCAATATTAATTTTTTCCTATTATAAATTTTATTTTGAATCTTATAAGATTTGTTCAATGACTAATATTCAATTTTTGTAAAAAAAAACCCAATATATTCCTTCCAAAAGTTAATATAGCAAGTCTACAAAATCATATTTTAAAACTCAAAATTATTAATATTTTTATTTTTGTTTTAAAATAAACATGTTAAAGTATAAATAGATATCCGAATAAAATTATACTTATTAATAAATATGGCATTAGTTTTAATTGTAATCACAACTTTTTAAAGTCTTTATTCATTTTTTAACTTTTTTTTTGATATTTTAAATTACATATTACGAGAATTTTTTCTTACTCATCAAGTTTTTAAATTTTCTTTAATCATTTTCCTTTCAAACCAATATAACAATTTTTTTTTAAAAATTCATATATTTTTATTCTAAAATAGTGAAATATCATAACTATGTCATTTTTTAAAAAAATAACAAAGTATAATTTGAATTGTTAATTGTCAATACAATAATTTTAATGTATCTATACTATATATATTACAGTAAAGGAATATATGAAACAAAACTCTTAAATTTATATATAAAATTTTATTTACGAGAAACAAAATACAATAAATTAAATATAATTATCATATTTTTAATAAATAATATATTATTTTATCTCGTGCATAGTACGAGTGACATGGTAGTATATTATATAAGCAAAAAGAAGTTTCTAACCCATAAAGCCTCTAAGAGTTCCAAATTTCCAAACTAAATTTCATAATTTTTTGATTTTTAAAAATTACAAAAATCTTCTATTACTATTAATTTAAATTTAAAATTTACACAATAAAAATTTAAAATTATAATAATCTATCCAAAGATTTATAAGTTTTACATACAAATTTAAAATTGTCATAATTAGCTCATAATTTTTGTATTAAGGATTAATGAGAGTGACGTTGAGCTTATTTTTATATTTTACAAAAGAATGCTTTTAAGAAAAGATATTATGAGAGTTTCAAAATTTCATACAAAATCTATATACTAATATAATTGTAAAACGTTGTCATATTAAGTTGCAATTCTTTTTTTATTTTTTATTTTTTTGATTTTGTTTAATTTTTGTTAATATGTATTACAATATGATTGGTCAATAAATTAATTTTACATTCTTAATATAAAATTTTAAATTTAGATTCTTCCTCAAATTATGTTATCAGAATAAGATCATTATGCATTTCTTAATTTATGCATCTTTTATTAAATTATAAAATAAAATTTTAAATTTCATTTTTTTAAAAATTATGTTACTATAATTAGAATAAGATCAATATTCACATGTGTTATAATGATGTGTCATAATATTATTGATCTAAACATAATATGTTATTAAATATATGTATTCAAATAAGGAAAATGTTTGGGACTCCTTTTGGGATGAACCCCACACCCCCAAAGTAATTCTAACCCTCCATGTATGTGTAGGGCCCACTCATGTATGTGTGGGGTCCACATCATGAGTGATCTAAATTTGTGGGGGTCTTATGGAGGTGTGGGTCTCAATCATTACTCATTCAAATTATTAATTACTATTAAAAAATTATATTTTTATTTTTTGTCATTTTCGGTTTTAAATTTTATAATTTTTTTTTATATCCTTCTAAACTACAAGGACTTAAAGAATAAATTTTTTTAATACCAATATTTTTTTTAACAAAAGATAAAAACATTAAGAAAATGAATGACTTTTTAAACAATTGCCAGACATAATGAATTCTATTAAGTTTTTTTTTTTAATCTCAATTTTCAATCAAATAAATTAAAATAAATTTTTTTTTTGGCTTAAATAGTTAAGAAGTGACTTTTGCTAAAATCAAATAGAAATAAACATTTTTTTTTTTTATTATTAAAAGTGATAGTTGGTGAAATTTATTTATTTTTATATAATAAAAAAAGAAAATGGGAGTGACACGTGATAATTTATTATTTAAGTAATATTACAGACCCACACTTTCACCACAATGATGTGGTAAGGGAGTTGGACCTTATGTCATTGAGTGTACAGCAAATCAAGAATTGACACATATGATGCCATATCATTCTGGGTACAATTGTGGGTCTTGAACATTAATTTTTCTTATTGTTAATCTAGACTTTTTGTAGTACTTGTGAAACTAATTGTGATAGAGACCCCCACACATACATAACCCCCACAACTCTCACTCTCATCCAAATAACTCATAATGTGGGGCCCATACATACATGAGTGGACCCTATACACACATCAAGGGTCAAGATCAAATTGGAGGTCATGGAACCCCCAAAAAAGGGAGTCCCAAACATTTCTGCTTGTGAAACATGGTGATCCTATTAATTTATTTTTTTTTAAAATCTCAATTGTCAATTAAATAAACAAAAATAAAAAATAAAAAATTTATGGTTCAAATTGCAAAAAAGTGACTTTTGCTAAAACAAATATAAATAAATGTTATTTCTCTAATAAAAGTGATGGTTCATGAAATATTTTTTCTTTATTTTTTTTAAAAAAAATGAGAGTTATAGGTGATAATTTATTGGGTCATCTAGAATTGTTTTAAGATCAAATGAGAATACCATTATGAATTTTCTTATTACCTTCTTTTTTATTATTTTTTTATTATTCAGATACTTTTATTTTATAAGAAATTTAATTTTATTATATTTAAATATTTTATTGTAATATTTAAATTAAAAATAATTTTTGAAAAATGATATTTAAATTATTTTATGTCATTATAAAATACAATTTTTTTTAATATCAACTTATTCAATGATCCATTTCTAAAAGGTGTATTTGCTTTTGTTCATTAATATTTAATTTTTAATTAATCTTACTTATAATTAAAAAAATAAATTAGCAAATTATTTTATATATTTATATATACAATTTTGTTTTGATCGCTCAGATTATTCGGTGTCTCTACCCACATCCATTCAAATTTATTCGAATTTTTAAATTTTACATAGGTTCTTACCGAATTAAAAATTATGTTACCTAATCTTTAAAAATTTACAGACTTAACTCGAGTTGATTGGGTTGAACTTGCCCAATTTTACAACTCTAGCAAGGGGGTTGAAAGTTATATGATTAAAATTGTGACAAATTAAAAATTAATACATAAATTATAATAAAATTGTAGAACTTAAATTGTAAGTTTCAATATTTTTTTATTTTCATAATTTATATACAAAAATTTAATTATTTATATTATTTTACATAAATATATTTTATTTATTTTTTAACATCCCGTGCATAGCACGGATTTTCACTAGGTCAATCTAATTGACAAAAGAGATGCTTGGTTTGTTTCAAATTTTGATTTCTTTCAATTTTTTCTTTAAAAAAGTGAAGCATTTGTATACAAAACAATCACGACGAGATGGGGATGGGTCACATTCGTATGAATATTCTGTATATTTTTTTTTGTAATTAATTAATATATAGCTATATATAAATATAATTAATTATTATTGTTTGGTACACGATGTGTATATTATTATGTTCCAAAGTCGGCAAATAAAGAAAGAATACGAGTCAGAACGTGGTGGTGGCTTCTTCACCTTTCGTGCTAAATTCTCCGCGTTGAACTTTCCTTTCGTCCCTGCCAACACTGTTTGGAAACTTCTATGCGTGTTTAATTTTTTTTTCTTTCTATTTTTTATTTATTTTTAAGTATATTTTTTTAAAAAATTAAATTAATCTTTTTTTAATCTTTTCAGTCCAATCTAGAAACTAAATTTGTATTCAAAAATTTTAAAAAGTTAAAATAAGTATAAAAAAAAAAAATCGATAAGCTTGTTTGGTTCTAATTTTTAGAAAACAATTTTCAAAAAATTCTACTTTTTTATTTTTCATATTTTAATGTTTTCAATGAATTTTTTAATATGTTAAGCAATTTTTTTAAACTTTTAGACATACCTAACAAAAATACACTTAAAAATTATAATATTTGTGACAAAAATCTTTAAAAAATACACTAATACCAAAAAAATAGAAAAAAAAATGAAAATTTAGTACATTTTCATATTTTTGTGTATTTATTAATTTTTAAAAATATTTTTCACAAATATTTTAATATTTAGATACATTTAAGTAAAGTGCATCTAAAAAAGTAAATAAAACTATTTAAAATTTAAAAAATATTCACTAAAAACAAAAAAATACGAAAAATAAAAACTCAGTTTTCAAAAAACTGAAACTAAACATTATTTTTTTCTTATTTTTATCTTTTCTGATTTTTTTTTAAAATTTTAAATTATTATTTTTTAATTCGTCTAGTTGAGTGAAATCTAAAATTTTAATTTTTTTTATAATTTAAAAAAAAGCTCACTAAAAATAAAAATGTGAATATAATTTTAGCAAACATAATTTTTATACATTTTTTTTTCTATCATAAGGTACTAGTATCATTTTTAAAATTTTTAAAATTGTAAGTTATAATTTTTTAGGGCTTTAAATGTAGGAAAAATGTCAGGACCCCAACCCGCCCCCATGGGTTAAGGACATGACCGGCCAGTAATCCTGTGATTACTTACGGCCTCAAACCAAAACGGACATAACTCGTCAGAGTAAAGGGGCCAAATGGAAGCAAAAATTTAAAACTTTGTCCATAGAGCGGTGCTTATGTGCACAACAAACAAACCATACTCATATGCGTTAATAACCCACATCAAAAGTATAGTAGCATAAATTTCTTTACAACAGGATCATCAAACCGAGCCAACCCATATCAGACTACATACAAATGTACACAAAACCCTTGCCAATAAAACAACATATAATTACATAACAAAAAGGCAAGGACGGGTCTCGCGCGTGAGACACGAGGGCTGACTCTCCAAAATCTGGGTTGTTCTACACAGGCTTCACTGGGGCTGGATCTGGACCTCTCTTGGCTCACCTACAAAGACATGAATGAGCGTGAGCGATAGCCCAGTGAATAATATCAATTACAGAATTTATGCGACAAGACGTAAAACAACGTTTTCCAAACAGCCTTGGGCCCAATTCATTTCTATAGTTAATATATATAAGGGTAATTTAAATCATAGTTCCGCACACACTGGCCTATTACTCATTCAGCTTTACATTCACTACGACACGGCCTTCGGCCCATTTGATTATGTCAAAACGGCCTCTGGCCCAATCGTTCATTTCAAAACGGCCTTTGGCCCACTTATTCATTTCAAAACGGCCTTTGGCCCACTTATTCATTTCAAAACGGCCTTTGGCCCACTCATTCATGTCAGAACGGCCTTCGGCCCATACATTCATATCAGAGCGACCTTTGGTCCATTCATGTTCATCAAAATGACCTCTGGTCCATTTATGTTTAACGAAATGACCTTTGGTCCATTCATGTTTAACAAAATGACCTTGCGTCCATTTATGCTTATCAAAACGACCTTGGGTCCATTTATGCTTATCAAAACGACCTTGGGTCCATTTATGCATTAATATCTGACTTACGTCCACAATCCCAATTAGCAATTTATAAAGCTTAAAAGGGAGTAAACAATTGAACGTTTACAAGCATTCAAATATCGATATTACTCACAGTGATCGGCTTGTGGATTTGCCCTGTAGCTTGATCCTACACATTTCATGAACACAAAAGGGTCATTAACAGTTCAATCCGTTCTTTAATTCACATATTCCTCTTTAGGCTTTGTTATTATCTCATCAACTCATTTACAATGCTTAACATATGCCTAAGAGTGCTTACAAGTGAAAGAGAACGGAAAAATATAACACAGAATGCATTTAGAATTTTCAGAAAACAGGGTCCCCGCTCGAGCGTCAACTTCCCCGCTCGAGCGGACCCTAAGGCCTGCAAAAGTACTGGTTACATGAAAAATACGCTCGAGCGTGTAATAGAGCGCTCGAGCGGAAGGCCTGTCTACAAAACTCCCCGCTCGAGCGTAAGATATCCCGCTCGAGCGGACATCCAACTCTGCAAAAAGTGCTGGGAGCACGATTTTCCCGCTCGAGCGGACCTTAAAATTCTGGAAAATCCAGATTGTGTTCCTGAGCTTCATCTCGACATTCAAAGGCTCTAAATGCATGATTTCGGTCCAAACTTCACATAGTCATGTACTAACATGGTACAAACATAGAATTACAACATATTGAAGCTCAATTTCATAATTTATCTACATGCATGGCTCATTTTCCACCAAACTCATTACCAATGTACCCATTTCATGCATTCAAAGCTTCTACTTCCACGGATTGTACATGCATGTGACATATAACCTTCATTCCCATCTCATATGATGAAAAGATGGTCAAATGTATGGATTTCAACCAAAATTGCAACATGAGTCATGTAATTCAAGCTCAAATATGCAAATTCAAAACACTACATGCATGCATGCATATATAGTCTTCAAATTCATCAAAACCAACTCCTTTCATGTCCTAGATCACAAATTAATCTTCAATTCACAAAATCACAACCCAAATTCATGAGTTACGGGTTGGTTACTCACCTAGGAGCTTTAAACTTGCAAACTCTAGTCAATTCTTGAGTTAAATCTTCAAATTCCCAAGCTAGAGCCAAAAATTGCCCAAGTCTCTTCCTTTCTCTCTCTATAGCCGGCCTTCACACCCTCTCAAATGTATTTCTCAAATTTTGAAGTCAAAAGGAACAAATGAGGGTGTATATGACCCTTATATGGCTCCACTAAACCATATATAAAAAAATAATAAATAAAGGAGCACTTAATTCATTAATTTAATTGATTTAATCTAACCCGAATCAATTTTCAATTAAATTTCACCGTAGGCTCTAAAAATTATGCCAACCACAATGGCGTAATCAATTTCGGGTTCTATGGCCGATAAGGCCCTCAATTTAATTCCCGAAGTGGATGATTCAAACAGATTTTCCTACGGTGGACAGATAGAGTTCCAAAACCACATATATCCACGTAATGGCACATAAAATCATATCAAAACATATAATCACATACATATTAGGGACCAATTAACATAATACAGAATAGGGGTATCACAAAAAATTAGTGAATCATCCCTCTCTAAGATTTTTTTTTTATTAGTTAAGATCCCTCGATGAAATTTCTCTATGATTATACTAGATAAATTTTAAATTTTCTCTGTGACCATATCAGATAAATTTCTCTGTGAAAATTGAAATTTCTTTTATGTTAGAGCCGAAAATCGGGCTAAAATTTCTCTAAGTCAAATTTTCTTTGTAAAAGTGTTGAGGGGCCCCAAATACTATAAAAATATTGTATATTCTTTATCTTATAACGTTTTAATATCATGAACCTTAAAATTTTTTCCCCTTAAATGTAATTGTGGGGATATATTTTTTGAGTACCAACACGTGGCAAGGTGACGCCGACGTGTCAGCTGAGGTGCCACGTGTCCCGTTCTTGACGCCGAGGTTATCTCGGCGAGGCCGAGGTTACCTCCGAAGATATCAGAATCTGAGATAAGCGGATAAGGGACAAGAGTCCTAAAATGCGGAAAGACTTCAAGACGGATAAGGTTAATGTTCTTAGAGAGCGTATCCTTATCTCTTGAGGAGTCCAAAGTAAGCACTGAATGAGAGTCCATAGAAGTCAGCCTTCTATCGGGACTAGGATTGAGTTAACTATAAAAGAGAGGCACCTCCGTGGGTCTAAGGTACACAATTTATGCTTTGTGCAGTGAATTTAGCACTTGATTATCTTTGAGAGATATACTGACTTGATTGTCGGAGTGCCCCCGGGTGGACGAACCACTGCCGGAATCTTCTCTTTCTGTTGTAGGTTAGCCAGGTGTTATCTATTCTGTCGGTTCTCTCCAGCTGATCACTGAGTTGGCAGTGTGATCGGAAAATTACTCACACAATTTGGCGCCGTTTGTGAGAAAGAAAAAAGGATAGATGGCCAGTAACGGACAGCAAGAAAAGATTTGGGACGACACTCCTGCTGGGAGTGGGAGACCTATTGATCTTGATATCGAAGGAGACGAATGCAACACAGAAACTCGTAACCAAAATCACGAAGAGAAAAACGTCGGCCAGACTAGCGACGTACCAAAGAAACTAGATCAAAGCGGATACTATAACGAAGATAACCTCCAGGTATGGAGGGACAGATGCCTACGAAGGGATGAAGAAGTAAAAGAGATGGCAAACAAGCTGGCGGACTTGTAATCAGTCGCCAACTTCATGATGCAAAACAATGTCATGCAGCCATCATTCCCACTGTAGGACACGCTGATTCCAGCGGCTAACACCCAGAAGGGAGGGCAGAAACAATCCTTATAGCCCCTCAACATACTAGGAGCGAAAGATACTCTCACCGGCCTACCAGGGAGGTCGGGCAAGGGGAGTCAAGGAAGGAAGAGTCACGGAGGACGCATCGCACCAAGGAGGCCAACCCCAAAGAATATCGGCATATTTAGGGCCAAGTACTATGCTTTAACACACCTAATGGAGAAGGGTCGAAAAGAGCTCGCACCGAAGCTGAGAGTAGCGCTCTGAAGAGACTGAAGTTAGGGGACAGCCGAGCTCCTGGCCGGACTAAAGAAGACTTGAGGGATTACCTCAATAGGAGGCAGGATCATGCCGAGGTAACATCCACTATTAAACCGAGAACACCATTCTTAGTAGAGTTGGACGGATTTGAGGCGCTGAAGAGATTCAATATGCCGAGGTTTCAGATCTACAATGGGAAGTCGGACCCCAACTTTCACATCGGATTGTACTTGAATTCAATGGCATTATATAGTGGGAACGAGCCGTTGCTCTGCAAAGTGTTTCCCTCCTCTTTTGGGGAGATTGCATCAGATTGGTTCCACAAACTGCCAAAGGGAAGTGTGAAGACCTGGGAAGGCCTGGCTGAGATGTTCGTAGTCAGGTTCGTGACAAATAAGCTTCAACCACTGAGGGTGGACGCTTTAATGGCCCTGAAAATCAGCAAAGATGAAAGTCTCAGGGCCTATGCAAAAAGATACTATGAGGTATTCAATCGAATACTCGAATATAATCAAGAGGTGGCGGTCGTACCTTTCAAGAACGGCCTAAAAGACAACTGCCCGCTACGAAAGTCTTTGGCAAAAACACTGCCAAAAAGCATGGAAGAGCTCATGGCTAGAATCAAGAAGTACGCCAGAGCCGAGGAAGATATGTCGGGAAACAAGGAGACGAAACAAGAAAAAGCCAACGGCTCGCCGAAGCGAGGCCGAGGTAATAATGGATCGAACAAGCAAGAGGTAGAACTAAGGGCTGCACAGGCAGTGACAACTGTGTTCTGAATCCCAATTCACAAAGTCCTGGATAGAATTTGGAATCAACTCTATTTCAGAACACCGGAAAGGGCACCAGGAGAATTTTTGGGAAGAAACGTTGGCAGACGTTGTGCTTATCACAATGAAGATGGGCACATGACTCAAGGTTGTAGAGCTCTGAAAGCACACTTGGAAGACTTAGTGAGGAAAGGCCATCTGAGAGACCTTGTCGACGAGGCCAGAACGAGAGAAGAACATGCAAGATTGCCCGAGGCACAAACAGCTCCGCCTCTCCCAGCACAGCAGTCTCAGGCAGGAGGACCTAGGGTAAATAATGTAATTCACTCAAGGGTTAACGAGAACGAAGTCAGGGGGGAGACTCAGAAGGTAAAGCACCTACCACATGTCTACCAAGTTGAGGATAAGAGACATCGGGCAGATGAGTGCTCGGGACCAGTAATGTCTTTTTCCGAAATCGACCTCGAAATGGTCCAGCACCCGCATAATGATACTTTAGTAGTATGCCTTCAGGTTGGAGAGTGCCAAGTAAAACGCATCCTGATAGACCAAGGAAGCTCTTGTGACATCATATACGTCAAGTGTTACATGGAGCTCGGCCTTCACACCAATGACATGGAGCAATCCAACAGCCCGATAGTCGGATTCAATGGAACGCCGACATGGCCATTGGGAGCAGTAGACTTGGAGGTGCAGGCTGGCACCAGGAAGATCAAGACAGAGTTCACCGTCATCGACACACCATCCCCTTACAATGCTATATTGGGAAGGCCATGGTTGCATGCAATGAGGGTAGTTCCCTCAACATTGCACCAACTATTGCGGTTCCCAACAGAGCATGGGATAGAAGAGATCCGAGGCGATTAGCTGCAGGCAAAAAATTGCTCCATGAAAGCAATGAAGTTCACCTGCAGCATACAAAGGGTAAAAATCGAAGACAAGGACATAGAGGTCCTAAGAATATCGGCTTGAAAATAATGGGGGCAAAGAATTGCCAAGGCCCTGGAACACTTGTAATTTGAAATTTTTCTATCATTAGATGTTTCTTGTTTTTTTTTCTGCCGACGTCATCAATAAAATCTTAGCAGAATTCTCCAACACTTGCGACTGATAAAGATGCATAATGTTGTTTCTAAATAACAAGAACCCAAGTGGAACTCAGGTTCACATTAGGGGGCAGAGAGAAGTCAAAAATGCTTAACACTTGTTGAAATTTGTAGCAATTTACAAGTTGAAGTTAAACCAAGATCATTGTTTAACACTTGTTGAAATTTGTAGCAATTTATAAGTTAAAGTTAAACCAAGATCAATGTTTAACACTTGCTGAAATTTGTAGCAATTTGCAAGTTGAAGTGAAACTGAGATCATTGTTTAACACTTGTTGAAATTTGTAGCAATTTACAAGTTGAAGTCAAACCGAGATCATTGTTTAACACTTGTTGAAATTTGTAGCAATTTACAAGTTGAAGTTAAACCGAGATCAATGTTTAACGCTTGTTGAAATTTGTAGCAATTTACAAGTTGAAATTAAACCGAGATCAATGTTTAACACTTGTTGAAATTTGTAGCAATTTACAAGTTGAAGTTAAACCGAGATCGATGTTTAAACACTTGTTGAAACTTGAGAAAAGTTTACAAGTTGAAATTAAACAGTATATGTTTTACCCTTGTTGAAATTTATACAAGACAAGTACTTGCTGAAGTAAATCACTAGTTGGTATAACCAAGGTGTGTCACCCCGAGAAGGTTGCACAATAAAGGAAGAGCATACTAAAGACCCGCAAAATATTCTAAGTATAGAATCGTACAAAAGCAGTCAAGAAAAGACAAAGGTAGAAGCATTCAAAAGAAGGAAAGTTGAATTAGACATTCAAGAACGAAGAGGTACATCGGCCATATGTAGAGCTTACATTGTCTGAAAAACCAAAAGTACAAGAATACAAAAGACAAGAGAAGAAAAACATCAAAACTAAGATTTCTCAGCATCAGCAACAAGATAAGTCTGGACCTCGGAAGGCTGTTGAGAAACCACCTTGGCCGCCTTTTCCGCAGCAAGCTCGGCATCGATTTGGGCAAGGGTTTCATCAATACTTTTGTCGGCTAGAGGAACGTCGGATGATACCTGCTCAAGGGTAGCTTCCTTGGGAACCTCCTCAACCTCCTCATTTGAGTCAAGTCAAGGACTTGCTCATTTTGAGGAGGGGATTTGGCCCCAGCAGCCTCCTTGGATTTCTCACCAAGGCCTCATCCTTATCTTCATCCTCAGATTCAGAATCATCATCAGATTGAGTTGGAGGTGGCGGCGGAAGGAATGGAAAAGGAATGGCATCGGCACTCTGAAGAGGCGAGTCCTCGGGGACATTGAGCTTTTTCAGAAGGGACATCCAACCAAGGGAGAAACCCCTGTTGCATGCCTGCTTCACTTGTTGCTCATAGGCCTCCGTAACATCGGCCATGCCCTGAGCATATGCCTTCTCATTGGCATCTTTGATTTCGGCCTCTTTGGTGGCCAAAGCTTCTTGAAGCTCTTTTTGGGCCTAGGATGTTTTTTCCTCGGCCTCTCTTTTCTCGGCCTCAAGCACCTTCCGAAGGGCCTCAGTAGAGTCCGCATTTTCTTCGGCATCATGCTGAGCTTTGAAAGCAGCCTCGGCCTGCTCTTCTAGAGTCTTCATCTTTGATTGCAAACTTTTGTTAGATTTTTTAAGACTGGAGACCTCTCTCCTCGCCTCGGTCAACTTCTCCTTGTTCTCAAAAGATTGTATAGAGAAGGAATGGGCATGCTGAACAGCCTGAAAGAACACAAGGCAAAAGTTATTGCAAAATTTTTCTAAATACAAGAAAGAAAGAAGAAATTATCAAGAAGAAGACACTTACTTGGACAGAGCGTTGGAGCATCAGGGCGTAGTTCTCATACTCGCTCATCTCGGCATTCCGTTCAAGATCGCCAGGTAGAAGTAAAGAAGTACTGAGGGCTACGCCAATGTTGATGTCATCAGCACTGTCGTTGGCCATGACTGGCTTATCTTCCAGAGTAATTTTTGGAGCTTAGGGGGCATCATTCTTTTTAGACCCCGAGGTGGTCGCAGAGGATGACCTCGGCTTTTTTGATTTTGGGGATTCTGATGGTTGGGTTTCAGAGCGCCTCTTCCCAGCAGAGGGTTGAGATCTGTCACTCTCAAATAACTTAGAGATAAGCAAAGTATCCTCAGACTCAACCCGAGTTACCTTCGCCTTTGGCTGAGCCTTTTTTACTCGTTTTGGCTTTGGTGGAAGTTGGGTTTGTGTTGGTTGAACTTCAACATCAGAAGGAATGCTGGCTAAGAGGTCTTTTGTAACGGGTTTTGGGCGACCCATCTCGGCAATAAGGACAAGTCGTTGTCGACGTTTTCTCTGGGATGTCGAAATCAGGTATTGGGCCAAGGTTGAGGGCTGATTAGCTGGATCAGATGTTGATCCTTGATCTGTTCGAGATGTGGACGCAGTTTGTAGAGTTGTGGCAGAGGATGGAGAAAGGCTTTTCTTCTTCCTCTTAGGGACGTCGGGCAGAGCTGACTTGTATGTTGGAATAAAATTGAGAAGCAGAGGCGCTTTCCGTTTGTGGATTGGCAAGTTCAAAAGTTTCTTCAAATCTTTGCTGGGAATGAAGGATTGACGAAAGTTTTTGGTGGCTTAGGAACAATTGCAAGACAAACAGACATTAAAAAACGGATAAAGTATAAAAGGCTTTGAAAACAAGTAAGTATGAATGCAGGGATCTTACCATTACCCTCTACAAAGACTGATTGAGGGAGAGGGAAGAGATGGAGGTCTTCATCTGGGGCGAACTCCCAGTTCCCCGAAGTAATGAAATAATCGTCCCTACCTCCCTTGTTGGAGTCTGGGAGGTCGCAACTATTTTATACTCAGTAGACCTCGGCTTGAAGTAGTACACGTAACCAGTGTCTTTTTTAAGGCCACACATGGTGTAGCAGTATTGGATGTCGGCTAATGTGATCCTAGCATTTTCTTGTTTTGCTAAGGCTATGATACCATTGATGGTTCGATAGGAGTTGATAGAGAGTTGCATCGGGTTCAACTTATAGTAATGAAGAATCTCACGGAAAAGGGTGTTGAGTGGAAGCCGAAGTCCACACTCAATAAAGGCAACTACAGGAAAAGGCATGGAGTCATCAGTAGGCATGATGGAGTCATCATCCCCAGCCAACCTCAGATGGACGTCGGCTGGGATTTCAAACTCCTGTCTAAAGTATTCTAGTTTGGATGGGGTGTTTACCCTATGTTTCCACATATCCATGATATCAGCTTAATCGAGGAGGTTGGGTTTCAGAAGATGTTTTGAAAAGGTTATCGGGACCTCGGCAAACGCTTAGGTAAGTACAGGTTTCAGTTTTTTCCTAAATTGTGGGTTCTATAGACAAATCCCAAACTTAAGTCTATGGAAACAAAGATTGAAAGCACAAATTTGGAAAAGACACAAAAAACAGAAAACAAGAACGAGTTTCAGAATCAAGAACAAATGTGGGATATCAAGAGCATAGAAAGTACAAGGGGTACAAGGTTAAGAACAGTGGGAAAAATGCAAGAAAGAGGTGAACAGCACACATTCAAAACATGGGCAAAAGCAAAGCCATTGAATAAATGCATTCAGATATATGATTTGCAAAATCAAATGTTGAACAAAGCAGTAATGGCAACAAATAATGGAGAGCATCAAGGAAATTGAAAACAAGAAGAACACTGGCTTACCAGAAAAACGTGAAGCCGGTGAGAGGATCGCCGAAGTCAGGTGACGGTTACAGAAGAAACAGAGCGGCGAGAGCTTCACTAGAATGAAGGAATGCAGGCAGTTGCAGAGCTCGAAGCTGGAACAATGGCGAATTCAGGAGGAAAGGCAGGAAAGAGAAAGAACTTGATAGTGCAAAATGAAGAGACGAAAAAGAGGGAAAAGTTTTGATAAAACTTGAAACGGCGGCAAAAGAAATCATTAAATGAAACCTAGAAGAACGTATACGTTAGACGGCGTACACAGACGCAAGATGGCTTTTCAGGCGCGTCACAGGCATGATCCCGTAACGATGGAACACGTGGATGAAATAGTTGAATAAGTGTTGCGTGACAGCTCATATGTTAGAGAGAACTCTTGAAGTCCTTAGTCTTAATGGAGGTATGTCGGCCTGAAATAAATGATCTCGGCAGAAGAAATTTTAAGCCGACGTACTAGAAGGAGGTATCGATATAGGTTTCATCACCTCAGAATGTCGAGGTAATAGAACTTAGGGGGCAGTTGTGGGGATATATTTTCTGGGTACCAACACGTGGCAAGGTGACGCCGACGTGTCAGCCGAGGTGCCACGTGTCCCGTTCTTGACGCCGAGGTTATCTCGGCGAGGCCGAGGTTACCTCCGAAGATATCAAAATCCGAGATAAGCGGATAAGGGACAAGAGTCCTAAAATGAGGAAAGACTTCAAGACGGATAAGGTTAACGTTTTTAGAGAGTGTATCTTTATCTTTTGAGGAGTCCAAAGTAAGCACTGAATGGGAGTCCATAGAAGTTAGCCTTCTATCGGGACTAGGATTGAGTTAACTATAAAAGAGAGGCACCCCCGTGGGTCTAAGGTACGCAATTTATGTTTTGAGCAGTGAATTTAGCACTTGATTATCTTTGAGAGATATACTGACTTGATCGTCGGAGTGCCCCGGTGTGCGAAACCCCGAATCTTCTCTTCTATTGCGGAGTTAGCCAGTGTCATCTATTACGCGATTCTCTCCGGTGATCACTGAGTTGGCAGTGTGATTGAAAAATTGCTCACACAGTAATGTCATACAAAATAATAAAAAATTTAAACATTTTTCTTATTTATTGATGAAACACTTTATGCTGTGCTTGTATAATATGTTACACATAAATTATTTTACTATTATTGTATAAGTCATGCTATAAATTCAGAATTATATACTCGTAATTTATTCAGAATTTACAATATGCGATTAAAATTTTTATTATACATATGGACTTCACTATGCAGTCATTCAATCTCCATCGTTGATCTATTTTCTACGTAATTCTAGATAGCTATTTTCTGGATTTATAGACTAATTCTTATTATATTACACATAAATGTTCCACACCAAATTGTTGCTTCAATTCCACATAACATTATTGTACTCTCCTTCTTGGGAAATTCTACATTACCTGGTCGTCCCATGGAATGTTACCAATAACATTATTCAGAGTTACCAACTAACACCTGGTTTGGCAAGGGCTCATTGGGCTTTTTTGGCTCAATAAGCCACAAAAGACAGAATAGGCTCATGAGCCACAACAGACAAAACATTCCATCCAACCCCATAATCATTACACTCTTCTCTCATAAAAAAGTCAAAAAAGCTAAAAAGCCAAAAGCCCTTCCCAAACCAAGCTTTTGAGCCCAGGCTTATATAGCCAAAAAAGCCAAAAAGCCAAAAAGCCAACTCACTTCCCAAACGGAGGAGTTTTAATTTTTTGAATTTAATTTTTTTAAATTAAGTTTTTTATTATTTTTATTTTTAGTGAATATTTTTAAAATTTAAGTAATTTTTTTTTTACTTTTTTAGATGCACACAAGAATATGAAAAATATACTAAATTTCATATATTTTTAATATTTATTGAAATTTTGAAAGAATTTTTTTCACAAATAGGATGTATTTGGTTTGTTTTTGAGAGATAAATTTTTTAAAAAATATTTGGGGAAAGAGTTTAGAATTTTTTTTGATTTGTTTGGTTAGAAATAGTTTTGGAGTATGGGAGTTTGAGATGATTTGATATTTTGTTGTAGTTGAGTAGATGTATGTGAGAGAAAAAATGATTGAGAATGAGAGATGAGAGAGAAAAAGTGATTTTGAGAATTTTTTTTTTTTAAAAAAATCACTAAACCAAACAGAATTTGAGAAATTTTTCTCCAAAATTTGTTTATCAAAAATGAACTAAACAAGGCTATTTTTTAAGTATATTTATGTTAGATGTATTTAAAAATTAAAAAAATTACTTAAAATATTAAAAAAATTTAGTGAAAACAAAACAATATGAAAAATAAAAATTTTTAAAACTAGTGAAAATGGAATTGTATTTATGATCCCATTATATATATCAGTAATAGAGAGCGCTAATTAGGAAACTCTAATGATGTCGCAGCTAAAAAAACCAAAAAAAAGATACACACATCACATCATAAATGAAACCATTTGTTTAAAGCTCCTTTAGAGCTCTAAAACATTTTTCTATATACCATGAGTTATTTTGGAAAGATAGTTATAATCAATTTTTTGTAAGAGAGGGAAGTGAGTTATTATCTGAGAAGTAGATTATAACTCACTTCCCAAAAGACCCTTATTTATATATATATACTAGCCTATCACCCGTGCTATGCACGGGATAATTATAGATATTTATATTTATTTTAGAATTTTTTTAATATATAAATTTGTTTTTAAAGATTTTTTTCTTATCACTAACCATAGTGTATGAAGGAAGTTGAAAAGGGTACTGCAGTAACTATATACGAATTGTATTTATAATTATTTTTATAAGGGGATTTTAAATGCTGATCAGGAGATTTTGACCAAATCAATAATTGCAGGCATGTGAAAAGATATGTGGATTGAAAAAAGTTAATAAATGGTAATCAGAGGATTTTGACCAAATCAATAAATGCTGAGTTTTTTTTTTAAATTAAAAATTTTAAAAATTTAAATTGGGATATTGAAACTTCCAGAGGCCTTATAATCATAGATATTTATATTTTTTAATATATAAATTATGTTTTTAAAGATTTTTATAAAAATAATTTAACAATCTTATCACTAAATAATTATTTGTATAAGGAGATTTTAAATGCTAATCAGGAATTTTGAACAAATCAATAAATACAGGCATGTGGATTGAAAAAAGTTAATAAATGCTGATCAAAGGATTTTGATCAAATCAATAAATGCTGAGATTTTTTTTTTAAATCAAAAATTTAGAAAATTAAGATTGAGAGATTGGAGCTCCCATAAGGTTTGGGGTTTAGAAACCCCATTTTCCTTAATATATTTACAATTATCAATATATGTAAATTGTGATTTTTAAATGTCTTTTTTTTTTTTTTTTAAATGCCTTCTTTTTTTTTTCCTTTTTTATATTATATTAAAGTTTAATATTTTGATAATAATCATATGTGTTGGACTTTTCAATAAATTTTTTTAATACTTGTTCTTAATGCATTAAAGTGTTATTAGAAGGGATAATAATCATATGTATTAGGAGTTTTCAAGGAATTCATATGTGTTGGATTTCAAAGAATTTTTTTTATTCTTATTCTTAATGCATTATTAATAAATGCTACGTTTTTTTTTTTTTAAAAACATAAAATTATGAAATTTAGATTGGGAGATTGGAGCTCCCACAAGACTTGGGGTTAAAAACCCCCTTTTGCTTAATATATAGTATAGATAGATATAGATAGATATATATATATATATATCTTTTTATTTTTATTTTTATTTTTGTATGGTTTCTATTCGGGTATTTTTTTTTTCAATTTATTTAAGATGGAATTGTGGGTATATTTTTTTTTTAAATTTAATTTATCTGTGATTTCCATTTGTTTTTAATTATTATTATTGTACGGAGAGCAAATATTCCGGCAAGCTCGTACTCATTTCTTCCAAGCTCCGTTTCTATCCGATCACCTGAAAGCACAACAGCCGTGAGCTACCCGGCGGTGTGTGGCCGAAAAACCCCTCCGATGATCAAATTAGCACACACCTTGGGATAGAGAGAAAGAGAGAGGAGAGGGTTTGAGTGTAAGAGTTTCTTACAAAGTGTTCGTCTGTCGTGTATGGGGGGCACAGACATGCTTATATACCTTTTGCGCCCCAAACCTACCCCCAATGACCTCTCGACACGTGGCTCTGCTATTCCATCCGTCAGCACAAATCTTGCTGAACATCACCTAACCCAATTGCCTGCCCACTCTGCTGGGAGCTCGGCAGCCGAGTTTCTCCATCTCGGCTATATTCCAATAGCTAAGCTCAACGAGGATCGAACCCTTGCATCCAAGACATCGAGCTCGACAGATCATGCAGTTCTTGTCGGCCCTTACCGAAAGCAAACACAAGCATTCGATCCAACCACGCCTTTCTTCGGCGCCGGTCTACTTGCCAGACCGACTTCGATACATGGAGTTACGTAGCTCGGTGGAACCACGCCTTGCCTTAACCAAGCAAGCCCTTTCAAGATAGGATCGTTCTACCTCGGCCCACACCTTGTTCGGCCCAAATCTGTCCGGCCCAATTCCAAATCATAAATCTCCCTCTCAATTATTTAGGTAAGTTATGATGTGAGTTAGATATGTGATAGACATTTGAGTTTTATTGATTTAAAGTTTATTTAGATAAACTTTAAAGATTTTTTTTTAGTTTTTTAGTTTTTTTTGTTATGTTATAATATAATATATAAAATATAGGTAGATATTTACAACTTTAATAGAAAATATTATCTGATTTTTTGGGAAGAGAAAATGAATGCAAATTTTAATATTTTTTTTTGAAAATTTGTGAGAGAGATTAGGAGGGAGAGATTATGAAATATTTTTGTTATTAAATAAATAAATCAGTTAATAGTTTTTTTTAATCTATTTTATAAATTAAAAATCAATAATTTTGGAAAATTGATTAATTTGTCCCATTAAGTAATTTAAAATTTTGATAGATATATATAAAAAAAAATACATAATTATATTATTAAATCACAATTCAAATTTAGATGTTATGTCTTTTTGAGATCTATAACTAAATTCTTATTTTTTTTTTAAATTTTTGTGTGTAATCATAGTATATGAAAGAAATTGAAAAGGGTGTTGCAATAATTATGAGAGAAGTCAAAAGGGATTGTGGGTTGGGAAAAAGTCAATAAATGTTGAGGTTGGATTGAGAGAAGTCAATAAATGCTGAGTTTTTTTTTTTTTTTTTTTTTTAAATCAAAAAATTAGAAAATTAGGATTAGGAGATTGGAGCTCCTATTTGATTTTTTGGAGAAGAGAAAATAAATGCAAGTTTTAATATTTTTTTTGAAGATTTGTGAGAGAGATTAGGAGAGAGAGATTATGAAATATTTTTGTTATTAAATAAATAAATCAGTCAATAATTTTTTTAATCTATTTTGTAAATTAAAAATCAATAATTTTGGAAAATTGATTAATTTGTCCCATTAAGTGATTTAAAATTTTGATAGATATACATAAAAAAAAATGCATAATTATATTATTAAATCATAATTCAAATTTAGATGTTATATCTTTTTGAGATCTATAGCTAAATTCTTATCTTTTTTTATTTTTTATTTTTGTGTGTAACCATAGTTTATGGGAGAAATTAAAAAGGATGTTGCAATAATTATGAGAGAAGTCAAAAGGGATTGTGGGTTGGAAAAAGTCAATAAATGCTGAGTTTTTTTTTTTAAATCAAAAAATTAGAAAATTAGGATTAGGAGATTGGAGCTCCCACAGACCTTGGGGTTAAAAACCCCATTTTACTTAATATATAGTACTAGCCTATTACCTGTGCTATGCACAGGATAATTATAGATATTTATATTTGTTTTAGATTTTTTTTAATATATAAATTATGTTTTTTAATATTTTTTATAAAAATAATTTAACAATCTTTATCACTAACCATAATGTATGAGAGAAGTTGAAAAGGGTATTGCAGTAACTATATACAGATTGTATCTATAATTATTTGTATGAGGGGATTAAATGCTGATTAGAGGATTTTGACCAAATCAATAAATGCAGACATGTGGAAAGACATGTGGATTGAAAAAAGTTAATAAATGCTGATCAGAGAATTTTCTCCAAATTAATAAATGTTGAGTTTTTTTTTAATAAAAAATTAAAAAAATTTAGATTGAGATATTAAAACTTGCACAAATCTTCTTTTTATTTAATATATAGTATAGATATATATATATATATATCCATGCCATACTAATCTGGCAGAGAGAAAGGAAGGTAGAGCTTGCCACTGAAAAATCTATGATCTGATTGATATCCATCGTATCTGCCTCTCCCTCTGCCTCTGCCAAACATGGTGGATTGCCACTAATGAAATCCAACGGTCGACTTTCCTCTGCCAAACATGGTGGATTGCTACTAATGAGATCCGACGGTCGAATTTCATGGGTGGACCCACACTGCAGGGTGACAACAACTTTACCATTGGGATTTAAATAAATAAAAAATAAAAAAATAATAATAATATGCCGCGTTGTTGACGATACATTGAATTGAAGACACGTGGCCTCCAAAACGATGAATAAAAAAGACCAGCACAACCAGGCACTTGTGCTGATAGTTTCAAGTCAAGAATTTTAAAAGGTCGTAAAAGCCAAAAAAAAATATTGACTAATAAGTCGTTAGGTATTGATAATTTCAGCTAATTTTTTTGAGTTAAAATTTTTTTAATTTGAAATTAAAAAGTTACTTTGATTTGAATTTTTTAGTTATTTTGACTTTTGTTAGAAAAAAAATAAATTGATTATAATTTAAATATAATATTTTATCTCATTAATTTATCTAACTTATTCTATTTTTATTTATTTATTTATTTTTAACTTTTTTAACCTAACTAAAATTAGTTAAATGAATTCTAAACGACACGAATTCAAACTTGTGTTGATAGTTTCAAGTCAAGAATTTTAAAAGGTCGTAAAAGCCAAACAAAATATTGGCTGATAAGTCGTTAGGTATTGATATTTTCAGCTAATTTTTTTGAGTAAAATTTTTTTTAATTTGAAATTAAAATGTTACTTTGATTAGAATTTTTTAATTATTTTGACTTTTGTTAGGAAAAAAAAAATTTATAATTTAGATATAACATTTTATCTCATTAATTTATCTAACTTATTTTATTTTTATTTATTTATTTTTTTTAACCTAACTAAAATTAGTTAAACGAAGCCTAAACGACACGAATTCAAATCATATGATTAGTCCAACGCAGACGATGAAAATTCCACTACATCTGATCTACCAGAATACTGCTCAATTAAACTTTCTTTATTTCGACAAGCAAAATATTTTTTAATCAAATTCGGAGATAATTTCATGTATTTTAGTGCCTTCTTAAAATTAATGCGTGAGTTAAGGCTATTTTGGGAAGGGAGTTAGAAGTCACTTCTCAATTTTTAACCTACTTTTTTCTCTCACAAAACAGTCAAAAAAAATTCAAAAAGCAACTTTTAATCATCTTTTTAAAATTATTGTATTCAGGGACTGAAGTCTAGGGGCAAGTATTTATACTAAAATTTGTTTTGAAAAACAAAAATATAGATTACAATATTAATTTATATTACATAAGAAGTAAAAAAAATAACACCAATATATATGTGTGCTTTCGTATATGAATAATGTTATATGCACCAATTAATCTATTAACTAATATATCAATTGATGATGTGGTATAATTTAAGAAATTTTTCGTATTTGTAATGTGATTAATGAGTGAGGTCAATAATAATATCATAATTAGTATTGGTATACTAATTAGTACATGAGAGGGAGTTTATAGGTGCACTTAGGGCCGTGTTAGGCCCAGCCATTGCAGTGGACCGATTCGTGAGTCGTAGTAAAAACGACTTCACAAATTAGACCTAGTTTTGTTAGCTCGGTCTAATTGTGGACAATTACCTCGGTCGAAACGCGCGGCTGCACATAGCTCGGTCTGTATACTCTGGTCCGAGGTATAGTTGAGCGATAACCAAGTTAAGGTGTCACTTGTGGACGTGTTGAGCTGAATTGTAAGAGCAAGATAGGACCAAGCTAGGTGAAGCACGGTTGAGACTGCCGCTCGAGTATAGCGATGTTAGCTCGGTTGTGTAATCATACAACTGTAGTAAAACCATTTCACTTGGTTAAAGTAGTGAAAATGGTATTAAAGGATAAGCATTATCTTTCAGAAGAATGATTCCTAGGAGGACTCTTATAAGGAGAGTTGGAATCCTACTAGGATTGTACCAGGCAGAGTCTATAAAAGCTCATAACAGGACCTATGTACAGGTATCACAACTTTGACTCCTAAATACACAGAGTTTTTGTCTGTTGTCTATTTGCTGACTTAGGCATCAGAGGGGTTCCCGGCACACACCCGTTGGCTAGCTCACGTTTGTGTTTTCAGGAAATAAAACGACGACGTTTGGGGAAGTGCAAACTTGATCAACAGGATCATACGAGAAGAATTATTTCGTGCTCATACAATTGGCGCCGTCTGTGAGAATTTCACAAGGAACAAAACCTCTTGATCGAGTTTACCGCTCCAGTTGAAAGCAATGGCGCACAATGAAGACTTGCCACAATCTGCAATTGATGGGCAAACCCCCGAGAGGGGTGGGAGGCGCGAAGGTTTACCTTCCATCTCTCCCATGGCAGATTTAGAGCCCCAGAGACGGAACTCTCGGAGGGACGCGCGGGAGAGACTAGGCACTAGTCCCCGTCGCTCTCAAAGTCACGAAAGACAGAGGTGAAGACTGGATCCTCAAGTTCTGAAGGATCGCGTGAGAGAGCAAGACGAGTTAATAAGGAGGATGGTGGCAGACATGGAGACTATGAAGCGCCAGATAAAAGGGTGGCGACAGAAGAGGGGCGCAAAGGTAATACGCCACATCGCCGCTCGGAGGATCGTAACAGACATACCACGCCATCAAAAGCAGAAAGTAGGAGCCTTAGAACAGGCAACACTCAATCAAGGACTTCCAGGACTCATCGCTCCAGGTCTGAGAGAACGAGGACTAAAAGGTCATATACAGAAGGAAGCACCTATCGCCCCTCCCACACGCACCAGACGACATCTAGGCACACGGAGTTGCCTAGGTCAGCGGACTTACGGACAATGCTTGAAGAAAGGGCCTGACGAAAGGAGGACTCCAGGGCCCGCGACCCTCATAGAATTTCAACACTACAGCGGTTGGCCCCTATGTAATGACCCGGAACCGTGCGTCACAATTATCAGTAATTAATTATGTTTTAGTATGATTTAATTGAAGAATATCTGTTTGAATTGGAAAAATATCTGTTGGAATGACAACTTCGGGACTGAAATTGACAACCATAATGGGTTCAGAAAACGAAATTGAACACGCCTATGAAATACCGTGAATTTTTAGAGTCATTTGAGAAAATAAATTGAGGACTGAATTTCGTCTGATTCGCTAAGCCCTGTTTGGCTTGTAAGTTTTGGCACAATTCCATTTTTTATGATATGTAGATAACGATAAGAACTATGTTGACTCATTGACTCAACAAAGAGAAGAGAAAAATCTGGAAAAGAGAGAGAGTGAGAGAGAGAGTTCGGGAGAAAGAGAAAAGAAAGGGGAAGAAGGTAGAGAAAAGGGGGAAATTAAGCTTAACTTGCTCAAATTGATTACTCTAGGTAAGGATCTTCTTCTATTTTCTTGAAATAAAGTAGAATCATCAACGATCTTATGATATGTAAATGAATGAAAAGGGGAATCATGTGAGATTATGCATGGCATGAATTTATGATTATTTGGCATATTTGAGAAAGAACCTCCATGGATGTTTAGAAATGAAGCTTTTTATGTGCAAGTTCATGGTTTTCCAACTTAACTCATGGGTTGCTCTTATGTATGATGAAATTGGGTTTGAATTGAAGTTGTAATGTTTCATTTATGTTGTTGATCAAGTGTTTTGAGCCTTGGTTTCATTAGAATTGGAAGTGGTTTTGGCAAAGGAGAGATTGAAGCTTGGAAGAAGAACCCAGAATTTCGGATTTTGCTTGGTCCGCTCGAGCGGCAGAAAGCCCGCTCGAGCGTGAAAATCGGCCTCCCAGCAGTTTTGGAAAATTATGCAGTCCGCTCGAGCGGACAAAGTGGCGCTCGAGCGGAGGACCTATTTCAGGAAATTTTGGGAAGTTGAATTACATGATTTTCACATGTTATTTGCTTCATTTAGCATTTCATGAACATGAAATTAAATAAGGGAAGAATGGAATGACATGAATTACGTGATTTAATGATGATGTGTATTGAAGAAATGTGTTATAATGTTGATAATTGCAGGTCAAGAGGCGAAGACCGGTTTTGGAAACCCACTGTGAGTAACATTCCTGTAAAGTTATGTTGATATGCAATGTATTTGAAATGTTATACGAAATGTTAGATGATACGATATGTTTTTGAAATGTGATTTTAAACCAGTGAACGAATGTCCTGATTTGCGAATCTAGTATGACATCCATAGATAGTCCTAAGTGGACCAGTTTACGAGATCTCGGTATGTGCTTAATCGGTGTCCGGGACTGGTTACTCTAGTCGTTGGACGACAAATGTTATGTTCTGTGGAGTATGACATTATGTATGTTCTATGATGATTATAATTATGATTATGATTGATTTATTACGGATTTATGAAAAGTTGGACTTCGTTCACTACCTTCTTTACTTTAATGTTACTTGCTGAGCTTTAGCTCATTGTTTGTATATATGTACTTATAGGTGAGCATTCTGGGAGTCAAGCCTAGGCGGAGTCCGGTTACGATGCCAACCTTCTCGGGCCGGGTTTAGGTCATGACACCCTAGGACATATGGGAGTGTCGAGGTAGGGATGCCAATGCCGCGCCTTGCTTACGAACCAGCCGATAAGGTATTGGCAAGATTACACAGCTCGCCGTTCGTTCCGACAATAGAGAACGCAGCACTATCGTCGGGCTTCCATCAGCCCAAGTTTACTATTTATGAAGGGAAGTCAGACTCCTACATGCACTTAAGCCACTTTCGCCAGGTTATGGCAGTATACTGGCGGAACGAGGCTCTGATGTGTATGCTGTTCCCATCCAGTCTTGGCGACCTGGGTTTAACTTGGTTCGAAAGACTACTAGAAGGCAGCATTGCCTCGTGGGCACAATTGGCAGAGGCGCTCATGACTAGATTCAGAATGAACACCAAGATACCATTAGAGATTGATCAGCTACTCTCCATTGACATGGGTAAAAGGGAGACGTTAAGGTCTTACAACAGTCGATATTGGGAGACTTTCAACCAGATTGGGGATTGCCCTACAAATCTCGCCATTGCACAATATAAGAGGGGTTTACCAGTTGGCAACAAACTAAGGGACTTAATAACAATGATTTCACCCCTCACGATGGAGGCCCTAATGAAAAGGGTGCATCAACATATCCGAGTAGAGGAAGACAACGTCCGTACTAAAACAAAATCTGGTGCAATAACATTGCCAGATAAAAAGACTACAACAAAAGTTAACACGGTAGAATATCCAAGCAGGAATGGGCGAGGCAGGCGAGCTAACATAGAGGACCCAAAAAAAAGGAAGTTAAGTGAGATACGCACGGCCATCACCACCGTGTTCAATAAACCTATCTACCGGATTCTCAACGAGATACGCAATGAACCCTACGTTCGGTGGCCAGCCAAGTTGGGAAAGGCACAAAGGGGTTATGACGAGAGGTCCCGCTATACCTTCCATGATAAGAAGAGGCACCACACTGAAAATTGCATGCCCCTAAGGCAACATCTAGAAGAGTTGGTGGCAGCTGGACACCTGGACCAGTATATAGAAGGGGGGACACAGCCAGCCCCACAGGACCCTAACAAACCGAACGGGATGCCAGTTGACAGTCCACCTCAAGGCGTAATCAACGTGATACATGGGATCGTCAAACCTGAGCGAGTATGTGAACTCAGGGGGTGATCAAAAAGACTGAGCACTTGAGAGAGGTATTAAGTGCCCAACTCATCATAAAAAAAGGCAGAACGGAGACTACAAACGTCATATACTTCTCAGACAAAGACCTAGCAAGGCTACATTGCCTTCATAATGACACGCAGGTGGTGACTTTGCGCGTCAAAAATTTTGATATCAGACGGATTCTGATTGACCAAGGAAGCTCATGCGAGATAATGTACTATGAAACCTTCAAATAACTGAAATTGGAGGACAAAGACTTGGCACCTGCAACATCTCTCCTCGTCGGTTTCAACTCAATGCCAGAATGGCCAGTGGGCAAGATCATCCTACCAGTCAAAGTAGGAACCGTAACAAAACTGGTGGAATTCAGGGTATTAAAGGTCCCTTCCATCTACAACATCATCTTGGGAAGGACATGGCTGCATACCATACGCTTAGTAGCGTCAACCTACCATTAGGCATTGTGATTCCCCAACGAAGCCGGGGTGATTGAAGAGGTCTTGGGAGACCAAATTATGTTAAAATAGTGCTTCGTCACAGTAAATGGCAGCTGGACTGCAAAAGGGTATGTTCAAATGGTAGAAGAGCCAGAGAAGAACGAACTGTTTGCAGACATGGGCAAAGCAGCAGAGCAGAAGGCAGTGAAGGACTTGGTTGAGGTAAGGGTAGATGAAAAGGATCCAGAAAGGTTCTTTTTGCTAGGCTCGTCTTTGTCTAGCACTGAGAGAACTGAGTTAATGGAATTCTTAATCTCAAATATCAAAGTATTCGCCTGGACGCCATATGACATGCCTAGCATAGACCCTAAGTTCATCTGCCACCAACTTAATATCCACCCAAATGCCAGACCAATCATACAACGCACTCGTAGATCGGTGCTCTACCACGCAGAGATAGTGGCGGAGGAAGTGGTAAACTTACTGGAAGCAAGAGCCATTAGAGAAGTGCACTATCCCAGGTGGATCTCCAATGTTGTAGTAGTACCAAAGAAGAATGAAAAGTGACGTGTTTGCGTGGACTACAAAATAATCAATAAGGCATGCCCAAAGGACAACTTCTCCCTACCACGAATAGACCAACTGGTGGACTTAACAGCAGGGCATAATCGACTTACCTTCCTTGATGCGTATAGAGGTTACCATCAGATTGCTATGTACGAACCAGACCAGGAGGTCACTTCATTTACAACGCCTAGGGGATTGTATTGCTACAAGGTCATGCCCTTTGGCCTAAAGAACGCATGGGCGACATTTCAACGGATGATCACCAAAATGTTCGCGCCATTGTCAGGCAGAATAATAGAAGCCTACATAGATGACATGGTGGTCAAAAGCAAGGATGACAAGGACCACCTCAGGGACCTTGATGAAATGTTCAAAATCTTGAAGAAGAGCAAGTTACGCCTGAACGCATCCAAGTGTGCATTCGGTGTAGGATCAGGCAAATTCTTGGGCTTCTTGGTAACTAACCGAGGTATAAAAGCTGACCCTTCTCAAATTAAGGCAATCCATGAACTTAAGAGGCCTAACACAGTGAAAGAGGTACAACATCTCACTGGCTTAGTAGCCGCACTCAATCGGTTCATAAGTCGGTCATCAGACAGATGTTGACCATTCTTCCAAGCATTGAAGGCCAAGTTTAAGTGGGATGAAGAATGCGATCGCGCCCTAGAGAGCTTGAAAGAGTACATGACGTCTCCTCCATTGCTAGTAACCCCAGTACCTGGAGAAAAGCTCTTTTTGTATTTAGCAGTCTCACAGCATGCAGTCAGCGCAGTGTTGGTCAGAGCGGAAGGAACCCAACACCTGCATGTTTTATGTAAGCAAGACTTTGCTGGGTGCAGAAACCAGGTACCTACCATTGGAAAAGCTGGCCTTGGCTTTGATGATGGCCTCAAGGAAGTTGTCGCATTACTTCCACGCCCACACCATAATCGTTCTAACAGCTTTTCCCTTAAAAGCCTTGTTTGAGAAGACAGACTTTTCTGGACGAATCTTGAAGTGGGTGGTGGAGTTGGGATAGTTCGACATCAAGTTTTAACCCAAAACCGCAATAAAAGCCCAAGCCCTGACAGACTTTGTGGCTGAGTTCACATTAGGAAGTCATCACATTTGCCTAGTTGACTTGACCAATACCACCGAAATGGGGACGAAAAGTACCGCAGGAACTGCGCAGCCCCTAAACCAAAATGCCCAGCTATATCCCAAGCCATACAGGATTGAAGAGGGGAAAAAATGGGCAAACCATGCTATTTCTAGCGAAGACTCACCAACAAGTAAAAACTTAGGGCAGGCAGATAGAGGGGAGCAAACCCCAACAGCAAGCATGGACTTGGAAGAAAACATCAGCAACACTCTTGACCCCAAAACATTATCCGACCCCTTTACTTGTTGGAAACTGTTCGTTGGAGAGATGTGGAAGCTCTTTGTGGATGGAGCATCCAATAGGCACAGTGCAGGACTTGGCATAGTCTTCATCTCACCAGATGGCCTATTAGTGGAACAAGCAGTCAACCTTGGCTTCCCAGCATCAAACAATGAGGCAGAATATGAAGTGCTTTTAGTAGGCCTAAGATCAGTACTTTTCATGAAGGCCACCGAGCTGATGGTTTACAGTGACTCCCAGTTAGTAGTAAACTAGATTTCAAGAGACTACGAAGTGAAAGACGAGAGGATGGCTAAGTACCAAGAGTTAGTCAGAAAGGAGATCATGAAGTTCGAGGTAGTTCAGATGGAGCAAATTGGCCAAGAAGAAAATAACAGAGTAGACGAACTAGCAGGCTTTGCCTGAATGGCAGATACATCTATCCTACATCCATTACTGATCGATTTCCTGCCCAGACCAAGCATTGAAGAACTCGAAAATAGCTGAGGTATGTTGTGCCGAACTAGGCCCTTCATGGATGGATCCTATTATAGTATTCTTAAAAGACGGCACCTTGCCTGAAGAAAAGAAAGAGGCCAACTCTCTCCATTGTTGGCGTTGTACAAAAAATCCTTCACAGGACCTTACTTGAAATGTGTCCATCCTAGCAAGGTCAAAGCATTGTTGTTCGAGATACATAAAGGCGTATGCGGAAGCCACCAAGGGGGAAGATCACTAGCCTACAGAGCAATTTCACAAGGATATTGGTGGCCTTACATGCAAGCAGATTCAGAGAAGTATGTCAAGAAGTGTGAAAAATGTCAGAAGTTCGCACACCAAATACATTAACCAGCCAGAGAGCTTCTACCATTAACCAGCCCATGGCCCTTTGCAATGTGGGGCTTGGACATAGTGGGACCACTTCCAATAGCACCCGGCAACAGAAAGTTCTTTCTCGCGGCAACAGACTACTTCACAAAGTGGGTGGAGGCCGAAGCGCTCGCATCAATAAAAGAGAAAGATGTGAAGAAGTTTGTCTGGCAGAATATCATAACCCGATTTGGCATACCCAAAGCACTGATATCTGACAATGGCACTCAGTTCGATGGCAAAATCTTTAGAGGCTTTTGCGAAGAATACAAGATAGAATTCTACAACTCTACACCAGCATACCTTCAAGCAAATGGCCAGGCAGAAGCATCAAACAAAGTTGTCCTGGATGGTTTGAAGAAAAGGTTAGAAAGAGCAAAAGGCAAGTGGGCTAAGGAACTTCCTCATGTTTTATGGGCTTATCACACCACTCCCGGCAGTCAACTGGTGAAACACCTTTTTCTTTGGCCTATGGCATGGAGGCTGTAATCCCACTAGAAGTAGGCCTCCCCATCATAAGAAGTGAAAACTTTGACCCAGACTTAAATGGAGAAGCCATAACCTTGGAGCTCGACCTCGCAGAAGAAAGAAGGGAAAGAGCATTGGTTCACATTACCTCGTATCAGCAGGAGTTATCTAGAAAGTATAACAAAACAGTTCATCCGAGGCAATTCAAGGTTGGGGATTGGGTATTACGCAAAGTAATGGGCAACACTTTGGTACCCGGAGATGGCAAGCTAGGACCTAACTGGGAAGGACCCTACAAAGTGGTCGGTTTAGCAGGAAAAAAGGGCATATCACTGGGAAGATGGAGACAGCAAGGCTATTCCCAGGCCATGGAATATTACCAATCTCAAGTTATTCTATTTTGAACTTTTTTCTTAGAATAAATATAATTTTTCCTTTTTCCAAATAAAACAAGTAGTTTACTTTTTTAGCATAAAGCTTTTTCTATTGTAAAAGTTGTTCTGAGTCATTGCATATAAGGGGCAATCAGAAAGTTTGACAGGAATACCCAAACAATTTAGCTCTCTTCAGCCGAGATAAGGATCTAAGCTAAAGAATGTTAGTTGGAATAACCAACACTTAACTCTCTTCAGCCCAGATCAGGATCTAGGTTGAAGAGGTTGGCAGGAATAACCAACACTTAGCTCTCTCGAGATCAGGATCTAGGCTGAAGAGGTTGGTAGGAATAACCAACATTTATCTCTCTTCAGCCAAGATCAGGATCTAGGTTGAAGAGGTTGGCAGGAATAACCAACACTTAGCTCTCTTCAGCCGAGATCAGGATCTAGGCTGAAGAGGTTGGCAGGAATAACCAACACTTAGCTCTCTTCAGCCCAGATCAGGACCTAGGCTGAAGAGGTTGGCAGGAGTAACCAATACTTATCTCTCTTCAGCCGAGATCAGGATCTAGGTTGAAGAGGTTGACAGGAATAACCAACACTTAGCTCTCTTCAGCCCAGATCAGGACCTAGGCTAAAGAGGTTGGCAGAAATAACCAACACTTATCTCTCTTCAGCCGAGATCAGGATCTGGGTTGAAGAGGTTGACAGGAATAACCAACACTTAGCTCTCTTCTGCCTAGATCAGGATCTAAGCTGAAGAGGTTGGCAGGAAAAACCAACACTTATCTCTCTTCAGCTGAGATCAGGATTTGGGCCGAAGAGGTTGGCAGGAATAACCAACTTTGAGTACTCTTCAGCCGAGATAAGGATCCAGGCTGAAGAGAGGTTGGCAGAAATAACCAACCTTGAGTTCTCTTCAGCTAAGATAAGGATCAAGGCTGAAGAGAGCTATCAAGTATGACCAAACAGATTACAAAGCTCCGAGACTGAGATAAGTATCTCGGCCTGAAAATGATATCCAACTGAACAAAAAGACGGACAAAACAGTGGATTCCATTTAAGATTAGAAATTACATTACGATGAAGGGCTCCAGCCCGGTTACAAAATGCTTTCACAAATTGATAACAAAAGAAGAAAAATACAAAAATCAGGCAAAAAGATCATCCAGGTCTGCGTCTAAGTCAACTCGTGTCTTATCACTCTGTAGCTCGGTCTCAGCAGGAAGGTCGGTCACATCTCCAACTATACTGGGCACCGGGGGCTCCACCCGAGCTGACTGAGCGGCTTGGACACTAGGATCATTGGTAGCGGCTGGGGCGTTGTTGGGCTCTGGGAATGCCTCTTCTTCCTCTCCTACTTGAAGAAATTTTTGCTGAATAGCATTGGCGTAGTCCGCCATATAGCTCGGAATGAAGTGGTGAGGTGGATTATGAAAAACCTCGGTCTCTTGGCTGTAACCGAGCTTTGACACAGCTGCCTTCCATCAACATTTGAAGAATATGTCCTTAGCAGCTTCGCATTGCAGGATGTAGGTGGCCTCTCATTCCTTGTAGCCGCGGTCTTCAGCATCGTCCGTGTTCTTCTTCAGTTCGGCGACCTCTGCATCCTTCTTTTTCTCGAGCTTGGCCAGCTCGCGCAGATATTTATCTTTTCGCTCGGCTAGAGCCTTCTGCTTATCTGTTTCAGTCGAGTTAACCAGTCCGGTGAGTCGGGCTATTTCGATCTGCAGCTCGGCCGTTCTTTGTTTGGATTCCTCCAGTTCGACCGTCTTAACGTGGGCTTTTGCCACGGCCAGCCGTGTGGTCTTACGTAGCTCTAACACACGCTTGTGAGCAACGTGATTTTTCTACATGGCCTGCAAAATGAGAGATAACAATTATGAGTAAAACCGTACAAACAGATGTATGAACTGGAAAGACAAGCAGATGAACTTACCAGCCCCATCGATTTTGTTGTCGAGCGGATGGCCTTTAGCTCGGTCAGATGGTCGTGATGCTCCATGTCGGCTGGCAAGCACATGCTCTTGGCGAGGTTGAGGGCGAGCGAATGGTCTTTTTCAGTGACCACTAAATCTGTGTTTGTTGTGGCACGGTTCTTGTAGGTCACTCTTGGTGTCCACTTTGAAGGGCTAACCGAGTCAGAACGCACGGGTTTTGGGCTCGGTTGTGTGGACTAAGGGAGCACGGTGTCATCTTTATCGACGAGACGTGGCCCGGTTGAAGAAGTGTGAGCGTGCTTACTGGGCCGAGATAATGAGGCCTGGGCTGTTGGAAGGGCTACCACGGCCTCGTGTGTTTGTCCAGCCTATGGTACCTCAATTTGGTCCCCGATAGCTGGGGCAGTTGTTTCAGTAATAAGTGCTCTGACTGCTCTTTTCTTAGCCATCTCTTGTTCCTCTGTTAGTGGGATCAACCTAATTTGAGAAAGAGCGGGATCTGGTTTAGGGGATGGTTCAAGGAGAAAGTCGGTTACCCTGGTCTTCCTCCTTCCACTGTATCTATAGGTTGGCTCGAAGTTAAGTAGCTCGACCCAGCCTCGGTCGTGGTATCGAAGCGCGGTGCGGAGAGCGTCCAAGTTGGGGTATTGATACTGTGACTTTAGTTGGTTTAAATCTGCATAAGGAAAAAGGCAAACGGTTAGCACGGTGATAAACTTATAAACAACAAGGGTAAAAAACGTACAAATTGAGCCGAGGTGTGCATATCGGCTGTTCCTTTATTCCAGTTAATACCGTAGCCGGTATCTGGGCTTCTTGGTCTTCAAAATTGCCAGAAACCCAGAAAAAGTCGTCGTCATTCACGTCCTTGTCCGGTGCGTTTTTAATTATTTTCTCTCGGCGTCTTCTTATTCTTAAATAGTATACCCAGCCGTCTTCATTCTGGCCAAGTGAGTATTGGTGAAATAGCTCAGCTAAACCGAGGTTGAGGCCAAGCCGGTTCGGCGATGCCATTTATTATTTTGTAAGAATTGGTGTTAAACTGGGTTGGGCATAGTCTAGTCTGTCTAAGGAATTCACAAAGGAGAGGCTGGACTGAGAATCGGAGACCGGCCTCAACGATGGATATTACGGTGAATGGGACGAAACCTGGTTTTCCCCAGGAAGTGGTATCTAGTTCGGCTAACGAAAGGTGAACATTGTCAGGGATGTTGTAGTCCTTGTGGAATTCGGTAATGGCCCCAGGTGAGTTTACCAGGAACCGATAGTTGCCCATTCATAAATTATGTATAATTTAGCCCGGCTCTTAGCTCGGTGTTGAGATAACGTTGAGTATCTCGATTGAGCGTGCAAAGGTGTGCTTGGCCAACCTAGTCAGAGTCTGCAAGGTGGAGATAAAAAGTGTTATGCTTGATCACTGGATCAGGATAAAAAAGTAAGATAAATAAAAACCCAAGTTCGGTTGAAAGGGTTACAGCCCGTCCTTAGTTCGGTCGTAACACAGGGTGTGACTCAAGTTTTAGCTCGGTCATTAAGCAAGAAAGTTCTTAGTTCGGCCGTGGCACAAGGGGTGGCTCTAAGTTCTAGTTCGGTAACTTGAACAGGTTCTAGTTCGGGCATGGTGTTATTTTCGATCAAAAGCATCACATTACAAATTATTTGTGAATCCAGTTAAGAGTGAGATTGAAGGCTTATCATGGGGTTCTTGGGGGGTTTGGGTGGTTCTTACCTATTTGTGTGAAAATTATGGGAATATGTTTTGAAAAAAACATGTATAAGTATACATACATATCTATATCATACATACTCATGAAGTAAACGGAAAAAGCAAGGGATTAAGTCACTTACGGTGTAGAGATGAAGGGATGAAGATCAAAACAGTAAGGATGCCAAGCTAGAGCACGAGCTTTATAAGCACTATGATCATAAAAATGGAGATTTAGAGCACAGAAGCGTGAAGATGAACAGTGGTGTGTAAGGTTCAAAAAGTAGGGTTTTTATGTAAAGCATAGGTTTGGCCGGGACTGTTCAAAATTTGTGAAGTACGAAGACGGCTGTGACAGCTATACTCAGCCAATGGGGTCTTGCCACGTGTCCAAAAGAATAGAAAGCGATTCAGACGTACAGAGCAATTGAAAAGACGTTTGTGGACCGGCCTCATCGGTAGCTCGGTGGAAAGTGAGCTTGGTTGGTTTGAGTGGTTCTAGCTCGGCTGGAGAAGAGTAATCCCAAATCATGCATTACAGATGGAATTAAGGGGCAATTGAGAGGGAGTTTATACGTGCACCTAGGACCGAGCTAGGCCCAGTCATTGCAGTGGACCGATTTATGGGCCGTAGGAAAAAGGACTTCACAAATTAGACCTAGTTTTGTTAGCTCGGTCTAATTGTGGACAATTACCTCGGTCGAAAGGCGCGGCTGCACATAGCTCGGTCTGTATACTCCGGTCCGAGGTATAGTTGAGCGATAACCGAGTTAAGGCGTCACTTGTGGACGCGCTGAGCTGAATTGTAAGAGCAAGATAAGACCGAGCTAGGTGAAGTACAGTTGAGACTGCCGCTTGAGTATAGCGGTGTTAGCTCGGTTGTGTAATCATACAACCGTAGTAAAACCATTTCACTTCGTTAAAGCAGTGCAGATGGTGTTGAAGGATAAGCATGGTGTTGAAGGATAAGTATTATCTTTCAGAAGAATGATTCCTAGGAGGACTCTTATAAGGAGAGTTGGAATCCTACTAGGATTGTGCCAGGCAGAGTCTATAAAAACTCATAACAGGACCTATGTACAGGTATCACAACTTTGACTCCTAAATACACAGAGTTTTTGTCTATTGTCTATTTGCTGACTTAGGCATCGGAGGGGTTCCCGACACACACCCGCCGGCTAGCTCACGTTTGTGTTTTTAAATTTGATCAATAGGATCATACGAGAAGAATTATTTCGTACTCGTACAGTACACTAATTGATGCATATAGTATTACCGTTCTTGTATTTATAATACATATTTTCTAATATTCACATTGAATTACAAATACATTTTTCTTATATTAATGGCATTCATGTGTAGTGGTTATTTTCCTATACAACATATTTTCTTGAAAAATACTGTTCAATGACCTTTGCATTTTATCTTTATCAATCAAGTTAAGATACAGCAAGACTATTTAAACTTATAAAAATATATAGAGAAGGTGAGTCTATATAATTTAGAAATAATTAATAGTAAATATTAATATAATAAGAATATTTTTTGACATCATAAGAGGGTCGACCGACTTACTTGCTACCCCTAGGTCTATCCCCAATTGTATTAATGATGGTAGAGGTGTTTGGGTGGTGGTGATGGGTAGCATTGATAGGGTTTAATTTGAAAGATATTTTTTTGTTCCAATAAATATATTAAAAAAAAATACCGGGCATTTTTTTGTTCATTTTTATTTTACGTCGTACAAAATGTCAAAATAAAAAAATGTTTTTGCGGAAACGTTAGAGAAAAACTTATTCATTACTGTTCCTCAAAAAAATTACTATTCCTTGTGTTATTGACACTTTAGCCTCCCCCCTCCCTCCCAAAAAAAAAATGCTAGATTTAATTTATTTTATGACATATTCACATTAATGTCACATCAAAATGTGAGTAATTTTTACAGTCAAAAATAGGTAAGGAATGTTTAATTATGGAAAATGTTTGGAATCCCACAAAGGAGGATCCTTATGAACCCTATTGATGTATTGATCATTGATGTGTTTGAATTTTTTTTTCTATCTCTAATAGTGACATAAATGGTTTAAATCATTTTAAGAGTTATGGAGATTGTGTTTTGTGAAGGTCTCTATTATTACTGTTTAATTATTTAACTAATTGGTTACCAAATTTGTTTAAAGTCCTTGCATTAGAATTCGTCTCTTTCTCTCTCTCTTAAGTTTTTGTTTATTTATTGTATTAAGTTTGTTGTATGATTTTAGTTTTGTGTTTTTAAACTTTATACATAATTAAATAGTTCATTTGATGTGTTTTTATGATATTTAGGGTCCGTTTATTTTGATATAAAATATTTTATCCAATTTAAAAATAATATTTTCCAAATGACTTTAGTTTCCGAAATCCGTAAGTTAATTGTGGGTCACTCTGGGTCACTCGGGTTGGAAAGTTCAAGAGTAGAGGGTGTCAAGTTGTGGGTCACTCGGGTTGGAAAGTTCAAGAGTAGAGGGAGTCAAGTTGTCTTGGCTAAAGACATTGAGATTTGATTTGAAAATATTTTTTTGAATATTGACCAAACATCCAAAAATAAAATTAACAACTATTTTTATTCATAAAATTCTTTTACACAAAAAATAATTTTTTAAAAAAATATTTTACATTGAAACAAACGGAACTTTAATGAAGCTATCAAAAAATAAAAAATGTATAACATTATTAATTAGTGCCCCATGATCACTTGCTATCATTCAAAAAATGATTAACAAAAATAATCAATTGGCACACTTAATCCGTATGTGATTAAATTTATGAAAGGATTCATATGTACACCCAACATTTATAGGAAAACCAATTAATATCAATGTTAAATAGGGAAAGACACAATAGTATGTACAATAGGTTCCAACTGTTCATACGATATTTTTTAATTTAACTAAAAATTTGAGTAAAAATTTGATTTGATACTATGCACTCTAACTCTTTCGTCAAATCTAGCCGATTGACCAGCTAGAATAAATTTTCATCAAATTCATTCTAAAATCGGGACCAGTTAGAATAAATTTTCATCAAATTTATTGAAAAACCGATTGTTCAAGAGGACATCTCGGCAGATGTCCAACCCAACAGTCACCTACAAATTTGATGAAAGGATAAATGCTTTATTTATTTGATGAAAAAAGTACCACTTCATTTGATACCAAACTGATGAAACGGTTGGGGCACTGTTTCTATCAATTTTTCATCAAATATAAATTTGATGAAAGATTTGATGAAGGATTGAAGATGGTCTAACTAAAGAATAAAATGATATAATTTTATATTTTTTGATTAAAAAAAAAACTAAACGCTACATGAGGTATAAATATTTTATAAGTCATAGCTAAAACAATATCAAAGCGAATTATACTAATGCTTCCTGTAGTTTGGGACTGGTGTCACTTTACTCCCTAACTTTTCCATTGTAATATATTTGACTATAAATTTTAAATCTCGTTCCAAATAAAATTGAAGACACCATTGCTCCATTTCAAGGACAAAGTTTTCAATTTGATAAAATATAAACTAATTTGACAAAAATAAATGTCAAAAAATTATTTTTGAATTTAAAAAAATTATTTATACCCACCAAAGATAAAATTACATAAAAATGATAATTTCTTATATTTTTATTTCTTTATCAAATTAATTTTGGTATGTGTTTGGATGATGATCATGTAATCAGTGGTTATTTTTGTTGATGGTAGATATTTTTTAATAGTTATCATGTAATGTATTATTATTGGATTTTTAATGTAGAATCGATATGTTTATGAAATGTTTTTAGTTTTAGATTTTTTAATTTAATGGATTGGTTTAATAATAATATCAAATTTGTCGCCATATTTGACTTTTGAAGTTATATGACGACTTTGTTCTTGAAATAAATCGTTTGCAAATGAAACATTTTTTATTATCCTTATTTGAAATACGATTCAACATTTAGGATTAAAATTATTTTAGGATAAAAAAAGGAGAAGAAGATTAAATTTCAAAGCTTGTGCATGTCGACTAATTCATTTGGGAAACAACGTGCCAAGTCGCAGTGTTCTTCCAAGTAAAACTAGATGCTCATTTTTCTTTCTGTCATTTTTCCTTCCTCAGTAACACTTTGATGAAGAAAATGTCTTCTTATGCTATGATAATCCTAGTTTATTGACATATTGCTGTTAACTATATAATTTGTTATCACTATCCAAAATAATAATCATAAAAAAAAAGATAATTTGGCAGTGGCATGTGTCATTATGTGTTATATGTGGTGTTTTATTAGTTGGCATTATCACGTGAATAATATTACATGGTATTCTAAAACTAGTTAATAATTATTTATTAAAAATAAACATGAATGGTAAGATCTATTAAATTAAGAGTCAGACTTTTCTCTAAGCTAAGATCGAATTGGAGCGTGCTGTTAGGCCCATGGAGGCCCATCAAGGATCATGTTTCGATGATCCGAAGCGTTCAATGTGTAGTACTTGTTGAGTACTTCATCCATACAAAAAATCACATTAATCAGATATTGACAACCACTTGATCAAAATATATTTATGTCAAATGTAGATATGATTTTAAAAAAAATTGTTGACAGAAATCTAATTTGATTAAATAGTTATTAATATCTGATCAATATCATTTTTTACAATAATGAAATACTTGACAAGTTCTATACATTAAATGGTTTGGATTATCCAAACAAGATCCGTGGTAGGCACCATAGGCCCAAATAGCATGGTCCATTTGAGAGAATATAATTCCTTAAATTAATGTAAATAATGACACATAACATGATATAACAAAATTTGTGTATTTGGAAAGATTAAATTTTGGCAAAAAAGCTATTCACACACTTCAATTTCTCACTATTTTTTACCATTTTTTTTTTTTTTTGGTAATAGTCATTTCCATACTTTTTAATTCTTTTTACTTCATATTTTAATTAAACAGTCACCGAAGAAGTCCCTTTTCAAACTAAAATTTAAATTTCTTTTATATTAAAAAAATAGTCCAACAACATTATTGTTGAATTTATTTGAAGATAAGCATCATTTAGTGTTGATATGTGGTGGAAGATGTCAAGTTGAGGGGAAGGTTCCAAACCAACCACATTTAAGTGCCTTCGGCTCTAAACGAGCACCCTAAGTAACGGGTTTTTTGACTTGTCAAATCCAAAAACCCAATTGACTCTGCCCCTTTTAAAACGCCATGGAAGTGTTGCTCTCGCTGAGGTAGGTCATTTCCCACAATGGCCACACGAAGTCAAATAAAATCATTATTATTATGTTAAAAAATTTATTCAGTGTGTTTGGTTTAAATTTTTTGAATTAAATTTTTTAAAAATTATATTTTTTGGTTTTCTTATTTTTTTGTTTTTAGTAAATATTTTTTAAATTTTAAACATTTTTTTCACGTTTTTAGATGGACCTTATTTAGATGTATCTAAAAAGTAAAAAACTTGTGAAAAAATATTTTAAAAAATTAATAAATACATAAAAATATAAAAATTGTACTGAATTCTTGTATTTTTTTTTTTATATTTTTGGTATTTAGTGAATTTTTAAAAGATTTTTTTTTACAATTTTTTTACTTTTTAAGTGTATTTATGTTAGGTGTGTTTAAAAAGTAAAAAAATTGTTTAAAATATTAAAAAAATTCAGTAAAAACAAAAAAACACGAAAAATAAGAAAATAAAATTTTCTGAAAAATATTTTTTAAAAAGTGAAAATAAGCAAGGTATTATTCTAAAACTTCTTGTTGGTGGACATTAGACACTAGTATATGCTAAAACTTAATTTTTAAACATCATCATTACAACAAACTTGTTAAACTAAGTCCGATTGAATTTGAGAACACATGTTCAGATTCAAACCACTTGGACCAAATAATCCTTTAAATCAAAATCATTAGTATTGAATAAGAAAAGATGCATCACTTAATTAGATTCATAAATATATATAATTGTACCTTGTAAATATACATGTCTGTGTGTATGTTGTAATGCCAAGTTCACAAAATCACGTTATTTTTTTTGTTATTTTCTTTTTAAGTACATCGAATGTCATGATTTGAAAAAGAAAAAAGTTTTCAACACCAATTAAATTTGATCATTTTTTACACTTTTTATGTAAATTACAAAATAAGCTCTACATATATACACTAATTTATATCGAAAATAATAATAATTGTCCCATTATTTTGTTGTGTATAGAAAATTTACTCAAAATGTTTGTTGTATAAGTCCATATGGCTTGTGAAAAACCAATAAAATTCATACGTTTGGAAAATTTTATTATTCTTAGAAAAATGATTTGAACCCTACAGGAGAGATACCCCCACGACCCCCTTTGGTTGTGATTGGCCAGCTAGTTTTTTTTTTTCTCCTCCAATCACTAGCCCCACGTGTGTGTGGGGGTGGTGGAGGTGGTGATTGGAGGATGTCTCAATCACTATTGTTATTCTTATCACAAATGACTTAAAGGTCAATTAGTGATTTTTATTGAATTTCAATCTTTCGTATATGAATTATTTCAAACATTTTTATCTACTTGAACAATTAATAAAAACTTTATAATAGAATGAATGAAATAATAGTTAAAATTATTGGAAAATCAGATTTTAAATGTTGCCATATATCTAGAGTTTATAATGGAATTATTTGTTATAGTTTAAAGGAGTTAATTATAACATATTTTAATTTGAGAATGTATGTCTGTTTGGTATAATTTTAGTTTATTACTTATTAGATATAAATAACTTAAATAAGTTGAAAAAAAATTTATTAGAAAGAAATAGTAAATTAAAAAAAAAACTTATTATTTAGAAGTTAAGAGAGTGATACTTTTAATTTCTACTTTTTAATTATCAATTTTTAATTTATAAAAAATTGCATCAAAAATACAAAATATAAATTTGTGTTGAGAAAACTACGTCCAAAATCTCCATTATTTTCTCTTGAATTTTAGTTGTCAATACTATAATGACCCGTTTGTCAAGAATAGTGACCCGTTTGTCAAGAAAGACCTCGTCCGAAAAAGGTTTTGCACACACTAATAGGCTTTAAATGTTAACCAAAACATGTTTGGGACTCTCAAAATTAACGATTCTCGTATCTCTTAAAATGATGCGGACTAATTATGTATTTTTATTTTTTATTTATTTATTTATTTTTTTCTGAACTAATCACAGATGAATAGGGATTGTAAAATTATATTTTTTTAATAGTCTATAACATTATAAAAATGTTAACTTATAATAATCAATATTTATTTTATTTTTTGATAAGTCTAAGGTTAATTTATTTTCCATAACTAATTAGAGAGGACACCCTTTGCATTTACAAATCTCAATTTCTCAATCTTATAGTTGTTATACATGTCAGATACACACTTATGTTTTTTTTCTAAAGTTCATACAGAAATTATACTTATAGTATAGTTAGTTCCTATATATATATACACATCCACATACGCATAACTGCAGATTAACCTCTCTCCTCGCCTTTCATTTCGGAAACGTTTCACAGAAATATAGAGAGAGAAAATTATACTTTTTTTAGAGAGAGAAGCAAAAATCACCCGTACCCCTAACTCAGCCGCCGCTGCCAACAGACAAAGCAACGGTTTTGATGTCCACCGGTGTCGCCACCACCGCCAACGCCAGCGCCAGTCCCAGACTACACACCGCCGCGCATCGCCGCCGCGTCGGAGATTTCATGGATTGCGAGAAGTCATCAGATTGTTATTTATTAAACGGAGTAGATTACGATTACGATTACGACCACAATGACCACCGGGTGATTCGGTACTTGTGGTTGCTGAAGAAGATGGAGGTGATGAGGGGGTTAACGATTGCGCAGTGTTTAGTTTCGGGGAGGAATGTGGGCCGGACGATCTTCGCGGCGTTGATGATGATGATGGTGGTTTCGGTGTTTGTGAAGGTCTCGTTCATCGTGGGTGGTGGGAATGTGGAGGAGGGGGTGAGTTGGAAGAGGAGAGAAAATAATGGCTTTTTGATTCGCCAGATGTTTAACGCTGATTCGTCGATGGCTCAGAGAGTTGTGTTTGGAGATATGGAGGAATCATCGTCATCGTCGTCGGCGTCTTCTGGTTCTGTCCTGTCTAAGCGGTTATTGGAGAAATACCCAGTAAGTATTTTCTATTACTTTTAGTTCAATTTAGCAAATACTTAGTATGAGGCCTAATTTAATTGAAGATTTTTGATGACCCAGATATGGAAATTCAAATTATTGTTACATTGCTCTGTTTTCTCAGAAACCAAGCAGTAATTTAATCGAAAATTCAAATTGCTTTTACATTCCTCTGTTTTCTCAGTAACCAAACAGGGGATCAGGGATGTCTTGCATGCCGCCTTCTAGTTCTTACAAATAAGAAGCAAATGAATTTTAATTGGAAAATTTTCAAATTTTTTTTTTTCGTTTAAAAAAAAAAAATCTTTATAACAAAATAAATTTTTAATCTTATCAATTTAAATCTTAAAATTAAAAAAAAAAATTAATACTTTAATTATTAAATTCAATGAAAAATAATATTTTAAATATTTTATATACATTTATATCTAATTTAATGATTTAAATACAAATTTTTTGTCAACTTAACTGAAATAGAGTAATAATTTAAATTAAAAGTAAACTAAAATATTAAAATTTAAATTGATAAGATTAAAAATTTAAATTTATTTTATTACCGGAGTTAAATTCTGAATTTTTTTTTAAAAAAATTCATATTTCATTAGTTACCGATTTTCGTTTAATTTTTTTTTTTAATTTATATTTTGCACTAAAACTTGACTTTGAAATGTGAACGATTCGTTTCGTTCTGTGTTCCATTTTTTTGAGCCAAAAAGTAGTAGTGGTGGGGCGGCCAAAACGTGTGCAATTTTTTTTTCGTCTTTTGCGAGTTTGGCGTTGACCATCATCAACATCATTGAGTGGTTGACTACACGTATTAATACCAGAAATTATGAGTCGGGAAATACTTATGTGGTAACGCACATATTATTTTTAAATACAATTAATTTGACTTCCGTCTTTTATACGACGGTGTAAAAAAAAAAATATATATATATATATATATTTTATTATTTTTTCAGTGTGTTCCTCTATTTTAGAGTCTACATCGTGATATTATTTTATTTTTATCATGATATTATTGTATTTTAAAAATCCCAATATTACAGTACTACATTCATTTAGAGTGGATTGTGACTTAAAAAATAATAAGTTTGTATTGAACTGACTGTTCATAAATAAATAGACTTACTTTTTCTCCAATTGAATCAAAATTTTAACATGAACTTAAGTGCATTTTGTTTGAAAAATTCAAATTTGATTATGGTGTCGAAAGAATAAGAAAAAATTAGAAAATAATGAAGGTTTTTCTCAATCACACTGCAAAAGCGACCGCAATCGTTATGTAACGCCATTATGTGACGGTTGTGGTAGTTACCGCCACCCGTTACGGCCGCTTTTGCAGTGTGATTGAGATTCACAGCGGTTGTCAGAAGAAGCTTATTATAGCGGTCAGAACGGTCAGAACGGTGTTATGTGCCATTACGTAACGATTCCGAATTGCTTCTTTCGAAAAAACACAAAAAAAAAAAGAAGAAGTTGAAAGTGGGGGAATAGAGATAGAGAGAAAAGAGAGAAGATGAAGAACATGTTATTGATTTGTTGAAACTGTAAGACCTATGCTATTCTATTTAGCTACTATCACTCAACTATTTTGTTTGTGTGTGTCTATCTATATTGTTTGATAATAATAATAATAATAATAATAATAATAATAATAATAATAAGTGTGGTCGTTATCTATTTTGATTGATTAAAAAATATATATATATATATATTTAGGCTTTTTTTTATTCTCTTACTTTTGTCATTGTTTATTTTATATATAATAGTTAGTGATTGATTTTTTGTGCAATATAAAGTCATTAATTATTAAAATAAAATGTAAAAAACTCAGTTTATAGTGATTTAAAAATATGAAATATATTGGATCAAATTTAAAAATTTATAAAAATTGATCAATATTTATTTTAAATCAAATAAATATGATAATGGAAAAAAATGTATACATCGGTAAGTTTTTTTCAAATTGTGTGAAAAATAAAAAAATTCACGGTTCCGGTTACCGCAACCGTTACACTACGGCCTTTACACCCCGCAACCGCAACCGCAACCGCAACCGCAACCGCAACCGCGTTACCGCCACCGTTATGGCGACCGCAACCGCTTTTTAAAACCTTGGTCCCATCTAATATGAATGCAGTGTTTTCTCGGAAAATTTCTATATTCTAACATTTATGGTTAATAGTTACTTGTTTGGGTTATACAATATATTACTCATGGGCTGCTAATGATACCTGGGTCAAGATGGTTTACTTTTCCTCCTTTCATTGATAAAACAATGTTTTTTTTTTTTTTTTTTTTTTTTTTTTTTTTTTTTGTGTGTGTGTGTGAGGCTTTTTTTCCAGTTTCCAGTCAGCTTAGGAGTTCTATTTTGTATTTTTGTTTTCAGACACCAGAAATTTGGATGAAACCAAACAGCGATAGCTATCAACAGTGCACCACTCGGCCCAGGAATCGAATAAGTATGGTCCACTTCTCCATTTCTCTGTTCTTCAAGCAATTTTTACTCAAATCATTCGTTTTCTAATATATGCATTAAATTGTTTTAGGGACAGGTTCTGCAACCAACGGTTATATTTTAGTTCATGCCAATGGTGGATTGAATCAAATGAGAACGGGGGTAAGCTTCCAATATTAGCTCATTTTACATATTTGATTATGTTCACCTATTATATTTTCTGAGTTTCGAGATTTTTAGTTTTGTCTTTAGCTGAAATTTGAAGTTGATTCATATGCAGATATGTGATATGGTTGCTGTTGCAAAGATTATGAATGCCACATTGGTTCTTCCTTCTCTTGATCATGACTCTTTCTGGACTGATCCAAGGTACTGTTTGTTTCCCTCTCCACGTGTTTTGCTGAGATTCACATATATATATATTTTTGCATACATATGAGTCCGGAGAGGGGTCTTTGTGCCTAAGATGCAGCAGGGAGTATTGATAACCACACGATTGATCATATTTGTCTTTACAAAATGGATAGTTTATTCTTAAAATTATATTTTGGGTCTATTATGTAAGAAAAATGTGATCCGATCAGATGCTATCAATCAATTTAAGTTTTTACATGAACGATGATCTAGTGGGCTAGACTCAGTTAGCTGCTATTAGCTTTTTTACTCTTGATATGATGTTTCAATAATTTCCACTACTTTTGGTGCAGTGATTTTAAAGATGTTTTTGATTGGAAGCGCTTCATTGAAGTATTGAAAGATGACATTGAGATAGTTGAATCTTTGCCACCAAGCCATGCATCAATCAAGCCCCTTCTTAAGGCTCCAATTTCCTGGTCCAAGGTCTGCAAATAATGTCTATACTCTCTTCAATTGTATCCATTTTACTTTCTTTAAATGCGTCTCAATCTTGGATGCTTCACATACAGGCTAGTTACTACAGAAAGATGGTTCAGTTGCTGAAACACTATAAGGTGATCAAGTTCACCCATACTGATTCTCGCCTTGCCAATAATGGTGTTGCAACCTCTATACAAAGGCTCAGGTGTCGCACCAACTATGAGGCTCTCCGATACACATCAGAGATTGAGGAGCTTGGGCTCAAACTGGTTGATAGACTTAGGAATAATGGCCATCCCTATGTTGCCCTCCACTTAAGGTTATACACATATCTAACAGAAAATGAATTAGTCACTTACTGGTAACTATGGACTAACTCAGTAGACTAAACTTATTTGCAGATATGAGAAAGATATGCTTGCATTCACCGGATGCAGCCACAATCTTACTGCAGTAGAGGCTGAGGAGCTTCGTGTCATGAGGTATGGTGTCCAGCATTGGAAGGAGAAAGAGATCAACAGCAAACGACGACGAGTCCAAGGGGGGTGTCCGATGTCCCCAAGGGAGGCAGCCCTATTCCTCAAGGCCATGGGGTACCCGCCCTCTACGAAAATATACATTGTTGCAGGGGAAATTTATGGCAATAACAGCATGGCAGCGTTTCGTTCAGAGTACCCAAACGTCTTCTCTCACTCCACTCTTGCAACCGAAGAAGAGCTGCAGCCTTTCAAGCAGTATCAGAATCGTCTTGCTGCCTTGGATTATATCATGGCACTAGAAAGTGATGTTTTTGTTTACACATATGATGGGAACATGGCAAAGGTGGTGCAAGGGCACAGACGGTTTGAAGGATTTCGAAAGACCATAAACCCCGACAGGTGCATTGTCTTAGGCTCTTTTCTATTGGTACTTTCACCATTAAATCGTAAGTTAGATTACTAAAATTTGACATTTTTTCATTTTCAGAAAAGTTTTTGTTAGATTGATTGATCATTTGGATGAGGGTGCTATGTCTTGGGAAGAGTTTTCTTCAGAGGTTAAGAGGTTGCACTCGGATAGACTTGGAGCACCATATCTTAGACTGCCGGGAGAATCACCAAGGCTAGAGGAGAATTTTTATGCAAATCCTTTTCCTGGTTGTGTCTGTAATAGTTCTCAGGAGCAACTTGACCATAGACCAAATCTATGGGCTGCTTCACAAAGATAGTGTTTTAGTTTTAGTTAGAAATACAAATTTGGCCTCTTCTGTTAAGTATACAAAACCCCATGCGTTGAAGGTGGCAAATATGGGTTTTCAAAAGAAACTGCATTTTTCAGAATTCAGGAGCGGTGATGGCCTCCAACAGGGCGGAGGAGAGTCTTGAGGTTAATTTGATTGTTCCAGAAGCAAGTTTCAGTTTTGATGTACAAAATAGATAAAGAACATACATGCGAAGAAGTAGAGAAGGTTATAGATCATTGATAATAATGCACACAAGTTAGTCACAAAGCATAGTGAAACTCTCCATGTGAATGTGGAGTACTTCCAAGTTCATAATTTATTCATTATTCTTTCTTCGATTGTCAAAATTCATTTGTTAAATAAGGCTCTCACAAAGTTGGATGTAATATTTGATTACATATCATAATAGAAAGTTCTTCCACATTTGTCAAAATTATTTTCTTTTGTCACGATTTATACGTTGCTCAAAATGTTGTTCAAAATGAGAGATGGTTTGTCTAGTAAGAAATTGTGATGGTGGCTTTGAATCTTCCTTTTCCTCTCTTATACTTTCTTTATGTGAAAATGCAGCATTTGGGGTGTTTATAGATCAGGTTTAGCGACCATGTTGAGAAGCAAACATGTTTGGTGTCTCAATATCGACTAATCCAACATCTTAGTTTTAGGTTTTTATACCCCAAATTTACTCCACTTCTACTAGTATTTTGTGTGTGCATAACGTAGATCAGGTTTCTAAAATGGTGTGCATAATGCAGCTAGACAATAAGAGTTCGGCTTCATTATATCCACGAGACAAATTGTTAAAAGCGACAAAATAACGAGCCCTTGAAACATTCATTCCATCTAAACAAAGAGCCAAGATGTTCAAAGTCATCCAACAACAAACTACTTTTTCTTGCACATATATAAACGAAATTATCATGCATCAATGTCAAGAACAAAACAAAAGCAAAATAGATGACAAAGTATGCAACTAAATTAGGAAATCCCCCAATCACAAACCCCCCAAAACACTAGAAAATCACTCAATGGGTAACAAGACTTCATTAGTCCTAAAAGCAGGCAAAGTCCAAGGAGGGTTGTACCTAGCCACCAAGAACTCCCCAATCACCTTATACCCATCTCTCTCCAACCCTTTCCTCAGCTCCTCCACCTTCTTCACCACCACCTCCTCTGTCGCCACGCCACCAAACTTCACCACCCCATACTTCCTCTCCCCCTCCTCCCTAATCACCACCCTCTCGTCCACCGGCCTCGGCGCCTCCTCTGCCTTCCTATACTTCTCCGGCAATATAAACTGCATAGTCATCATCTTCTTCTTCTTATCCTCCACTTCCTTCGTCACCACCGGAGCTGTCATCGGAATCTTCTCCGGCGACGATTGGGTTATCACCGGAGCTGTCATTGCGATCTTCACCGGCGTGGAATTCTGGGGATTTCCAACAGCGCCGATGTAATTGGCGAGGATCATAAAACCGCCGTCTTTGTTGCCTTTGAAGTGGGTTGGATCGTATGTGACCTCGGCGATCACTGAGGGAGAGTATTTGCGGATCTCGTAGTCGTCGGTGGATTTGATGAGTTCGAATTTGGGGGTTTCGACACCGATTTTTCCGAAAACTAAGCCCATTTTTGAGGAATTTGGATGTTTTGAGAGAGGGGTTCTGTGATTAAGGATTGGATTTTGGTGTGTGAGCTATGAATTGTGGTGGGTTTTGTAAAGGAGAGTGGATGAGTTGCGTTTGGATTTGGTGTGAAACTTTTTTCGAATTGCAGAAGTGGAATTGAGAAAGAAGAACGCATACTTGGGCAAAGGGTTTCGATGTGTGGCGGGAAATAATGGATCGATACGTGGACTTCATTTTCCCACGATTCACTCATTAGCTCCTGGTTTAATTTGTAAAGGAAAAAAATAATATTTGTAACTGCTTTCTAGTATTACACTTGATTTGTTTGGAGTAGTGCCTTAAGACCCCAGTGAGGTGGCGCATCCCCACTGGTTGGCAGTCTAAAAAAAAATAATAATAATTTTTTTTGCCCAATCACGGGCCTCTACCTCACTGGGTCGACCCCCAGTGGGGGTCTAATGCATTTTCAATTTGTTTGCGCCTAAAACATATGTTTTACGATAATTTCTTTTAAAAAAAATATTTTTATATGTTTGAGAGTGGTGATTGTGGTGGTGGAATGAAAGTGAAGGTAAAAGAGGTGGCACGATGATTGAGTGGCGGTGGTGAAACGAAAGTAAAGGTAAAAGAAGCGGTATGGTGGTAGAGCGGCGACAACGGTGGCTGTGATGATGGTGTGAGGTGATATAAACAAAATTTGATTTTGAAAAATGTTTTTTATATTTTAAAAGTTGAAAATATTTTTTTACTCAAATAGATTTATTTTTTGTTGATTATGAAAATATATTTTTTATTAATTTATGTTTTTAATTGTATCAAAGATCAAAAAAATAAAATAAAATATTTTACTCCTAAACAAATCAGGTGTAAACTTTTATTTAAGTTAAAATTTCAAGTACAACTTACTTTTTTGCAAGCACAAACGTGAAACATGAGTAGATGGATGGCTATAATCCTTGCTCAAATTCAATGTACAATTTTTAATTATATAATATGATAATAAATATAGCAATATGAAAATCTCAAATTAAGATTATATGGTTTACAATGCATGGAAAGTAAAAAAATTGTTGAAATGAAAAATTCCCGTATAGGCTTTTTCCAGTAACACTTTGGACGGTCACAAAACTAAAGTTTTTGTGATATAAATTCAATATTAATATGAATAACACAAACACGATTTAATTATTTTGGAAGCAAAAGAATTATTATGATTAGTTTTGATCTTACGATCCCTTTAAATTAGATTAGAGCATGGATGTTTAATATAATCATTCACATAAATAATGAATGTTAACATTTTTTAGAAAAAAAAAATGGAATTTTTTAAACTTGAATCAAATAAATTATCCTTTTAATTTTCAATGAATGGAAGTAAATAAACTAGAATACCACATAGTCAAGTCAAGTTACTATCGCTATTTGATAATGTTTTATGATTTGTTCATTATATTCATTTTCATTGAATCATGTAATTATTAAATTCAACATGAAATTTTTAAATAAAGCACCACTAAATTTTCAAAAAACACGATAATTACTCATGCAATAACGGGCCTTAGGCCCCTAACTATTCAAGCGGGCTTGATCCCTAGGTCCAATGGATCTCTTCAACAGCACAATCCAACCCAAACATTTCCTATCAGAATCGCAAAACTAGGGCTCCATAAATCGCTATCCCCTTCTCTTTTTATATCAGCCTTTATAGTTTTCTTCTTCATTATCTCTATCAAATCACGCAGTCCCAATTTGAATCTACCTCCTCCAACAACAAAAGCTTCAGTGTTTCTACGAATTAACATTATTTGCTTCTTCATATCACTTGTATTGTGTAAAAAATTTCAATCTTTATCATATATACTATGATCTAATGGGTTTTAACAGCTTATTTTATGCTTGATCTGTTTGTTACTTTATCATTTGTTTTGCTTTGATTTCTGCTTCAGAAATCTATGGATATAGCTCTCTCTCTCTGTCTGGCTTGGTTGCTCTGTCAAATTTTTTTTTTTAAAGCACTATAATTTTTTGTTTTTCTCAATTGTGTTTTTTGGATAGGATCAATGATGATTGATAAAAACTGCATTATCTATCTGTAATTCCCTTTAAAGGGATTGAAGATATTCATATTATTCTGAGATCTATTTACCACTTGTTTTTGGATCATTAGCTTTTATGTGTTTTTTTAATGGAAGTTATGGATTTATGTGAGCATCAGTGATGAGTAACCTTTTGTTATCCTTGCACTTTGATTGCCAGTGAAGAAAACTATGGGGACTGTTGACTCTGAGATGCTTTTCATTTTATCAAGTTCTGCTTTTTGCTATGTTCTCTATAGGTTTTGTTTTCAACTTCATCATTGTACCACTTCAAAATGTAATAGATTTTGTATGATGCTTTCATTTGATGATATGAACAACTCCAATGACCAAACTAACATTAAAGAATACATTTGAAAACCTTCAAATGTATATTTGTTTGAGTAAAACAATATACATTTGAATGGTTTCTGTAGTATTATTGTTTGGGTAAAACCTTCAACAGACACAATATAGCTTTGCAAATTTTAATTAAACATTTGAGCCCTTGGTTTTATCAAAAATTTTAGGGTATAAATTTTGATCAAGTTGTGGATGTGTTTTTTTTTTTTTAGATGGTAAGGTGTGAATGTGTCACGACCCAAACCCGGCCCTATGGGTTTAGCACCGTAACCGGCCAGTAATTCGAGATTACCGAAGGCATGCTTAACAGTAATACAGTAAAACAGAGTACAGGGTCTGGCGGAAGCCAATACAGTAAACAAATAATGTCCAATGAGCTGTGACAGTCTGTATGCAAAAAGATTTTTCTCACATATACATGCATACACAGTGCAGAACATTACATACATATATACAATCATTCAACAGGGACTTAATCCCTACTCAATAGTACAGTAACAGTCTATACAGTATTACAAAAACAGTCCAAGACGGATGGGGAAATAAAAACACCCCTAAGCCTAAGCTTGGCAGGCTCGGAACCTCGTAGTGAGGCACATAGGCTGGCTTGACAAAACTGGAGTTTACCCCGACGCTCCTAGCTGCGGTCTGGTGCCTGTACACCTATATATATATATATGAGCAGTGAGCTAAAGCCCAGTGAATAACATAAAGCGTAAGGAGGTTTAGAATGAATGTCCTTACAGTAATGAAAACAGTTCAGTTCAATCAGTGTATCAGTTGTTCAAGATGCGATATGTCATATGGTACATCCATTAGCATGACAGTAATAGTAGGTCTTAAAAGACCCGAGCGATAATGATGGCCATCAATCAAGAAATGAGTGGTTTCACGAGGAAGCGAGATCTCTGTCTGATAACGATAAGCGATGGTGCTAAGGATGCCACAAGATGCAGTTGTAAATAAAGGACATACATTCATTCAGTAATCGATATCGATTCGATGTGATTCGATTCGGTGTTCAGAAAGATAATCATTTGAACATATCTTTACACAATTGTTACTCACAGAGTTCTGGGCTACAGTGATCTAGAGCGTCTCCTCGGAAAGCCAACCCTATACAGTTAACAGATTGAACACACTCTAAGTTTCACAATTGGGAAAGATAATCATTAAATCCCTAGATTTGCCTTGGTGTGTTCTACATCTATATCCTCTTAAAGATGCCTTAAATATGCCCTAGGAATGCCTAGGATGGAAAGATGATGCAAAGATGCACTAGAAAACACTTTGCAAAATGCTGAAAACAGAGGTCTCGCTCGAGCGAGGCTTTATTCGCTCGAGCGGACATGCAGACAAAGGAGCTCCGCTCGAGCGTCAATTTCTTCGCTCGAGCGGACTATGTGCTACAGTAAAAATGCTGGATGCTCCAATTTTACGCTCGATGGACGCTCGACCCTCGCTCGAGCGTAAGACACAAGTCCTCGCTCGAGCGTGAGTTTCCTCGCTAGAGCGGACTATGAACACATGCAAAGTACTGGATGCTCGCATTCCCCGCTCGAGCGTAACTTTTCTCGCTCGAGTGGAAGGCAGAATCACAGAGTGTACGCTCGAGCGTAGACTTTCTCGCTCGAGCGTAGGCTTAAAATCTGGAAATTCCAGATTTGAGTCCCAAGCTCAAAATCAAGTTTAAATGCCAAAAATTCGATCCTCTTGGGCTGAAAACTTTTAAAACACTTGTAAACACCTAATATTTCATGTTTCAAAGATCAATTTGACAAATCAAAGCCCAAGGGTGTTCAATTCAAACTCAATTTCAAACCAATTTTTGATGAACAATCTTCAAACATGACATGCATGGATTTAAATCATTTCAAACCTTCAAAACATGCTCTATTGAGCTCAAATCTATCAAAGATAAGATGAAAACATGGATTCTAACAATAATATGAACATGCATGTACCAAATTCCATGTTTCAACCTCAAAATGCAACAATGTAGACATGCATGCAACAATTAAGCTACAATTCAACATTTAAACCATGTCTTGGCTCTAAACTCCACCAATATGACAAGAACCATGCAAGAATCAACTTTAAGACACAATGAGGAGTTCAATTACCTCACTTAGGCCTTGTATACAAGGTTTAGAAGCTCAATAGGCAACTATACTTTAATCCTTTCAAGTTCCCCAACAATGCACAAGGTTGAAGCCAAAATCTCCCTCAATTCTCTCATTCTCACTCTAAATTCGGTGGAAACAAGGAAATGAAGCTGATGAATGTTTTGATTCAATGTATGCAAGCCTCTAAATGTGTCTAGGATAGTGGCCCACTAAGGGCTAGTTTGGTAAATAAAGCCAACTTTGCATTTCATCAATATTTAATCTAATTTAATCACACCTAATCAATTTTTCAATAAATATACCATAAAATCACATAAATTCTCATGATCCTCAGTCATCAATCAATTTCCAGCTCGGCCGTCGATAAGGCCTTCGAATTGCAGTTTAAACATAAAAATTGTATAGATAATTAAACACTCAAACAGATAAACATGCAATTAAACAGATACAGGCAGTCAATTCAGTTCAGATCTCAGTCAGTCGGTTCAGTATTTCGATCAATTCAATTATCAGTCCTAATCAGTCTTAATTTAGCAGTAATCAGTAATCAATCGGTCATTAATTGGTAAACAGTATGAGGGTTGTTACAGAATGTGTTTGAGATGCTTTAGATTGTGTTTGATTTATGAATTTTGGAAGTAATTTGCACAAAAAGAAAAAGAAAAAGAAAAAGAAAATGAAAAGGTAGATACAATATAACTATATTATATATATTTTTAATTTTCTCTTCAAATCTGTCTTAAATCTATAAATCACGATGGTTTTAACTTTGATAGTTCAAGACTAGTTACTACAGTCTATATGCTGTGATTTGATTATGATTTGGATAGTAATTTAAAAAATAAAGAAAAATATGAATGAATCATAAATGTAAGTTTTCACTTTTTAAAATTTTAATTTAAATTCATAATTCTCAAACACAATCTTAATGGAGTATTTTTTTTAGAAGAGAATCTTAATCAGGGAGGTAAGAAAAATAAAAAAAAAATTAATTAAACCGATTGAATCGGATCAGATTAGTTATATTTGATTTGTTCTTGTAACAAAAATTGTGCATTTTTAAATTTCATTTTTTCTGTTCTTGGTTCGGTATTGGTTTAAACATTTTGTGCACCAAATTAAATTGAAATCGATCACTTTAACATATATTGTATTTATAATTTATAATATATATATATATATATATAATCTAATAATATAATGATATTAATAAGTGTAATAAATTAGGAATATTTATTAATAAATCTCAGCTCACAAACAAGTATTTTAATTAGTCTCAATTTTTTTTGTCAATCTGTTAAGCCTTATTAGTTAAGAGTTTCTTTTCGTGTGGTCTTATTTTTTTATTTTGATAGTGTTTTGGTGGATAACTATACCCGTTTATTAATGTGACACTCCAACGATGATATAATCCAAAAAAATAAAAAACTATTTAGTGTACTTTTCTTAAATGTGACAACGTGGTAGGTATGATATGACAATCCAAAATTTTTACTCACAAAAAAAAAAAAAAAAAACTCCTTGTGTATTTTTTCTAAATGTGACAACGTGACGGATATGATGTGACACTTTAAAAAAAATAAAAATTCTTTGATATACTTTTCTTAAACGTGATAACGTTGCGGGTATGATGTGACATTTTAAAAAAAATTAAAAATTCCTTAGTGTATTTTTTTCAAACATGACATGTGACACTCCAACATGATAGATATGATGTGACACTCTAAAGAAATTAAAAATTCTTTAGTAGATATATATTTTTTTATAAATGTGACACTCTATGTGACGGATATGATGTGACACTAAAATTTTTTTTAGTATACTCTTTTTAAATGTAACAATCCAATATAGCAAACAAATAAGTCATTACACATTTAAAATGACTAAATGGATCACAAAAAAAATATGGGATTATATAAATTACAAATCTAAAATATAGGACTTATTAGTCATTCTCTCAATAAATTACGAATCTTAATTAATTAACTTTATCATTTTTATAACCTATATTTGTAAATTCTTATTATATATAATCTTAATTCTAACTCATTATTTTTGAAATTTTAGTATTTTTAATTTTTTTTTTTATTTTTGTTAATCTAAAAATTGAAAAGTATTTATTAAATAGATGGATTGGACATGTTTGAAATGGTAGACAAATAACTAATTTAATATTTTTATATAGATTAGTAATTATATTTAAAAGTAGTGACTCAAGTTTGAAAGATTTTAAATCGATTAAACTACATTAAATCGAACTCTTTCAATTGGTTCAATGCTATTTAAATGGATGGGTTAGATATGTTTGAAATGATGGACAAATAACTAATTTAATATTTTTATATAGATTAGTGATTATATTTAAAAATAGTGGCTCAAGTTTGAAAGATTTTAAATCGATTAAACCGCATCAAACTGAACTCTTTCAATTGGTTCAATGCGATTTGATGAAAGAAGTAGTCTGCATCGGTATTTAAAATAATAAAGTCGACATTATCGATTTAGTGCAATTTTCTTTTATCTAAATACTACCGTACTGAACCGATTACACCATCAATCTTAATGGCGTATTGAGTTGGCTTTTGGTAGTTTTGAAAAGATGGTAAAAAGTTAACTTTTGACTTTTAACTAAGTTTTTTGATTTTTTTAGAAAATGATTTGAAAAATTAGTAAAAAATTACTTTTGACTTTTTTAAGTTAATATTTTTTTATGATGTCACATCATAATAAGATGATCAAAATATCCCACCCAAATTAAGAAATTTACATTTTGACCAATACAGCTCATTTACAACATGGAGGGTCGTCATGTAATTTCATTCTTTGCGTTTTTACAAACTTACTGAATGATGTTTAACTTTTTATGACCCTTTTTTTTTGAAACCGCAAATGCAGCTTTTAATAGATTCCCAAAAGAACACCTTGTAAATATAAATCAATTAAGTACATTGTATCAATATGACATCACTAATGATGTCACTCTACTAAGAGAATGCAATGAAAATGTAATTAATTACTCTCATCAATGTCTAAAAAACATCGATGATATTCAGCATTGCCTATCTTTGGAATCACAGCAAAACTTTGAATTTGATGCGTGAGTGTTGTCGTGCAGTGGCCACCACTATCATGATTTTGATGGGTTGGTAGTGGAATCTGAAATCCACTATCCTAGCCTACCCTAGCCCAGTGCTCTCTACTCTACTCTGTTCTGTGCAAAGTTGTTTTATTTTAATTGGTCTCCCTCTCTCACTCCAGGACCAGCTCCTTTTAAACTGCAAAATTCAACCACAGAAAGTTACAGAATATACACGGGTATGAAGAGATAGTGGTATCACACATTTTGAGTATTTCATGTTATAATTTATAGTGACTCAGTTTAGAATTTAAAATTTAGAGACGTGTTTCAATTAATTAAAATTATTACAAACTTTGTTAAAAATTCATGCAAATTTCATTTACAAACTTATTGCACTGGATACATCATTTTGAAAACATGAAATGTAATAACATTTCATTTATTTGGAAGATATTTTTATTTGTATAATAACATTTCTCATACTATTACTCCAAACACTAAATGTCTTAGACCATCTCCAACGGTTCATCACAGTTGACATCAAATTTAAAATTTGATTAAAAAGTTACTGTTTGGTGCTCCAACGGTTGCACTAAATCGATATCAAAATGAGATTTCACCAAACAATTCATCAAACTGAGGACAGAAAGTAGATTTCATCAAAACACTGTTTGTGACCGTTGGATGCATAAACCAGTCAACCAGCCGGTTGCCCGGCCGGTTGACCAACCGGTCGCCTGGTGTACCATATCAGTGAGTGGTTGGTTTAAACCCTCAGATGGTTGGTTTGAACTGGGTTGGCTTGAACTGTGATCGTTGGGGGCAACCGGTCAACCGGTCGACCGGTTTGGAAATTTCGGCTACAGTGCAATAACAGGTTGATCCTGGTTGGTTTAACTTGTTTGAGTTGGTTTATTTGGACTAAAAAACATTTTGTGGATTATGAATAATTTGCAGGGTGATATAAATTTAAATTCCCTACATATTTGACATACATATTTGAGAATTAGCCGTTATAATAATTTGTCGTTGGATGGACAAAATATTTTGAAAATCTACTCTTATTTACTGTTGGATGGACAGAGTATTTTGAAAATCTACTCTTATTTACCGTTGGATGGACAGAGTATTTTGAAAATTTATCGTTGATGATGTGCTCTATAAAATAGATGTGATTTCTATATCTTAAATTGACAGAGTATTTCATTTTGAGAATAGCATTTATATGTTGTGAATTTTTTTTCTTTTGTGTCATTACATATTTGTTTCCCTTGAAATTTTAATTAATATTATCTGATTCTGAGTTTGAACTTTATATCATTACAATATTTTTTAGTAAGTGTATTGTCTTTTTTCCAAACTATGGAAGATTTCGAAATGATTGAGGAATCACAAATGTTTGAGCACAACACTCATATTAATTTTATGTCGGAATCTTCACGAGAGCAGAACACGCAGAACAGTGATAATCATTTCATTTCAGAAACTTCTCATGTTTCTCGTGGTAAAGCGTTCACAATTATAGAAGATGAAACTTTATGTAGATCTTGGTTAGCAGTCTCTCAAGATCCCATCACTGGTAATAGTCAGACTATGGCTATATTTTGGGAACGAGTATTTGTTTATTTTAATCCACAATTCAGCAGTGAATCAAATCGAAATCGTATTTATTTGACTCACCGTTGGTCTGCCATGCAAAAGGCAATTAATAAATTATGTGATTTTCTTGAACAAATTCAACTGAGGCAACAAAGTGGAACAACTGAGGCAGATATGGTAAAATGTATTTATGTTATTAAATATCAATTTTCTTTTTTAAGTGTATACTTGTTATTGAAATCTTTGTAATTTTTTTTTGTAGGTCATTGAAGCGAAGTGGATGTATCATGCAATACAGAAAAAACACTTCACTTTTGATACATGTTGGGAGATTTTGTGCCAAAGTTGTAAGTGTGATGAATTTCGATCAAAAAGAAGCACGCAACCTGTTGATCCATGTTCACATTCACCAACTGAATATGAGGTTTCTCAATCTAACCAGAATAATGCGGTGCACGAACAACCATCTAATACATCAACACGACCAATTGGTACTAAGGCAGCAAAACAGAAGTTGAAGAATCAAACAACGCACGATAGTAGATTTGATGAAATGACTGCCAACCAATCCAAAATTGTTGAAGTGTTATCAACTATCTCCGCTAGAACTATTGAGTGAGATGAAGAAAAGGCGATAGACCGTGAGCAGAAGGCTGCAGAGCGTCGAAGAAGGGCCGAAGATAGGGACGAACAACTAAAACTCCTATCTATGATGAATGAAAGAGAACAACAAAATGAAGATCATAAAATTATGTCAATGGACATGACAATTTTAAATCCTATGCAAAGGGCGTACTACGAAGATGTTCAACGACAGATTTTATTTTGAACAACTAATAGATTGCCTTGAAAGGTTTCGCATTTGTGAGTTTCATCTATTGGTTTTATTATTAACAAATATTTTGTCTAACTTGTATTGGTTAGTTTGATTGATTTTATGATTTTCCCCTGATACATATTTTTGCCATATTTCAAGTTTATTATCTAATTGTTGCAATGTTTTTTGCATAGAGAGATCTTTGGCCTGTAGTTCAATGACCTTTTTGTAGCATTTTCAAGATGAATTACAGTTCATGTCCTTTGTCAACTATGCATTAAAATGGAAAACAACAATATAAAGGCTTAATAACTGCATAGGCCAATGTCATAACTTGGAAGGGTTTTCATTAATCTCGCCCTCTTTAACAAATTGCCCCAACAAAAGGTTGTGAAAATAACAACATATTCTCTAATAAATTTCATAATGTCAAACACATCAACATTCATTATCTGGTGGTGGTGGTGGTGGTGGAGAAGGGTAGTAGTGATGGTATATGTCATTTACGCGATGCTCAATCGTATCTAGGCGATGCTCAATGTCCACACGAAAATCACCAAATTGTTGAATTAATGAGTTCTGTGCAGTGGCAAATGTATCAAACTGAGTACCCAACGAATTGACCTGATTAGCCATTTGATGTTCCCATTGAACGCGTTGATTATACCGTTGTTCTTCCATGGCTAAAAACTCAGTCCAATATTGAGGTTGTTCAGTTGATGGCATCACATTGGCAGGAGGATCTTTTGGAGTATCATCTGCTGGGACTTTATCTTCTGAATCTTCTGGAGCATTAACACTTCCCCTTAAATTGGAGGCTGCACCAGCACGGGTGACTGTATACTGATTAATGGGTGAGGAAAGTTTCATCTCCATTTCATCTACAAGGCGAACCTTAAAATGTTTGAAAATTTTTGTTAGCAGTGCCCCAAACAATAATGACCGACCCGTGAATTGACCTTGATTTGCCAGTACCATTTCTTTCATAATTATGTAACACAAATCTAACTTCTGACCAACTTCAAAACAGTATAACAAATAAGCATTAAAATATGGGACCGCATCATGATGTCCTTTTTTTGGAGTGACATTTTCTACAATCCACCGGTGGAGAATCCGAAGATAAGGTTTTAAATGTCTTGCTTGTAAACTAGTCCCAGTAAATCTGTTCTGACAAATAGTAGTATACAAATCAGTAGCATTACCAACGATATTAGCTAACTCAGCCTCAGTTTGAAAATGAATATTTTCATCACCTAACTCAACTCCAATAATGCTTGCCAAAGTAGGAATATCAAACTGTATACCCTTTCTTTTCACATATGACAAAAGATTAAAATTTCCATCTTGTTCCTGAGTAACTCTTAGGTGAACATAAAATAGAGCTACCAGCCATGGATATACCTTTTGGGGTATATTAATTAAGTTTAGCCATCCCATTGCTTCAAGTTTACTAATTAATAGTGCATCATATTGAGATGGAAGATTTACTCTCCTCCCTGTTACAATTGGTCGGCTAGAGAAGTTTGGAAAGGCTAGTGCATGACTTTCAGTGAGAAAATCATCAGTAGGATATGACTGATTTTGAGGCTGTTGTTGTTCGCGTTGTGGAGGGTTGGAACTTTCACCAACTTGTGCTATCGCTCTTTTAGTTCTAGGCATGATGTCAGTATCTGTTGAATTTTAATGAATATGTGTTACATATGAAAGCTGAAAACATTTACTTAGAATTCACATGAACATAGTTTTCATATTACAATGCATATTAATATGGGAAAACATTACCATATTTCAGTATGCATACTAATTATATGTTATTTTCATATTACATGTTTGATGTACCCTAAAAATCATTACTGAATATGCTGTATGAATTACAGTTCTGTATGAATGTGTTGCCTTAATATACTATGAAAGTCAATAGGGAGTTCAAAATTCATATGATACAGTCTCTATGTTGCCTTAAAATCAAAATTCATACCCTAAAAATTCAAAATTCAAAATTCATTTGTTGTATTACAGGTCTGTGTTGCCTTAAAATCAATAGGGAGTTCATTTTCATATTCAATGAATGGTAGTGAACATATTCTCTATTCTGTATGAATGATCCTAAAAATGATCATATGGCAGTACATCAGAAGTAAATTTTTAACAAGTTTATTTTTAAAATCTTGAACATGATAATTTCTAAAATATTGAACATAAAATTGGATTAAAACATAAATTTCATGCTCTTCACAAAGTTAAAGTTGAACAAATAAAACATAAAATTGAAAAAATACAGCATATACACTTGAAAAATACAGCATACACCCTGAAAGGCAAAAAAAAAAAAAAAATTAAAAAACCCAAGGCCGGTTGACCAATCGGTTGACTCGTGCCATTCACCTGACAGAATACCACCTCTTGGATGCTGCCTTCTTGTACCTCTTGGATGCTGCCTTCTTGCTCCTGAATATGCAGAGTTTGGGATTCACACTTACACTACACTCAATATGCAGAGGTTGGGATTAGATTTTGGTTAAGCCGAATTTGAAGGTAGTGGTGGAGGGAATGCAGTGAATGTGTTCTTAGAGAAAATCTGTGGGGAGACAAGCAATCTGTGGGCAGAGGTATTCAGTGAAAGTTGTTAATTTTTTTATGGCAGGTTTGTATACAATTTTGAGTTGATATAGAGGCTCCATGCTTCAGGTAGGTGGTGAGGAATGGTAGTTGGTTCAAATGAGGCATGGTAGATGGAATGCATGCAATGAATGGTAGGTGATATATGTCAAATGAATGGTAGCTGAGGCAAATGTATGCAGTGTGTGGATAAATAATTGAAGCTTTTATGATTTGTAGGTGGAATGCAGTGTGTGCATTCAATAATTGAAGATTTATAACTATGTTCGGACCACCCCTTCCCCTCAACCACACACACTCAAAAAAATTAAAGAAATAAATAAAACAAGAAGAAGAAGAGAGGAAAGGAAAACTTAAAGATTTTCCCCTGGTTTATGTTGTTTTAGGCTAGCTCTTGCTTTCAAAGATGGTAGTGCTCAGCATGGCTAGTATTAACATGAAGGGTAACCCAAACTTAAATTATTTAAGCATAACCAGAAACCGTTTTTCCACAGTTGCATTCTGATGTAACAATGATGCCAAGTGCCAACATTGAAGAAGGATACAAGAACAGAGAAAGGGGCATCTATTTTCTGGAGCCTTTGCCTTCATGTTGCTGTCTGAAATCATGTGAACACTATTTTGGCAATTAATCAATTATTTTGGCAATTATGTGAATAATTATTTTGGCAATTATTTTGGCAATTATTCAATCATGTGAAGACTATTTTGGCAATTAACCAGCAACCTTAGGTCTGTTTACTTGTGCAGATGAATAATTTCATTTTGACTTGAGTAATGCAAAATAATGTTAAATTTGTAAATGACTTATTCTTAAATTTTGTGTTGTTATAAAATAGAATATATTTTGAATCTCTTGTCCCTTTGTATACAATTTTCAGCTGATATAGAGGCTCCATTCTTGAGGTAAGTGGTGAGGAAATGAATAGTAATTTCATATGCAGTAATTTAAGAGTTGACCTTGAATTAAGAATACTAATTGAAGACATTATTATTAAATTATAATTATGCACTTCAATATCAGTAATTAAAGACATTATGATTATGCACATGAACATCATGAACATCAGTTATGTATAATTGAAGACATTAAGAATACTAATTGAAGACATTATTATCATTTGGAACTGATTAAGTTATGTATATTAACATTTGTAATTGTCATGAACTGAACACTTCACCATTCTGAATATTAAAGATAGAATCATTACAACAACACATCATCACATCACTTCTGAATTACTTAGTTAATATAGTGCCTCATATTGAAGATTACAAACAAGAGAACCTTCCATTCCAAAACTTCAATATAGTGCTTATATTGAAGATTACAAACAAGAGAACCTTTCATTCCAAAACTATAAACAAAATTACATGTATTGATGTGGTGAATTTAGTGTTCACCATGAAGATGCCACATATGTTCTACTAAATCATTACGGAGGGCATGATATGCATCCTTATCTCTAATACCTAAATGACGAGACAAAAATGATTGGAAGTCATTGGTAGGAGTAGCGGAAAGTTGCATTGGTGTGTTGGTTGATGAAATATCATAATTGAAATCAAGGTGCTCCTCCTTCTCATCTTCGACAATCATATTATGTAATACAATGCAAGTCTTCATTATGTTGGCAAGTATTTTCAAATCCCAATAACGTACAGCACCACTTATAATTGTGAATCGAGATTGAAGGATTCCGAATGCCCGCTCTACATCTTTCCTGGCAGACTCTTGCATCATTGCAAAATGTTGTCTCTTTGCTCCTTGGGGAGAAGAAATAGTTTGAACCAATGTTACCCACTGAGGGTATATACCATCAGCAAGGTAATAACCCATATCATAACTATGTCCATTAATCGTGTAATGGACAAGGGGAGCTTTACCTTACGCAAGATCAGAAAATAAAGGCGATCGATCCAACACATTCAAGTCATTATGTGAGCCAGGCATTCCAAAAAATGCATGCCAAATCCATAAGTCATAAGATGTTATTGCTTTAAGAATAATGGTTGGCTTTTTTTGATGGCCTACATATTGACCTTGCCATGCCTTTGGACAATTTTTTCACTCTCAATGCATGCAATCTAAACTTCCCAACATGCCAGGAAACCCCTGAACCTCCCCAATAGCAAGTAATCTAGCAATGTCATTTGGTGTCGGAGATCTCAGATATTCTTCTCCAAAAATTTCAATCACTGAATTACAAAATTGTTGCAAACTTTGAATTGTAGTGCTTTCCCCATACGTATGTAATCATTAACTGCATCTGCTGCGACACCTGTAGACACCCCATTTTTGACCGCCCTCAAAACTTGGGCATTACTGATGGTTTGCTCGGTGTTGAGAGATGTGCAGGCCAAAGATTCAATTCCTTCGGCAAGGAGAGAGGCAAACCCTTCAAAACACTTTGTTTAGGGGGTTTGGAGTTGAAGAAAAGAGGAGAGGAGGGGAGAAAATAGGTTGGAGAAGAGGTTCGCCATGAATCCGGGTAGAAGAAAGTCGAGCGGCCCTCGCTGAATCAGGCTTATTCAATTGCATACTTGGAGTTAAGCTATGATGCCACCATCATTGGAAATAAGACTTCCAGGGCTTCACTTTGTACTCAAGAATCTCCCAAAGCCAAGTCCGGGTGGAGGAGATATGATTGGTTGAAGCTGGGTATCATCCCGGTTGGACGAGTCTGCGCGGCTTCACCAAAAAGGGTATAACTTTTTGCACAGGAGGAATTTTGATGCAAGGTTTGCGTCATTGGAAAGCTAACTTTCGGGGCTTCAATTTGCATACCTACCGGCCATTTTTTGACCTAGGAATCATCTATCGGCAATCTATTTTGCCGACCGGCACTTTATTTTGGCCGACGACCAATTTTTCTGGCCAGTTTGCACCCTTTGCACCCTCCAAGGCTGGTGCATACCAGCTGTGCCAGCTGGGATGCACAGAACCAGCTCCACGTGCATATATATTACTATTTTGCACCCTTTGCACCACTTTTGGCCTCTTTTGTGCACCCTTTGCTCAAGGCTTCTTGAGGAAGCCTTGACCCCTTGTCTTGGCTTTTTCAAGAAGCCTACTAGCTGTCTTGGCTTCTTTGATAAGCCTTGCCTTAGTTTCTCTTGTAAGCCTTAAGCCTTCCATTTGTCTATAAAAGGAGCCATCCTCCTCCATTGTAAGGGGTTGGAGATTTTGAGCAAGAAAACCAGAAAATATACTGATATACCTGATATATACACATATATCCCACCTCCCTCTCTATATCTATCTTATCCAAGCCTCAAAACACCTTTGTTCTTGCACCATTTTCCCTACAACACCTAGCACAACACCTCCATCCTCCATTCCAGCACTTGGGAGGCCATTTGCAGAGCTTAGGAGCACCTAAACTTGGTCCAAGAGGTGTTGGTTTGCTGTTCTTCAAGGGTAAGCATCCATTTCCCGTAAACTTGCATTTTTTAGCTTCATTGGTTAGACTTACTTACAAGTATTTTTGGGCTTCGATGTAAACTGTAAAGAGGCTTGTTTTGAGCCCTTCTTCAACATTGAAGAAGGGCTCAACACTGTTGGGGACCCCCATGTATGACTTGCTTCATTACTCCTCTTTGGTCCCCATTTTTGCATGCTTTGTTAGCCTATCTTGCTTCTGTTTTTGGGCCATCATCAGAACTAGAATGGGTCTTATTTTGACCCCCTCTCCGTGTCCCATGAAGGGTCTTTTTCTGTTTGATGCATGCTTTGTATACTTCATGTTGTAGCCCTCTTGTGGCCTTAATCTTGCATTGCATTTTAAGCATGTTTGTATATTGATTTGGGGGTTGTTATCTACTGTGAGTAGTCATATTTTTGGTCTCTCTTCAGTGTTGTCGAAGGGTCTTTTTCAGTTTGGGCTTTTCATCTTACACTTGCTTTGTAATCCTCCATTTTGCCTTAACATGTATCTAGCATTTAGACCACTGTGCTTGCTTGTTTTGGCTTAGCTTTGTGAAGCTTTTATGCTTGTTTTGACATGCTTAAGGACTGTTTTGGGTCATTTGAGTCATCCATGCTTTTCTTTGTATAGCTACCATGCAACCTCTCTTGTATACCTTATGAGCCTTGAGTGTTGACCCCTCTAGCATGCTTTACTTGCACTATTTTGGTGATTTGGAGTCACTTATAATGTCATTTCAGTCCTCATAGTATACTTGAATGCTCATAGTTGATGCTCCTTTAATGCTTTATAAGGTTGTTGTCATATGCTCCATATTTGGCCCTTTGTGCATGCTTCCATGCTTAGACCTTTTAGATGCCATCTAAGTGGTTTTGGGGGTTTGTTTTAACATGCTTTAGGATTGATTTGGTTGTTCTTGGCCTGTTGAGGCTTAATTTGTATAGCCATGGTTTAAGCCCCTTGGCTTGCTTTGAGTTTTGGACATCGTTGCATGCTTGGCTTGTCTTGTTTACTTGGTTTTGCACCTTCTATAACATGATTTCAGAGCTTTCTAAGCATGGCATGTATCCATGATTATCCTCTTTTAAGTGTGCTTAAAAGTTACTCTTTGGTGCCTAAGTGTTGGACCTTGTGTGCATGCATGTTTGTATGTGTTTTGGCCCTCATTTCCATGACATTTGGCCACTGTTTTGGGCCTAGTATAGAGCTGTCCAAATTAGTTTGAATCCATGTTTAACATGTTGCTCAAAGGTTGTTGCCTTATTCCATGCCTTGCATGTTTGTTAGCTTAGGTTGTGTGCCTAGTACGTATTGCATGTTTGCATACTTGCCTCCATGCTCATGTTGCATGCTTAGCTTGCATGCTTAGGTTGCATGTGCATTGTTGTGCATTGCCTCACCTCTTGATCAACCATGATTGAGGTTGGGTCCCTTGTATGTTTTGTGTGCATTGCATTTGACATTGAAATGCAAATTTGGCCTCTTAGGCCATCATGCGTCGAAATGCGCCATTGATGGCCCGGGGGTCAAGGGCCATGCTCCCTTGAGTCCATTGCATGATAGGGAGTGTGTCCATGCATACATTGCCTTGAAATTCCATGCCATACACTGTCTGGCCTTGTTGCTGTCAAAACTGTCTTCTGCAGGAAGTTTCTGTCGACCGGCAACATTCAGTGCCGACCGGCCATTTATTCAGTGCCGATAGCTTTATCTCCAGCCGATGGATATTGCATACAGCCGGTGGCTATCCCTCCCAGCCGATGATGTTCTGCAATGCTCATAGAAGGTTCTCTGGGACTTTGACAGCTTTCAGAGAAGAAAAGGCAGTAAAACAGAGGCAACAGTGGCATGGCACGGGTTTCCGGGAGAGTCGGATTCGAGCATGCATCATTCGCGCATCCCGAGGCGGGGGCTACGGCCATCTTCTCTTTGCATTTATTTTGATTAGATTAGAAGTTTTGTAATAATTAATTTAGCGATTTATTATTTGGATTGTATATTCTTTTGGTCTCTCTGAGAGAGGGCGTATTTGTAATAAGTGTGGGTGTGTGGGTATGTATGTCTTCCAACCCCCACTTCTTTCTTCCCTTTTATTTACCTGCTTATGATGGTAGATTAGGGCACGTTTAATTTTAGCATACCTTATGCTATGCATGCGTGCATCCATACATTTGTCTCACATGCATCGGGCTCGGCACATCATACAAACTGCATCGTACTTCAATTCCAAATTGAATACATGTTATTTGTAGCATTCCACATGCCATGTTTAGGATAGCCGAGACTGTCTAGATTACATTCTTTGCATGTGTTGCATTAGCCACTCAACATGAAGTAGGATCATGCATGATTACTAACTAGTTTTCTGTTTTGGTTTGGAATACTAGGTAAGTTTTTATGCTTTAGCATATCGCATGCGTGTGAATGTTAACATGACAGTATGATTACCATGTGGCTAAATGCTTATGTGAGATAAACTGTTTGAATGCTTGTGGGTGGAGGTTGGATTGCTTGAGTTGGGAAAACTCATTGAAATCCGTGTCTTAGCCTACTTACGAGTAGCAAATTCCAAAGCATTTTCAAAACGAACGGATATGCAATGTTTGTTTCCAAATTAGGCAATCTAGTCTATACTTGTTTGCCGTGCGCACAACATAGTAATTCTAGGCTAATAATTGGAATAAGAGCATGTAATGTTTTCAAAAACGGATATCACGGTTAGTAAAGGCCGGTCTTCGGACCGGGCGAAAGGGGGTGCTCATAGCTGACCTTCCCCAATCGTACCCAAGCTCCCGAGCCAAGACACTTTGGTGATGACGGACACGTGGCCTTCGGCACCGAGTCAGGGTTTCCTAAATTTTCCATTTTAAAATATTTAGGTGGCGACTTTGTAATCTGGCAAAGCAGTCCATGTTTGGCACTTCTTTTCAAAATCTGTTTTTCTTCAAAACAATTTGCCAGAGTTGGACTCTTTGGTTCAGATTTAGAACCGCAACAAACGAAAAGGGAGTCCAAACTGTAGCGAGGCCCCCCGCGGCCATGTTACAACACCATATGACAATATTCTCATCGCTGAAGTCATTTTTTGTAGGGGAGATAATTCGAGTACATAAGCTGCATCTTGTTCTTGAACAAAATATGAATTATGTGCTTGGATTGCATTCAAAATTCGTAGATACAAAGGACGACGCATTCGAAAACGTCTCCGAAATATTGTAGGTGAATACACTGGATTTGCAGCAAAATAATCTGCAAACAATTTGTCATGACCCTGCCTTCTATCTCTGTGTATATATCTATGACCTACAACAGAACCACCTATTTTCTTTGACCTATCACTTGACTTAAGAATCCGAAGCATACTAGTATTATTCTGCTCATAAGCTCCTAAAAATGTGACGATATATTCATCATCAGACTCATCATCAGAGGGAGAGGAAGAAGAAGAGGATGAAAATGAAATAAATATCATGGATTTCAAGGTATTCATTGTGCTCTGTTTTGTTTAAGGTATGATCGTATTTGTCTGGCATATGGATAATAGGTTTATATGAGAGCATAATCCATATGCCAGACATATATGTAATGGAGGGAAAAAGAAATAGGAAAAATAATTGGGAACAGAAATGGAGGGAAACAAAAAAGAAAGAAAAAAAAAAAAAAAAAAGACTGACTGGTCGATTGGCCGGTCGACCCGCCGGTCGTCCCTTTTCTCCGGTTCAGAAAGCTGGGTTCAAACCGTTCAAAAGGGTAAAACAAAAATAATAGCATTTTACGCATACAGGTCGACCCACCGGCGACATTTGATGCACCGTTGGAGCGAGTGATATCAGATTTGGTGAAATGGGTCATTTTTGACTCAGATTTGATGAAAAAAGAAATGCACCATTGGTGATACTCTAATATTCACTCAATAGATAACATGACCTCATTAGTCCTAAAAACAGGCAAAGTCCAAGGTGGATTATACCCTGCTTGTAAGAACTCTCCAACCAACCTATACCCATCTCTCTCCAACCCCTTCCTCAGCTCCTCCACCTTACTCACCACCACCTCCTCCGTCGCCGCCCCACTAAACTTCACCACCTCATACTTCCTCTCCCCCTTCTCCGTAATCACCACCCTCTCATCCACCGGCCTCGGCGCCTCCTCTGCCTTCTTGTATTTCGATGGCAATATAAATTGCATAGTCACCGACTTCCTCTCTCCCTCTCCTCCACCACCCTTCATCACCACCGGAGCAATCATCGCAATCTTCTCCGGCAATAATGATTGGGTTATCACCGGTGCTGTCATTGCGATTTTCTCCAGCTTGGAGTTCTGGGGATTCCCTAGAGCTCCAATGTAGTTGGCAAGTATCATGAAACCACCGTCTTTCTTGCCTTTGAATTGGTTTGGATTGTATGTGACCTCGGCTATGACTGAGGGAGAGTATTTGTGGATTTCGTACTCGTCTGTGGATCGAATGAGTTCGAATTTTGGGGTTTCGACATCGATCTTTCCAAAAACAGAGCCCATTTTAGAGGAATTTTGGTAGGTTTTTGGAGAAGTGATTTGATGTATATGGATCTTTTGAGAAATGGGTTTTTGTGGTATGTGAGTGTGTTTTGGTGGTGAGTTTTATAGAGATGGAAAGATGAAAACGAGATGGGATTTGGATTAGAAGCGAATCTTCTTTGAATTGCAGAAGACAAAATTGACTTGTGAGGAAGGGGTTAGAGAGAAGTTGCCTATTTTGGTGATGTGGTTAAAAGTCTGTTTTTTGATTTTTTACAGTCATCTCCTTATTATTTTTTATATATTTAAAAAAAAATAAAAAAAATAAAAAAACTAGCTTCACATACTTTCACATGTGAATTGGTGACACTGTATGAGCAAGCTGTCTTTCAGTCTTATGAAGATTCTTATTTGGATTCGTAAATCTCACCACGTGTCTCACATTAATAATCTAAATAATTTATTTTGTAAAATTATTCATCCATACAGTTAGGGGTTATTTAGAATATTTTAAATAAGTATATTTTTTTATCTTTTTAGATTAAAAAATTGAGAAAAAAATATGAATGTTTGGGTTAATTTTTTGACTTTTTATAAAAAAATGTGTATTAAAAAATTGTATAAATTAGTGTGTAAGGAAAAATTAAGATTGAGAGTTGTGCAGTCGTAATTTTTGACTTTTAATAAATAGTGATAACTTTTTAACTTTTTAAATAATTTTTGACTTTTTAACTTTTTGACAACTTGTCAAACTTGACCTTAACTAAAGAAATCAAGTCAGACTTGATAATCATAAACAATTCAATTTATCACATTTATTCTAAAAAATATACGATAAATGCATTTTTAAAAATAAATAATTTATTTTCTTGACGATAAATGCGATAAATTGAATATATTATGATTATTAAATTAACTTAGGCCTCGTTTGTTTTCAGAGATAGAATGGAGGGGATTCATAGTGAGGAGATCAATAGTTAGTGAGGGGATTGATAGTGAGGGGATTAAGTAAAATTGTGTTTGTTTTGATGATAGTTGTTATTGTAGGAATTGTTAAATTATTTTTATATAAAATAATAAAACAAATAAAAAAATATAAAAAATTAAACATTAATATTTAAAAAAAATTCTCAATATATAAAAAATAAAAAAATAAAAAATTTCTAATCCCCTAACTATTTTTCTAATACCATCTTCACCTCCTCTATCTCAATCTCCCTTCCAACCTCCATCTATATCACCTTCTTCATCATAATCCCCTCCCAAACTCTACAAACAAACACAACACTAAATAACCTCACCTCACCTCCATCCTAATCCCCTCCCATCTATTTAACCCCAAAACAAACGAGGCCTTAATTTTAAATTATTCGAATTATCAAAACAAGCTTTATAGTGGGCTGCTTGAGTTCGAACATTACCTTCCAGTCAAAGATTGTAATGTTGTACATATATCTTTATATATATATATATACATGTTCATTTTAAATAATAATAATATTTTTCAATTAAAAAAATATCATGATCATATTCAGTCAGTGTGTTTGGTTTTAGTTTTATGAATTTAGTTTTTTTAAATTGAGTTTTTTTTTTTTAGTGAATTTTTTTAAAATTTTAAGTATTTTTTTTTTAAAACTTTTTTAGATCCATCTTACTTAGTTATATCTAAATAGTAAAATATTTGTAAAAAAATATTTTAAAAAATTAATAAATACACAAAAATATAAAAAATGTACTGACTTTTTTATATTTAGTATATTTTTAAAAGTTTTTTTCAAAAATATTATACTTTTTAAGTGTATTTATGTTAGGTGTAAAAATTTTAAAAAAATTTGCTTAAAATATTAAAAAAATTCATTAAAAACATTAAAATACAAAAAATAAAAAAATAAAATTTTCTAAAAATTATTTTCTAAAAATTAGAACCAAACAAGCTGATTAATTTTTATGAATGAATTGTTTCATAGTATACTGAAAGAGTGGTGGGTTAAATAATTCTAATTCCAAAAAAATATTCAGATTTTACTTGGAAAAAATAGAGTAGAGTGCGATTCAAAATATAAACGTTGAATTATATACTATTTTTTAAAAATAAAATTCTAAAGATTATTATTTTCTCTGAATATTTAGAATTTGTGGTTATGGGTTCCATAGATAAATTGGGAAGACTGTAGGAAAGACTAGACAAACAGGTGATTTGAAAGGAAAGACTCTTTATTATTATTATTAGGGTAAATTATAAATATTTTTCTTGAGATTTGATTATAATGTGAATTATTTTTGTGATTCTAAAAATTACATTTTGGTTCTTTAAATTTCTAATCACATAATAAATAATTATTTTTATTAATAAATTATTTAAGTTAATTAATAATTTTTAATAATATAAAATATATATTTCAATGATCACTTCTTGAGGGTTTAGAAAAAATTATTATTATTATCATTATTTATTATTAATAGTAATTTTCTCTATATCATCAAATCCAAACCAGAAGTGGTCCGAACTGGAAGTTTAAAAGGCCTGATGCAGATGGGCTAGGCCCAGTTAAATTCTTGAAAGTATGATCCAACCCAAATGAAAGGAAACGCCAAACTAGGGCTCCGCATTGCTTAGGGGTACAACTTGGGTTAGGTAACATGTTAACTTCACCCCAAGTTTAATACTATTCAGTTTGTTTGATTTCTTAATTTAGGATTCACTTTTTAGAAAATTAGATTTTTTTTTCATATATATATATATATATATATTTATTTATTTTTATTGATTTTTTTAATATTTTAAACAATTTTTTTTTTTAAATTTTTAGATACATCTAACATAAATACACTTAAAAAGTATAATATTTGTGAAAAAAAATCTTTAAAAAATTAACTAAATACAAAAAATTTACTATTTGAGTCTTGAGTCATTTCATACTGTCTAGTGATAATAATGGTTCAAGAATCAATATTTACCACTTCCCTTGAGGTAACTCCATGATAGGGAGGAGGCTTTGTTGATCTTTATTTTCATTCATTGAGTCTTTGTCCCATCGATTCATCGATCATCATGCAACAACCTTGCGACCATTGATGATTTATGGATCGATTCTACTTCTCCCTTGATCAATTCCATGATAGGGAGAGGTAGAGAGGGTAAACATCCCTCTGGAAACACTCTATTTGTGCTCTATTTCCATTCTGTTGCAGTAGGGTAGTACCAAAAATTAGTGGCCGGCGGGCCACCATTCCTGTCTGGTAGACCAATTTCCTTGGCCGGCCAGCCACTCTACATTTTACAGGCAGTGCCATTTTCATGGCAAAACAAAGTAGAGGATGGGGTGAAAACAGATTAATTTTCTGACTGCAAACAGAACAATTCAGGCACCAAAACAGAGGGGTTTCTGGAAGGATGTTCTGGACTGCGCGCGTTGTTCTTCGACTCCTGTTCGAATTAATTAGCTTAAATAGCTCTTTAATTAATGTGTTGTAATTAATTAGTTAAATCCCTTCCTTCGAATTTGTAATAGCTAGTTAACTTAGTTAATTCATTTGAATTTGTAATAGTTAGTTAAAAATTTAGACACATGGACATTTGGACCCTCATGCGCGAGGGCGAAATTGTAATATTGTGTGTATGTCTTTCAACCCCCATTTCTTTCTCCCTTTTATTTACTTGCTTATGATAGGTTGCATGTAGTAGCATGTTTTCTTTAGTGTTTTTCATGATTTGCATCAATTCGCTTTGCATGCATAAGGGTTTGGCTCATCATATTAATCAATGTTAATTTCAAATTCCTTATTCGAATACGTACTTTATCGCATGTCTTGAATTGACTCACATGCCATGCTAGTAGCCGAGTCTATTAATTGCATGTTGTATGCATTGCATTAGTCATGTTGCACTGTTTAGGATTATGCATTTTTTTTTCTAACTGTTTTCTTTTCTTTTCTTTTGACTTGCCTTGGATATTTAGGGTAAGCATTTTTGCTTTAGCATATTGCATGCGTGTGATTGTTTCCATATCGAGCATGTTTACCAATAGGCTAGGTGCTTAGTTGATATACATGTTTGAATGCTTGCGGATGAAGGCTATTTGCTTAAATTGTGATAATTTGATTAATGTACATACGAGATCACTTTTTCAAGTGGTACATATTCAAAACACTTTTCAAAATAAATATGAAGTCAAAACATTCTAGATTGGGCGAATTAGTTTATACTTGAGTTTATCACATAGTAAAGATAACATAATAATAGGAACAAGAGCATATAATGTACATAAAAATCACATCATGATTAGTAGAGGTAGATTTTTGATCGGGTGAGTAGGGTACTCAATTCATGACTTTCCTCTCTCATACCTAAGTTCCCAAGCCGAGACACTTTGGTGATGACGGACCTATGATCTTTGGCACGAGTCACGGGTTTCTTAAATTTCTCAAAAATATTTAGGTGGTGACTCTGAAATCTGGCAAAGCGGTCCATTTTTGGCATTTTTGATTAAAAATCGATTTTCCAAAAGATTGTTGGATTTGGACTCTTTTGTGTTTGTGTGTGTGTGTGTGTGTGTGTGTGTGTGTGTGTGTTTCACATTGCACTTGTGAAATTAGATTCAGAACCATAGGAGTTCGAACTGTAGGGTTATCGTATCCAAGGAGACTATATCCCTCTGAGGAGCACGAAAAGCAAGCTACAGTTTCTAGTGACTCTGCTGGGAAAATTAGAGAACTTGATTTGGACTTCATGATGTGAACTTTTATTTACAGATATATGTTCTTTGCATTACATTTGCATTGGTGCTTTATGTTACTATGTTTTCCATCTACTATTCTTAGACGATTTGCTGGAGGCTTGCCAAAAGGCTGATCGGTCGTGGGTTCTTCCATATTGGAAACACAACCCTTGGATTTGGATTAACGTCGTACTGCTTGATCCTCCTTTCACTTCTCGATGTTAAGTGTGAGAGGTATATTAGGTAATCTTGCTGAGGTACCCTTTTTGACCAATTGGCCTAGCTGCATATAGTAAAGCCATAGTGACTGTTCCAACTTAGGATAGGATGCTCAGGATTTTGTGAAACTACTTGCTTGAAGTAGTGAAACCCTAGACCATGCCAAAATCTAGGACAGGGTAACCCTACCCCCTCATAGGGGTGTTTAGGCTCTCTTTACTTGTTATGTGCTTTATAGTGAAATTGTATAGGGGTGCTTCATATCAGTGGTATAGTTGGTATCAGTTTATGGGGTAAAATTCAGTGGGGAGTACAGTTATTCAGCTATGATCATATCTGTTTCGGTGAAATTGGGCTGAGGTGCTGTCTGTTTTCCCTTTTGCTAGGTAGTCCAGGAACCATAGCTGCAAAAGGCTCCGATATCTCCCAGGTACTCTGAACTTGTGTCGATAGGCTTTGTACGGTTAGAGATTTAGTTCAGGAGCAGCCAATGTTTTCTTTACTGTCACCAGTTGCAAGGCGAAGAAGAGTTAGGCAAAGTTCATCAGTTCAGTAATTTCAACAATCACCCCTCAGCTCATCTATAGTTAGTCTACCTTCAGTACTGCCACCTACTCTTAGAATGGCTCAGTATCCCTCATTAGATTTGGAGGAATTATTACTCCGTCTGCAGCAGTCAGTCGACTCACTCCAGCACGACATGGCCCACTAAGTCGAGGTCACGAATAGGTTACAACAACAACAACAGTAGCCGGTTGCGGCTTCTACTTCACATATGCCCAACATGGTTACTCTCATACCCAGCACCACTGCCAATACTGCTGTAGCTCAGGATCCACCAGCTGAGGGTGTTCTATTTTTTCCTATCCAGGCAGATCTGAATCCAACACAGACGTCCAGAGCCCCAGTTTACCAAACTGAGGCACCTTTTGAATTCGAGGTTAACTCGACCATGCTTAAAGTCAACAAATTGGAAAAATTGCTCAAGAAGACACAGGGGGTTAACTCCACTCCAGATATAGAGGATGGGTATATTGAATTTGCTGTTACTTTGTCGGAGCGGTTTAAAATGTCGCATATCGATCGTTTCGATGGCTTTGGAGATCTAATGGGTTTGACCAGAATTCAGAAGTTGTCACTATTCGGCGGGACCATGTCTGGTATAGCTGCCATCTGGTATGCTAAATTGAAGGACTCTATGAAATAGAGCTGGCAGGAGTTGGTTGAATCCTTCGCTGTCCAATATTCTTACAACACGCAGTTCGAGATCATAATTTGACCTCCAGAGAAAGAGCAAGTTCGTATATTGTTAGAAATTTGCACGAAAGGCTATTGTAGAAAATGGTAGTCCTCCCACTATTTAACTTTAAGGACCTCCACGCAATTAGAGTTCAAATTGAGGATGCCATCAGACAAGGGATCATTTTGGAAGGTAATGAGCCTACGAGGAAGAATGTTGTTCGCAGTTCCAATGCTATTACTGGTGGTAGCACAGCTGGGAAATGCTCAGAAGTAAACACTGTCACCACTCCCATCAAAAACCCTTTTCCTAATAATAGCCAAAAACCAACCACTTCAACTTGGCCCCAAGTCCGAAATTTCCATCCTCTTTACATGAGTCTCTCTCAAGCCTTGAAAAAGCTGCTAGAAAAAGGGCACCTAGAGCTCCTAGAACCCCGACCCCTTTCAAATCCTCTTCTACTAAGACATGACCCTACTAAATACTGTGCCTATCATCAACAACATGGTTATGATACAAACCGTTGCACCCACCTCCGTCATACGATTTAGGATCTTATTGACGAAGAGATCATAGCTTCACCGAAAAGACCTCAGGCTAACATTAACCCATTACTTCCCCACTTCAACCTAATCCATACACTGCGATCCACATATAATCCCAGCATATATATCACCTAAGCCCATTTACCCAAGCCTGAGGTGTTCATCCCTGATAGCATGGACTTGTGCATGATGAACATATCCAACCCACAACCTGAGCCTCACAAATCAGTGGTGACAACACCTGCGGCGGAGACCTTGAAGAAAGGTACTGGCCTGTCGTCAGAATGTCTAGGGGACTTATGTGAGGGGGAGTACAACCCGAGCCATTACATTGTTCATGCTACTCAACCTAGGCCTGAGGTAGTACTGTCAGTCTCGGTTGACGTTAATGTGGTTAGGAAGGACGGCCTGAGCTAGGGATTAGATGATCTTGCGGACCTTGAAAAAGATTTGGACAACTTACAATTCTTCAACGAACAAGATTAAGGTAATGTGCAGATTGGTCGGTTTGATCTGAACAGGTCAATTGATAATGCCAGATGGTTGAGTGATAAATCTGACGAGGAAAAAGAAACTAGGGTTAAACTAGTAGGAAAGCAAGTCGGGATAATTGTGGAGGCTGAGAAGACTAAGGAGAAAGAAAAACTGCCAAAAGATACTTGTGTGGGAAAACCCACCCAAGAATTGGGTGTTGTAAAAACTACAAATACTAAATAGGAAGCTGCGCTGAGATAGTTTGAAAGAGAGAGAATTGAAGACAGTTAGAAAATCGCAACAGCTTGTCGCCATGAGGGGGACACTCGTATTGTAAGGATTATCCAAGTTGAGTAAGACATCTGTTTATCGGTAGCTGATGGTTAGTGGTGGGAAGATAGCGATTTGCTTCTTGCCCATACTAATGATGACTGGGGAGATCACATCCTAGATAATACATGGTATTCTGAAGAAATAGACCACCTCACCAGAAGTGGATGGTATTTCAAACCCCCACACTTGGACTAGGCCAAACCATCAGGGAAAGACCGGGAGGTTGAGAAGGAGAAGGAAAAAAAGCTGGAAGAGGAGCTGGTTCTGAAGCAACTCAAAAAGATCCAAGCCGATATCTCCATCTGGGGACTCCTCATGGCTTCACACGTGCATCGACATGCGATATTGTCGACAATGGATAAGGCTAAATTGTCCATTGATACCACGCCAGAGTAGCTTGTGGACCTGATTTTCCTAAGTAGCACCAAACTAATGCTTACGTTCTCTGATAAGAAGCTACCGTCGGAAGGATTAGCTCATAACAAGCCATTGTACATATTTGTTGAGTACAGAGAGAAGTGGGTGCTAGTGGTTTTAGTGGACACCGGCTTTGTTATTAATGTTTGTCCTTCTCAAACTGCCTATGCAATAGGCTTGAAACCGGTGGATTTCGTCCCTACAGCCTAGGTAATACAGACGTATGAAAACATGAGTAGAGAAGTAATGGAGACAGTGAAAGTGCAAGTCCAAGTGGGCCTATTTGAGCATGAGATCGATTTCCATATGCTTGATGTACCGACTACTTTTAACCTACTTCTTGGGAGGCCCTGGTTACATCACATGAAGGCTGTGTCCTTTACTCTCCATTAAATGCTGAAGTACTCTCATAAGGGAGGGATGGCAATCATTTTTGGGAACTCATCCATACATCCACTGCCAGAGGTAACTACACCGCTGTTGGAGATCAATCATGGCGATCAGGATGTATTTCTCTCGGGGTTCACTCTAGTAGAAGCCCGAGTGGTACAGACAATCTTAGTCGCGGACAAAGATGTGACAACCGTCTCCTTAATTATGTAAATTAATTATATTAATTATATGCTTATTGCAAATCATGTGATTATGTGTTATGTGAGTTATGTGCCATATGATAGATGCTTGCATTGATTGATAATGTAGTGTTATTGTGAACAGATATGTAGTGTTATAGACTTAACCTGTATGAATCGCTAATTTTACCAACTTAAAATTTAATAACAGAATAAGAAATTAGAGCCTAATTCATATTAGGAAAATTAAAACTAGTTTGATTTAAGTTATAATATTAGAGATTAGTTTAATTTAAATGAGATTAATTAATTTAAGTAAAGTTGAATTAATTGAAATATTGATAAAAAAAATTTGAATATGATAAACCTATACAAGTGTCCTACTCAACTATGCATCCATGTAATTGGAATATAGAGTGTAGTGGTCTTATGTTGAATGGAATCAGCCACGTAGAGAGAGAGAGGGAAAGATTGTGAGAGAGTAAGACTTTAACAATTCAACAAGAAGAATAAGAAAGAAAGAGTTAGGAGGAAGGTAGAAAGTTAGCTTAAATCCCCTTAAATCATCAAAGTAAGGTAAGCTTCTCTTTTCAAATTCTTGAACTTGAGACTTTTACACTCATCATTTCCTAAGATATAAGGTTAATTAGGATGGATTTATGGTTAATTTGGAGTTTTATTGTGGAAATGGACAAGTTAGAACATGCAAGTTAAATTAGGAATGAATCAAAGGAAATTGACCTTAATTTCCCCATGAATGGCATGAATTTAAGACATTTAGGTTTATATGCATGTCCTCTTGCATGATCTTCATGGAGTATACAAGTTTCAAAGAGTTTTCCTCATAAAGTTTAAAATTAGAATTATTGAAACACATAATTCATGCTCTTGTCACTTCTTGGAAGCTTTGATCAACCAAATTGGAAAAACTTAATTTAAATTGTGGACTTGCATGATTTTATTGTTGCTCCTACATGTCATTTTTGCATGAACCCTTTGAATTCTCAAGTTTCCAAGGGAATTTCTTCATACACTTTGAGATTGAAGCTTCAAACCTCATGGTTCATACCTTTGTAAGTTAATTTGGAGTCTATGCTCTTTCAAATAGGAAATTTGAAGTTTGTTTCCAAGTATTGCTTTTATTTGATGTGTTCAACCCAAATTCCAGCATATTCAATTGAGTTTTGGAATGAAATACATGGAATTGAGGTTGAATTTGCTTAGAATTGCATGGTCTAAACAGAGCAGATTTCGGACTGCTTGTGTGGCATTGTCGCACGTGCAGCCAGGAGCCCTGTACATGTGAAAAATAGGGAAATTTTGCTGTGCATTCTGAAATATATGCACCTGCGAGAACAGGTGCGATAAAGGTCTCGTACGTGCGGCCGGGACCCCCGTACGTGCGGCCCTATTTGGGCAGACCCGGCCTATTTTTCACTTATCTTTTCCACTTTTCGGGCCTCCAATTACATGGTTTAAAAAGGTTTTCATGATCATTGGCATCTCACAAGTGCATTAGAGTGCATAAATGAAAAATTAGAACTGAATTAGTAAAGAAGAATAGTTATTGAAGAAGTAACAACCGAATCGAATAGAATTGACTAGCGACATGAAAGTCATTGAATTATTGTGTTTGAATTTGTTTGTTTCCGTCGGACGCCGAACCAATAGTACGTGTATCGAGAAGCCTACTGTGAGTAAAATGTTGTAAAGATATGTTCAAATTGTATTTATTTTCTGAATGATAAATTATATTGTTTCTAAACGGTTACTTTTATCGATTGAATGATGATCCTCTTTTGAATTGTATTCGTGGCATCCATAGCATATTGTTATTGTTATTGTTATTGATATTGCTATTGTTACAACGATCTCTGTCAATTCCAAATCTTGGAACTATTGTTATTGTTTGATGGCCATTAATTGATTGTTCAGTCTTTATAAGACCTACTGTATTGTTGCTATCAGATCTACCACGTATGACCTATATGATTATTGATTGATTGAATTGATTAAATAAAACGATTGATTGACAAATGATATTGATTGAAAATGTTCTAATGATAATTGATTGTTTCAAAGACTATATGACATCATTCTTAACCTCTTTACACATATGTTATTCACTGGGCATAGCTCACAGTTTATTATATATATGTAGGTGGCCAGGCACCGGATCAAAGCTAGAGGCGTCGACCGAACCCTTTTGTTTTGTCAAGCCAGCTATTGTGCCTCATTGCGAGGTTCCGAACTAGAATGTGTCAAGGCTCTTTGGGTGATTCAAATTCACCCTTTTGATGTTGCTAAGTGAAAAGAATGTTTCAAGACTTCTGCTTGTACTGTTTTTGATAATGGGATTAATTTCCCTAACTTGTATTTTGCCTTGGATCTGTATGTGTTTATGGACATGAATGGTTATGGTTATGGCTTGCATATGAAAGTTTGTTTTGTTCATTCAGGTCCTCACAGCCCATTGGACATTCTCTTAATATTGATTGGCTTCCCCCAGCCCCTTTATATTGTGTCATTGTTGTTATTATTAAGTAGGCCTTTTGTAATCACGGATTACTGGCCGGTTACGATGCTAAACCTATAGGGACGGGTTTGAGTTGTGACAAAAGATATGTATGTTAGTGCTTAGTCTATCTATTTCATGAACAAGCTGTGACATATTCCAAGAATGGGGCTTGGAAGGAGCGGGCAAAAAGGTGTTACGGCACTAACTAAGGTGCCACATAATCCGCATGCCTTTGGGTTGGGCTATGTACCCACCAAAGAGAACTGGAGCAAAAATGAAGAAAAAATGAGAGACAGATCCAAGGCTAAAAGAGCCGAGAAGCATTATGAGCTGGTCTACAAAGGCCAATCTAAGGGACGCTAAATAGGCGCTTTATCAAAGAAGGAGAGGATTTCCTCGTCTGTGGCTTTCTTGAGCCTTGGGTACATTCCTTGACAAAGAAGCGTGTCTTCGGATTTGAGATCTTCTTTGACCACCAGTTGCAAGATAGTGATGAAGAAAGGGCTGAACCAAACATCAATGTTGGCCAGAGCGAAGAGAATGACTCAGACAACAGTGAGGTTGGAGTAAAGGCAGCACTGGCCGATCTCCTGAAAGATCCCACGACCAACACAGAGAACTTGGGGGATACCCTTACTATTTCTATGATCGGGGAGGAACCGGTTGTGGACTCCACCAGTGGTATTCTGGAGGTGTCGAGGGCGCCACACCTCACCTGGTAGTTGGAGAAAGGCTTTCTTTCCAGTTTTGAATCGGATGATGAGCTAGAATCTGATTCCACTAAGTCTATTAAGTCGGAATCAGATTCGAGTCAGTCTAAGGAATCTGAGTCTAGTATTTTCGGGAGTAGTAACCTGAATACCAAGGTCCTGTCTAGGTCTTCTTTTGCTTTCTCTTTCGAGTCTATTGTAACCGAAGAGCCAGAACTTATGAATGAGAACACTGCAGATTCCGTTTACTTCTCTGTGCCGTTAATTTATTGGATTGACCAAGATTTTCAAAATTTTATGAAAACGAAGAAAAAGAAATTCCTCAGGCTTTGAAAAACTTGATTGACCAAGAGGAGGAGAAATGTGCCAAGCCTTGCATAGATGAAATCATTGCAATTAGTGTGGGTACTGAGAAAGATCCGTGAGCGTTTAATCGCTTTATTAAAAGATTTCAAAGATGTTTTCGCCTGGTCCTACGAAGACATGCCTGGAATCGATCTTGAGATTGTACGACACTGGATCTTTCTTGACTCCGAGGCTCGACCAGTCAAGCAGAAACTACGTAAAATTCGTCCGGATTGAGTGTTGAAGATTAAAGAGGAGGTCACTAAGCAGATTGATGCGGGTTTCTTGATGTTGTTTGAGTACTCGACTTGGTTGGCCAATATTGTTCCGGTTCCAAAGAATGATGGTATGATCAAAGTTTGCATTGACTTCTGGGATCTAAATAAGGCTAGTCTGAAGGATGACTTTCCACTGTCACACATCGATGAACTGGTAGATTTCACCGCAGGTCATGCATTACTTTCATTCATAGATGGGTTTTTCGGGTATAAACAGATTTTGATGGCGCCGGAGGATAGAGAGAAGACTGCATTCACCACATCGTGGAGTACTTACTGCTATAGAGTTATGCCTTTTGGGTTAAAAAATATCGGGGCTACATATCAGAGGGCTGCGACCACGATCTTGCACGACATGATCCACAAGGAAGTTGAGGTGTATGTGGATGACATGATTGTCAAATCTAAGGAGCGAGAAGGCCATTATACCGCATTGGAAAAATTCTTTGAACGGGTCAGGGAGTACAGATTGAGGTTGAAACCCCAGAAATGTACTTTTGGGGTGACTGCAGGGAAAATGCTAGGGATTTTGATTACATAGAGGGGAATTAAAGTAAATCCGTCCAAGATCAAGGCCATCTTAGAAATGCGAGCACCAAGGACTGAAAAGGAGGTACGCGACTTTCTAAGTAAAGTGCAATTCAGAAGATGGTTTATCTCAAAATTAACCTTGACTTGTGAACCATTGTTTGGTCTCTTGAAGAAAGGGAAAAAGTTTCAATGGGATGATCGATGTCAGTTCACCTTTGAACAGATCAAGCAATACTTGCAGAATCCATTTTTATTGTCGCCGCCAGAGCCAGGGAAGCTGCTAATCTTGTATTTGTCAGTAACAGATTTGACCATGGGGTGCATGCTAGCTCAAGAATTAGAAGCCAAAGTGGAGAAGGCCATCTACTATCTGAGCAAGAAGATGCTGGATTATGAGACTTGCTACACTCTTCTGGAATTTTTTTTTTTAGCTCTGGTATGGGCTATTAAGAAGTTGAGGCACTACTTGTTAGCTCACTCTGTAATTTTGGTTTCAAGATTAGATCCCATCAAATATCTCTTTGAGAAACCGGTACTTACGGGTAGGCTAGCTTGTTGGTTGCTTTTCCTCTTTGAATTTGACCTCAAATATGTCACTCGCAAGTCCGTCAAAGGGAGAGCAGTAGCAAAATTTCTGGTAGATCGCCCAGTAGAAGGAGATGAGGCAGTAGAGTATTTGTTCCTAGATAAGGAGATTCTGCAGGTAGAAGAGTAGACATGGATCATGTACTTTGACGGAGCATCTGTAGTCGCGCCCTCGGGCTTGCATGCTATAGTTCGGACTCAAATGTCGCGGTTCTGAATCTAGTCTTGCAAAGTGCAATGCGAGACCGATAAATCACCAAAGAGTCTAAATCTGACAAATCGTTTTGGAAAACTGATTTTTTAGAAAAAAGTGTAAAACATGGACTGCTTTGCCAGATAGAGAGTCGCCACCTAAATATTTTATTTTTGGAGAAATTTAGAAAACCCTGACTCGTTGCCTAAGGCCACGCGTCCGTCATCACCAAAGTTGCCTCAGCTCAGGAACTTGGGTACGATTGGGGAAGGTCATGCAATGAGCACCCCCGCTCGCCCGATCAAAGATCGGCCGCTACTAAACATGATATCTTGTTTTTGAAAACACATGCGTTCTTATTCCGGTGTATTAACCTAGAATTACTATGTGATGCATACAGCATACAAGTATAGACTGGATCGCCTAAGTCGGAACAAACCATTTTATGTTTGTTTTTGAAAGCGGTTTGCTACTCACAAGTAGGCTAAAATGCGGATTTTTCCACCCTCAAGTGGGCTTAGGAAAATATGATTTTGCCACTCTCAAGTGGGCTCAAAACTCACATTTCGATGAATTGTGCCAATTCAAGTAATCCAACCTTCACCCACAGGCATTCAGGCAGTTATATCACATAAGCAGTTAGTCTCATGGCAAGTATGCTAACATGGCAGCAATAAGACATGCAGTATGCTAAAGCGTAAACACTCACCAAGTACTCCGTGCCAAAACAGAAACTAGTTAGCAATCAATGCATGATTCTAGTTCATGTTAAAATGGCTAATGCAACACATGCAAAATGCAACTAGAAATAGGCTCGGCTATTATAAAATGGCATATGAGATGCAACAATTGATACATGTATTTAACTTGGAATTGAAATACGATGCAGTTTGTATGATGCGCCGAGCCCGGTGCGTGCAAGACAAATGAATGAATGCAAACATGCAAACATAAGGATGCTAATTGAAACATGCCCTAAAACTAACCATCATAAGCAGTTAAGTAAAAAGGAGAAAGATGTGGGGTTGGAAGACATGCATCACACACACGCACACTTATTACAACAATTCGCCCTTTTGACGGAGGGTCCGAATAAATAATACAAGCCAGCTAATTAACTAACTAACAAGCTAATTAATTATTACACAACCCAAATTGAAACAAATATACATTCTAGACTAACAAAAGTATTGAAATAGCCTCATGACGAGGGATGCATGCATGCTTGAACCGCTTCGCTCGGAAATCCATCGCGATGCCCCAACTTGCCTCTGTTTGCAACTGTTCTCAGAACCTTGCCCCAAGCTCCAGAAAGCTTAAACTCCAACATGGGAACCTGTGGAAGGGCTGCCGACCAGTTTTTGGCATTGGAGACCACCTCCTGACCACTTTTTGTGCTGAAAACCAGAAAAAGTGGTCGGCCAACCACTTTACCTGGTCGGTCGACCAGTTTCTGCTGCCAGATTTCAATTTGCTGCAACAGAGAGCAAGAAAGGGCATGTCATTGTATTTGCAAGATATGTGTGCACAACCACCCTCCCTATCATTTCATAAGCTCAAGGGAGTGTGGTTCTCGACCCTCGGGCCATCAATCACGCATTTCAATGGATGATGGCCGAGAAGCGAAGTTGCACAATTCAATATGGAAATCAATGCACAAGTAAACACATAAAGACTAAAACTCTATCTTGTATGATCAAGAGCGTCGGCAACCGAGAATTGAGGCGCGTTTCATCACTTCAAGTATGAAACGTCCCTCGTTTCCCATGTTTGGACTAACACCTATTCCAAACACAAATGCAAAGCAAGCATGGCATACCCAATGCGACTCAAGCATGCAACTCGATGCAATACAACTAAACAAGCATGCAAACAACATGCAAGGGACAAGCATGCAAACATGCGATGCAATGTAACTTAGCATACTCAATGCTAATGGCATGCACAATGCACAGTGCTAAGAACGACATGGCCCACTCAATGCAATGTGACATGATTAACTTAACAAAGCTAATGACATGCAAATTATGCAAATGCATGCACACTCAATGCAAGACAACATAAGCATGCAATAATATGAACAACAACTAGCATACACAATGTGAATGGACATGGCATACACAACGCAATGAACCATATGGCATATACAATGCTCGATGGACTTAAACCAAAATGGACTGACCTCAGTCATGCCCAAATCAGTGGCCATAATGATGAATGATGGCTTGCAAAGTAAGGAAATGCATGCTCAATGCATGGGCCCATGGCTTAAGCATAATAGTACAACTCTCAAACATGATGAAGAGGTAACAAATGTGAGAATGTAGCAATGAAGTAAGCTCCGAAATTACATTCCAAAGGATGCTAAATCATGCAAATAGCTCAAAGAAAGCATGTCAAGAAGCTTGAAACACAAAGCTAGTCAAGGGCTTTACACTACAACCATACTAAGTAATGCTCAAATGGCCTCAACCATTCAAAACAGACCTAAGGCAGGTCAAAATAGTAGCAAAAACATGCTAGACTCGCAGCATAGATGGCAAGAAAGATACGCTCATGTATTAGCTCACAAACAAGGCATAAAAGCACAACTTTTAAACACAATTAAAGAGTGATAAACATGGGAGTATGGCACAGATATAAGCTCTGAAATTCAATGCCAAATGATGCCAATGCATGCAAACATCACAAGTATAGCATGGTAGGGGCCTCAAAACTTAAGACTAGTGAAGGAATTTGCACTATAGCTATACAAAACATGAGTCATATGACCATGGAAGCACAAAACTGTAATAACCCCGACCTCCGATTAGTGCTAAACCATGATTATTTACGCCTAACAGTAATTTAGAAGGAATCTGGGATTAATTTGCATATGTATTGCATTATCTTTGTGTTTTTATCTGTTTGCCATAAATTGATCTGTTCATGTTTAGACTTTGAACTGTGAATTGAAAGCCTTATCGGCGCCCGATTTCGAAATTGATTAGTGTTTCATGTTAATTAGAATTTATGGGATTTTATGGTATTTTTAATTGAAATTTGATTTGGTATGATTAAACTAGATTAAATTAGATTAATTAATGTTGAATTACATTAGTTGCTTTTATTACCTAAATGCCACTAGGTGGACTTTGCTAGACAAATTGTTTGGTCTTGATTTACACTTATTATGCATCATTCTATCAGCACTTTTCTTTGCCAAAAACGTGAGCAAGAGAGTGAGAGTGAGAGTGAGAGAAACTTGTTTTCAACAAGAGATTTTAGCTTGAACTTAGGAGAATTGAAGAGGCATTGCATTTTTTAGCTCATAGACTTGGAATTCAAGGTTTAAGGTAGGAGTTTCCCCTTTCAATTGTAAATTCAAGATTAATTCTTGCTTAGCTCATGGTAAATTAAAGTTTAAAATCAAGAATTCGATTAAGATGTTGAATTGAAGTCTATATCATGCATGCATGCACATATTCTTGGATTTTGGAGTTGTTCTTCATGAATTTCCACTTGCATGTCCACATTTTTGTTTTAGTCCATGAATTCATCTTATTCTTGAGCTTAATCTTGCATTTGGTTACATTTTTGGAGCATGGAATTTATTAGAACACTTGCATGTTATGTATTCATCGTGTTCTTGAAGTTTTATTTGAAATTGTGTTTAATTGACTCACCCTTGGGCTTTGATTTCTCAAATTGATCTTCAAAACATGTTATATTATGAGTTTAAAGTGTTTTTCCAGAAAATGGGCCCAAGAGGTTGAGATTTGAGGTGTTGAATGCTTGGTTTGAACTTGGGAGGCAGATCTGGAAATTCCAGAATTTGGCTTCTTCGCTCGAGCGAAGGATTCCACGCTCGAGCGACCATCATTTGTTTAGAGCTCCGCTCGAGCGTAAATTGCAAGCTCTTAGGTTTTTGGTGCACACAAACTCACGCTCGAGCGACGAGACCTACGCTCGAGCGAAAGGTGTGTCTCATGCTCAAGCGAGCATCGAGCGTGCATTGAGCGTAAAATTCCAACAACCGGTACTTTTGTATTTTTGTAGACTGCTTGAGCGAAGGAGTCTACGCTCGAGCGACCCCTCTGTTTTGGCAAGCTCGCTCGAGCGAAGAAAGCCTCGCTCGAGCAAGACCCCTGTTTTCAGCAAGTTTTGAAAAATGTTTTCCAAGACATCTTTGCATCCTCATTCCATCCTAGGCATTCCTAGGCCATGTTTAAGATTCTATAGTGAGGATTTAAGGTTAGAAACACACTAAGAACCAACGACGTAAGTTTTGTGCAATTAGAATGTGTGTTTCAAGTGTGTGTCCGTTATGTGTTATGTAGGTCACGTGCCGCGTTCTGTCTGACCTATCTGCTCCGTCTGTTTATTTTAAGACCAACTGTGAGTAATAACTTAGTAAAGTTATGTTCAAACTGTATCTACTTTCTGTGCGATAAAACAAGATATGTTTTTCGAAATGATATGTTCTGTACAATGAATGATTGTTCAATTTTTGATATGTATTCGTGACATCCTTAGCACCATGTGATATCTATCAGCTGCTACCTGGTATCGGAGGTTCCTTTATGGAACTTATTTCTATCTGCACTCTGTTACCCGTCGCAGGAGGCCCCGCTATGAGGGCTCACTGCTCGCTCTGCTCGTATGCGTTCATATGCAGTAATGCTAATGGATGTATCACGTAAACTTAATCATGACTTATGATTTCTGTCTGTATATGATCTGGACAAATGATGAATTTGATACAATCTGAATTATGATTTCTGAATCTGTACGAACTCATTCATTGAAACCCTTTACTTTGTTATTATTCGCTGGGCTTTCGCTCACAGTTTATAGTATGTATGTAGGTGAGACGACACGACTGGGGCGAGTTGACGCTTATTACATTTTTTGTCGATCGCTATTGCGCCTCCCAAGAACGAAGCCTAATGCCATGGCTGCTTTTGTATTCATGCTAGTCCTTGTTTATGTTTTGTACAGTCAGATCTTGGGAAGTATATTGCTGTAAATACTTTGTAAATATTGTGTATCTGGACTGGCATGTTTAAATATATATATATATATAAGTTTTGAAATGTTCCGTCCCATGTACGTTATCACGGCTCATTGGACCTTGTCTATTTTGTATTATTGCTTCTACAGCCCCTTATTATTTGCTAATCTATTCAGAGGCCTTTGGTAATCCACAGATTACTGGCCGGTTACGGTGCTAAACCTACAGGGGCGGGTTTGGGTCCTGACAGAGTGGTATCAGAGCACGTGTTCTACCGTACACACAAGTCCGTATGAGCTTAGGATGTCCTAGTAAGAGTTAGGGACATTCCATCTGCATGTGTGAGTGTGTGGTAACGCAACTGGATAGGAAAACTGAATGTACATTTGAATCAAATGAATTAGAGGAAACGAATAAGATTATGCCTGTGTTTATTATCATTTGATGTCTGTATAGTAAGATGGAGAATGCAAGGGGAAGTGGTGAAAGTGAATCTTCAGAGGCTCACATGGGCCGAATGGAACAAATGTTAGCAGCATTGACTGAAACCTTGACACAACAACAGAGACAACAACCTTTGCCCCTTCCACCTCCACCAGCAGAAGTCGAGGCAGATAATAATGACATCATCAATCTGGCACAGAAATTCATGAAAATGAAACTGCCAACGTTTTATGGTGGAATTGAACCTTTGAAAGCTAAGACATGGTTGCTTGAGATGGAGAAATTGTATGAAGTATTTCCTGGTTCTGAAACTCAGAAAGTTCTCCTAGCCACCTACATTCTGAAAGATGAAGCCCGCAGGTGGTGGTTACTGATTCAAAGTGGCAATGGAAATATGACATGGGCATAGTTTAATGCTATCTTCTACGACAAGTATTTCCCCCAATGTTTCAGGGATCGGAAAGTGTCTGAATTTCAAGAACTCAAACAGGGAAGGATGTCTGTGGCGGAATATGAAGCTAAATTCACCGAGTTGGCACGGTTTGCTCCACATATGGTGGATACCAATTACAAGAAAGCACGAAAGTTTGAAGGTGGACTGGATTTAGAGGTGTTTGATCGAGTAGGCATCCTGAAATTGCCTACTTATGTGGAAGTTCTAGACAGAGCCTTAATGGCAGAGGCCACCCTAGCCGCCATGAAACAAAGTAAAGCCCCAACAACTACAACAACTGAGTGGAAAGGAAAAAGATCCGGGTTTGGTTTTAAAAGAGGCCGGTCCTTTGTCAGTAAGAAACAAAACACAAGGACTTCGAAAAGCTTGAGTCAGAGTAGTGGGTCTATTCCGGTCTGTTCTGATTGTGGTAAAAGGCACAGGGGTGTGTGCTACCGAGTGTCCGGTGCTTGTTTCCGGTGTGGCCAACCAGGTCATGTAGTAAAAGATTGCCCGCTCAGGTTTGAGACTACTAGCCGTCTTGCAGTAAGTTCAGCGGGATCCGCTTCTGTGGCCAAAACCAATCCCAAAGCCAATACTGGGAAAGAGCCTCTAAGACAAGGCTGAGTGTTTGCCTTAGTGCCCGGTGACGTACCGAACACCTATACTGTGGTGTTAGGTGCACTCTCTATATGTTCTCAAAATGCATGCATACTGATAGATTTTGGTTCTACACATTCTTTTGTATCGCATGCTTTTTCTCGAAAATTGACTAGACCATTAGAACTTTTGACCTATGTGTTATCTGTATCTACGCCATCTGGGGATTTTATGATGTGTGCTCATGTTTATCCAGCGTGTGATGTTATGATTGGCGATATGATGTTATATGTGGACTTATTACCCTTGGACATTAATCATTTTGATTGTATTTTGGGAATGGACTGGTTAACTAAATACTATGCTACCATTGACTGTGCAAATAAAACTGTTGTGTTTAGACCACCGGGTATGCCCGAATTTAGTTTTATTGGGAATGGGGTAGTTCCTTCCCTATATTTGATTTCGGCTATGAAAGCTGTAAAACACCTTAGGAAGGGATGTAGGGGTTATCTGTGTTGTATATTGACTGCACCATCTGATAGTACTACTATAGAAACAATCCCTGTTGCTTGTGAATTTCTCGATGTGTTTCCGACTGACTTACTTGGGGACTTAGTTGATAGAGAAATTGAATTCACTGTTGAGGTGTTTCCGGGGACACAACCTATTTCCAAGAGTCCCTATAGAATGTCTACCTCTGAATTGAAGGAATTGAAAACCCAACTTCAGGAACTGTTAGATAAGAAATTTATCCGTTCAAGTACTTCACCTTGGGGTGCTCTAGTTTTGTTTGTCAAAAAGAAGGATGGATCTTTAAGATTGTGTATAGACTACCGAGAACTGAATAAAGTGATTATCAAGAATAAATACCCTTTGCCCCGAATAGATGACTTGTTTGATCAACTTCAGGGTACCCAAGTGTTTTTCAAAATTGACCTCAGTTCCGAGTATCATCAATTAAAGGTTAGAGCTGAGGACATAGAGAAAACTGTATTCCGAACTAGATATGGACACTATGAATTTTTAATAATGCCGTTTGGGATGACCAATGCACTTGCAGCTTTCATGGATCTTATGAATAGAGTGTTTAAATCATATCTGGATGACTTCATTGTTGTATTTATTGATGACATTTTGGTTTATTCTAAAGACAGGGAAGAACATGAGAACCATCTGAGAACCACTTTGCAAATTTTGAGAGAAAAGAAATTGTATGCTAAATTGTAATGCCCTCAAAATAAGCCCATAATATCATACAATCAAGATATAGAAAAGGGATATTATATTACAATCATCAGAGTATTCCTTACAAATATATTACATGTTAACAGCAAAAGCAAATATCCTACGGGCTTACAGCTTTTCAAGTCAACACTTGGTTACAACAAGAAGAGTACTAACTCAAATACATATTAAGCCTTTGGCTTGAATTTACATGTAATACATCAAAAGGAAGCAAAACAAAAAAAAAAAAACAAAAACAAAAACGATCTGTCTGCCTTTAGCCTCCCAAGCTATGTCTTTGGAGGTGGCATGCTGCCTGTACCTGAAAATGATATCCCATATAGGGTGAGCCACAACCTAGTAGGAATATACTAAACTAACTACAAACAATGACTAAAATATTAGCATTCAACAGATGGTCCATACTTATATTCCAACTTATATCGTATTACAGTTTCATGACAATCTTGTCCATGTTACATTTGAGTTACCATTTCTTGTTCAACTTTAAGTTTGAAAACAAGGCTCAGAACCTGGCCAAATAATTTAATGAGATTATGACTCATCACAAAAATACTTTAGAAACCCATGATGGATACACATTTTGGTACTGTATCAATAACACATAAAACCATTTCTATACTTCACAAATGATACACATTTTAGTGTTGTATCAATATAACAAAACACTTCCATACTTCACAAATGATACACATTGTAGTGCTGTATCAAAGTAACAAAACACTTCCATACTTCACAAATGATACACATTGTAGTGCTGTATCAATGCCAAACAATTTCCGGTTTAGAGGTCCATCCCCTATCTTCCCCTAAACCGTGGAGTACATCCCATATCTCCTCCCACACAACACAATGCATATAAACAATTATCATATACATGCTCAATCAATCAATACACAATTTTGATGTATTATACCAACCGCCATACTCGATAGCATAATCAATTGATTAGTTTTTGTTTGCCTAATCATCATGCATTGTCTACAACAATCAAGATTATCCTCCACCGATAGCCCAAAACAGTTATTTTTAAACAAAAAATAAATGCACCTAATGGATAAAATATCAACATTTCGTCTCGGTGAGCGATAAATTAATCCAACTATACCCTTTAATCCCATACCTTTCCAATTTGAATAATTCCTATTCAATTTCTCATTTCCCAAAATTAATTATACAAATTAATTTATCAAAACAATTAGGCCTTTTTCCCATAATCTCAATACCAACCCGAAGGTTCCATTTTCATCAATAATCCAACACATGGTTCCATTTTCCAATGTATTACATACATATGGTTTTTTTTTAAAATTTGGAAACCCCTCTTTTGAAAAATTACACAAAGACCCCAAACTTTCTCAAAATTATCCAACAACCCCCAACATATCGAAATGCTAAAATTTAAAGACAAAGCTCATAAGATGGAGTAGGATATCCCTATCTCGAAGTTAGAGCTCAAACGGAGAATATGAAGAAATCGAAAGTGCTTCAAATCCCAAGATTCTCGGATCAAAACGTAACCCTCAACGATCAACACACTTTTTACAAAGGCACTAAGAGAGTAGATCACTCTAGCTAGATCAATCCCTAGAGAGAGGGTATTTTCCAGAGAGAGGAGCTCTCAAAATCGGTTTTTGGGAAAGTTAGAGAGAAAATGAAAAGTGAAAAGTGATTCAAAAATGCCCAGTTGCCAACTGATATACACATGACCCACTCGAGCGGATAATAGAACGCTCGAGCGTCAACCACAAAAAACACTGAACCCGCTCGAGCGCAAGAAGGCCCGCTCGAGCGCCAAGACACAAAAACAAAATACATCCGCTCGAGTTAAAAAACCAGTCCGCTCGAGCGTAGATCTACCACCCCCAGAACTTTTACAGACAATGAACTACCCGCTCGAGCACAAAGAAGTCCGCTCGAGCGTGAATAGCGCACCTGCAGAAGTTTTGCAGAGCACAAAAAGCTGGAAGCTTGTAAAACTTGCTCGAGCGCAAATTGACCCGCTCGAGCGGACCACCAAAATTTTGGGCAACAAAGAAAGAAACCAAGGCTCAACCAACCTGTTTAAAAAAAATGCCCAACACATTCTAAAACTCAAACATAGGGAATTAAAGGATGACAACAAGATATACAACCACTAACTCCACGGAACCAAAGTCCGGAATACAACAAATACAGAAAGGGAAAACCAGAATCGGTATAACCTTCCCCCCTTAAAGAATTTCATCCCCGAAATTAAATACAAGTTTTTGAAAAACAAGATTTTCTCAATTCCCAACAACATTACAACTCATTATTCAACATTTCGACCCATTACCGGTCATCTCATCTCTTTTCAAGAGGCAAATTACAACATTTTCCACAACATGCATTATAGATATGCATTCCTTGAAATTCCACAAATTTCAATACCACATTGCACAATTCTATAATATTTGCAACATTAATATCATGCTTGCATTTCCACAATATATTTAACATACACAATGTTAAAATAACTTCCATTAATCACAACATATACAATGTTTTACAACTTAAGACATATTCAATGCTCTTAAAGTTCAACAAGATCACAAGATTCCCATTACATGATTACACATTAACAAACATGTCCGGATATTTTTCACGGACTTCCAACTCACGTTCCCAAGTGGCTTCCTCCACTCCGTGATGCTTCCACAAAAATTTTACCAAGGGGATGGTCTTGTCTGGAAAGACTTGATCCCGCCTATCCAAGACCCGAATCGGTCTCTCCTCATACGAGGTATCCTCATCTACCTCTAAGTCGGTCAAATCCAACACGTGCGATGGATCCGGCTCGTACTTCCGAAGCATACTAACATGAAACACGTCATGCACCTCGGACAACTGCGGTGGCAAAGCCAAACGATAAGCAACTTCCCCGATCCTTTCAAGGATCTCAAAGGGACCGATAAACCGAGGGGATAACTTCCCACTCTTCCCAAACCTCATCAAACCTCGCCTAGGTGATATTTTCAAGAAAACATGATCACCAATCTCAAATGCCAAAGGCCTCTTCCTACGATCGGCATAACTCTTTAGGCGACTCTGGGCTGTAACAAGCCTCTTACGGATAAGCTCAACTTTCTCCGTCGTTTCCTTCACCAACTCCGGACCTAACAAAGGTGCATCACCCACCTCGGCCCAACAAACTGGAGACCTACAAGGTCGGCCATACAAGGCCTCAAACGGTGCCATACCGATGCTCGACTGAAAACTGTCGTTGTAGGCAAACTCCACCAATGGTAAGTGCCTCTCCCACGACCCACTAAAGTTAAGAACACAACCTTGAAGCATATCCTCAAGGATCTGAATAGTACGCTCGGACTGCCTGTCAGTTTGAGGATGATAAGCCATGCTAAAAGTCAACCTAGTACCCAAGGCACTCTGCAAACTCTGCCACAACCTAGCAGTAAAACGAGGATCTCTATCTGAGATGATCGTCACTGGGACCCCGTGCAACCTCACTATGTCCCGAACATACAAATCGGCAAGATGATCTACCGAATCTCTTACGCATATAGGAATGAGGTACGCGGACTTGGTCAACCGGTCTACAACCACCCAAATAGCATCACTACCCCGGTGAGTCTTCAGAAAACCTACAAGGAAGTCCATAGTGACGTGCTCCCACTTCCACTCGGCAATAGGCAAGGGTTGCAACAAACCCGCTGGCCTCTGATGCTCGGCCTTCACTTGCTGACAAGGGACTTAGACACGAAAGCTGCCACATCCTTCTTCATACCCCGCCACCAAAACTGGCGACCCAAGTCACGATGCATCTTGGTGCCTCTCGGATGCACCGCAAGGCGCGAATGGTGAAACTCTCGGAGTACCTCCTCTTGGCAAGACTCCGGCACAAACAAACGGTCTCGGTATCTCACACTCAAGTCGGGATACTCAGACAGACCCTTCTCAACCTTCCCGCTGGACATCTTCTCTTGGAGGGACTTTACCTTAAGGTCATCTCTCTGTGCCTCTAACACTCGAGTCACAAGTGTAGGTCAAGAACAACAGTAAAACAAGGTCATGACCTCAACAGATTCGCCCAGAAGCAAATCAAACTCGCCAAGTGCACCCAACATCTCCAACTCCCGGATGGCTACACAAGCTACATCACTAATGGATTTCCTACTAAGGGCATCGGCCACAACATTGGCCTTTCCCAAGTGATAGTGCAACTCAAAATCGTAGTCCTCAATGAACTCCATCCACCTTCTCTGCCTCAAATTCAAGTCTCTCTGTGTAAACAGATACTTCAAACTCTTATGGTCCGAGAACACCTCGAACCTCTCACCATAAAGGTAGTGCCTCCAAATCTTTAGAGCAAAGATCACCGCTGCTAACTCTAGGTCATGTGTAGGATAATTCTTCTCGTGAATTTTCAACCGACGTGAGCCATAGGCAACCACATTCCCCTCTTGCATCAACACACAACCCGAACCCTCTTGTGAGGCATCACAATAAACCGCATAACCCAAACCTCTCTCCAGAATAATCAAAACCGGAGCGGTGGTTAATCTAACCTTCAACTCTTGGAACAACTTTTCGCAAGTCTACTCCATACAAATTTGACCCCTTTCCGTGTCAATCTAGTTAATGGCGAAACTAGCCTGGAGAAATCCTTCACAAACCAATGGTAATACCCAGCTAATCCCAAAAAACTGCGGATCTCAAACACACTCTTAGGCTGTGCCCAATCTTGCACTGCCTCAATCTTGGAGGTATCAACAGACATTCCTTCCCCGGATACCACATGACCTAAGAATTTGACCTCTCCTAGCCAGAACTCACACTTCCCAAACTTGGCATACAGCCTATGGGCTCTAAGCAATTCAAGCACCACTCTCAAGTGTTCCTCGTGCTCCTCCTCTGAAGGTGAATAAATAAGAATGTCGTCCACGAAAACGACCACAAAATGATTTAAGAATTTCCAGAAGATCCGGTTCATCAAATCCATAAAGACTGCCAGTGCATTGGTGAGCCCAAATGGCATCACCAGGAACTCATAATGGCCATATCGCGTATGGAATGCCGTCTTAGGAATATCCTCCTCTTTGACCCTCAACTGGTGGTAACCCGATCTCAAGTCTATCTTAGAGAAACAACGGGAACCCTTCAACTAGTCAAACAGGTCATCTATACGGGGCATAGGGTACTTATTCTTGACCGTTGCCCGATTCAACTTCCGGTCGTCGATACAAAGTCTCAAGGCACCATCTTTCTTTTTAGCAAAGAGGCCCGGTGCTCCCCACGGCGAAACACTAAGGCGAATGAAGCCCTTATCTAGCAAGTCTTGGAGCTGAATCTTCAACTCACTCAACTCGGCTGGGGCAAAACGGTAAGGTGCCATAGAAATCGGCGCTGTGCCGAGCACTAAATCAATAGAGAACTCTATCTCTCGATGAGGTGGCAAACTGACAAGGTCCTCGGGAAAAACATCCAAATACTCGCAAACCACCCTTGGCAACTCAACCCTGGTCTCATCACACTCACTACTCATAAGGCTAGCGAGAAGACCATTAAGCTCACTCTGCCCTCGCGGATCATACACCGGTGGCAACACACTACCAACCCAATCCCCCATAAAATGAAAACAATCCCCGCTCAAGGTACATACTGTGACCCTCTGGCGGTAACAATCAATAACGGCCTGGTATGACGATAGCCAGTCCATACCTAAGATAACATCAAAACCCGACATAGGCATAACTACAAAAGGAAATGGAAGTCGGCGATCTGCTACCTCTATATCACAACCTCTACATCCTTGTTTCAAAATCAATTCGCCCCCAACAGGCGATACAACACATATAGGAGATGCTAACTGTGCCAACTCCAAACCCAAAACAGATACAAATGCAGCAGATATAAAAGAATGGGATGCACCCGTATCAATCAATACATTAGCAACCGAGTTGCAAAACAAATAGGTACCTCTCACGACAGATGGAGCTAGTACTAGATCTTGCGCGGTAACAGCATACACACGCCCTGTAGGCCCCTGATCTACCTACTCACCTCTCAGAGCAAAAGACTGCTGCACAGACTGGGATGACGAAGCTCCCTGGTTGGCCCTCGAGGCCTGAACTGACTGTGCGGGCTAAAAACTCTGCATCTGCCTAGAACCAGACGCCCCCGAAGTGGCATTCAACTGCGAGTAGTACTTCTTCAGGTGCCCCACCTGACCACACTGATAGCAAGATAGTGGCTGACCTCTGCCTTGACTTTGGCCCTGAGATCGAGCCGAAGACGAAGCTGCTCTCTGCCCTCCACCCTTCTGCGGGCATGCTGGAGACTTGTGGCCCAGCTGACCACATTTGTAACAAGTCACGTGTCACGACCCAAACCCGGCCCTATGGGTTTAGCACCGTAACTGGCCAGTAATCCGAGATTACCGAAGGCCTACAGATCAGTAATACAATTAAACAGAGTTCAGGGCCTGGCGGAAGCCAATACAATCAATAACTAGTGTCCATTGAGCTGTGAAAATCTGTATGCCAAAAACATTTTTATGCATTCTACATTCCAAACCAGTACAGTCTATACAATCATTTACAGACATACAGTACGGGGACTCAATCCCTCGATAACAGTACAGTCAAACAGTCTATACAAAAGATACAATACGGTAGGGAGACAGGTGGGGGAAACAAAAACACCCCAAGCCATGGCATGGCGTCTCGGAACCTCACAGTGAGGCACACATTTTGCCGACAAAACTGGGGACCAATCCCACGCTCCTAGCTTCGGTCTGGCGGCTGAGCACCTACATATATATATAAACAGTGAGCTAAAGCCCAGTGAATAACATACAGTGTAAAGAGGTTATGAATGAATGTCCTTACAGTAATGAAATCTATTCATTATACAGTATTTCAATCTTTCAGTATTTCAGTCAATCAATATTTCAATCAATCAGTTATATGTGGTACATCCATTAGCCTATAAACAGTAGGTCCAAAAGGATCGGGCCTTAACAGACCCAACAATAATGATGGCCATCAATCAGTATGGTTCCACAAGGAAACCGACAGAGCTCTGTAACAGTCAATAACAGTGGGTGCTAAGGATGCCACAATACAGTTCGAAATACGGGACATACATTCATTCAATAAACAATATCAATTCAATAAACAGTTCAGTTCAGTAATCAAAATATAACCATTTTGAACATATCTTTACACAATCTGTTACTCACAGAGATTAGGCTTATAGCAGCTAGAGCGCGTCCCCGAGAGCCAACCCTAAACAGTAAACAGAATAGAACACACACTAAGTCTACAGTTGGAAAGGATGATAATTAAAACCCTAAATTCCCTCGGTGTGGTTCTATGTCCAAATCCTCATTAAGATGTCTTAAACTAGGCCTAAGAATGCCTAGGATGGGATGAGGATGCAAAATGCACTAAGGAAGCAACTCCAGAATTTTCAGTGAACAGGGCCTCCGCTCGAGCGCAGGTTTCCCCGCTCGAGCGGACAAGCACACAAAGGCCCACGCTCGAGCGTACATTACGCCGCTCGAGCGGACTGATGAAAGGTGCAAAAATGCTGGATGCGCGATTTTCCCACTCGAGCGTTAAAATCCCCGCTCGAGCGGACTGTAAAACAATGCAAGAAAATACTGGGAGCATGAATTCCCCGCTCGAAGCGAACTTCGCCGGCGGACGTCCAAAATCTGGAAAATCCAGATTCGACCTCTGAGTTTCAAACCAAGTTTTGATGCTCCAAATTCGATCCTCTTGGGCCCATTTTCTGGAAAACTCTTTCAAACACATAGAATAACAAGTTTTAAAACTCAATTTAAGAAATCAAGGCCCAAGGGTGTTTAACTCAAACTCAATTTCAAACCGTTTTCAAGAATACTTTCAAAACATGACATGCATGATCTTTAAACCAATTTCAAGCTTTAAAACTTGCTCCAAAGGGCTCCATAGTTGGCAAATGAAATGAAATCATGGACTTAATATGAATATGAGCTTGCATGTACTAATTAGCCAAGAATTCAACTTCAAAAGTCAACAAATTCAACATGCATGCATGAATTGATCTTCAATCCAACATATATGAGCAAAATCATGTCTTAGCTCTACAATGATGCATGAATCATGCAAAATGAAGCTCCAAGATGGCAAGAAGATGATGTATTCACTTACCTAAGTGTTGATTCAAGGTGGGAAGCTAGATTGGGCCAAGTTACACTTCAATTCTTAGCCAATTTCCAAGATGAATTCAATTTCTCCCAAGATGAACTCTCTCCCTCTCTATGCTCACTTGTTTGGTCGGTTAGGGTGTGAAAGAAATGGCTGATCAAATGTCTATCTAAGTGTATAGACTCAAGTATAATGATAAACAAGTTGTCCACTAGCCATGGCAATTCGGTAAATATGTCTAAGTTCATAATTAACTCTTTTAATCTAATTTAATCATTCCTAATAAATTTTCAGATAAAAAATATCATTAAATCACAAATATTATGCTGATTACAAAACATCAAACGGTTTCTAAATCGGCCGCCGATAAGGCCTTCAATTAGCAGTTTAAACATAAAATGCAAACAGATAATCATACACTCAAACAGATGCAACACGCAATTCAATAGATGAACTCATTCAGTTTCAGTTTCAGTTTCATTCAGTTTGTTCAGTAGTTCATCCAGTTCACTTATCAGTCATTAGCAGTTCAGTTTAATGGTAATCAGTATATAATTCAATGGTTTAACGGTAATCAGTACGAGGGTTGTTACATCACGTCTCCCTGACTGCCTCACCCAGAGCCTGCACTCGGCACTGAAAATGTCGATCTAGCAAAACCTCCCTGAGACTGCTGAGGGTTAGAACCCCTCTGTCTCCTGCCATCACCCTGGCCATCTTGACTCCTCTTGGAGCCTTTTTGCCCCTTCTCCTCCTTCTGCATCATAATCTCCATATGCGCCGCAGCGTCTACAAGACGCCCATAGTCTCGAGTCATAGACCCTCCAACTCTTATCTTGAGGCCACGCCTCAACTTCTTCTCAAACTCCAGGCAACGACATTCCTCAGACGCCACAAGCTTAGGTGCAAACCCGGACAGACTAGTAAAAGCGGCCTCAAACTCGGCCACAGACAAACTCAGCTGTTTAAGCTGGCAAAACTGGTCCCTCAGCTTCTCTCTGGCAGATGGAGACAAGAACTTCTCCTGAAAGGCACCCACAAAAGCCTCTCATCTGCCATCAATACGGCTCCTCATATACTTCCACCACTGACTCGCACCCCCCTTAAGCTGGAAAGATGCCAAGGTCACCTTCAATGTTCCGTCCTCGATGCCTAGCATCTCGAACGTCTTCGTTATTTGTTCCAACCACTCATTAGCCTCAAGTGGCTCCTTCGGATCCCCAACAAACTCGTCTAGGTTAGACCGGAAGAACTCCCTCTTCCAGAAGGAAGGCCCTGCATCAACAACCTGGGCCTGGACTTGTGCCTGAACTGGATTCTTAGCTCTGAGAATGCCCATAGACTCTCTCAAAGCATTGGCTATCCCTCGGGCTAAGGCACCCATAGCCTGCTGACTTGCTGACTCGGCCACATTGGCCTGGCCAATCCCTTCCTGCTGCACCGGAATATCCTCTGGTAAAGGCATCTCCTGCCTATCACGCCTACCACATCTACCACCTCGTCTTTGACTTGATATCCTAATAAAGGTAACGAAGACATTAGCACATTCACAAATGTGCCGAAGCTATAACACTGGCGTCTTAATACATAGGCAACTGTAATTCATTCCACGTAAGCACATAAACACATAAGCACTTACGAATTTCGTTTCCGGATGATGATAGTCCCGAGGCGTTACTTGAGTTCCGGTCAGAAACAGCATTGATCAAGTGCTTTTCTAACAAGACTCACAGAAACCCAAGGATCCAATCAACATCCTAGAAGCTAAATCCCATACCCAAATAGTCACATAAACATGTTATCAAATAAACACATAACATTACATTTAAGTCTCTAACAAGCGAGACAAACTCATTGTGATACTAATCACTCCCCACGTACCCAAAGTATTCAAACCCGGTACACTCTGATACCAAGTTATAACGCCCTCAAAATAAGCCCATAATATCATACAATCAAGATATAGAAAAGGGATATTATATTACAATCATCAGAGTATTCCTTACAAATATATTACATGTTAACAACAAAAGCAAATGCCCTACGGGCTTACAGCTTTCCAAGTCAACACTTGGTTACAACAAGAAAAGTACTAACTCAAATACATATTAAGCCCTTGGCTTGAATTTACATGTAATACGTCAAAAAAAAAAAAAAAAAAAAAACGATCTGTCTGCCTCTAGCCTCCTAAGCTATGTCCTTGGAGGTGGCATGCTGCCTGTACCTGAAAATGATATCCCATAGAGGGTGAGCCACAGCCCAGTAGGAATATACTAAACCAACTATAAACAATGACTAAAATATTAGCATTCAACAGATAGTCCACACTTATATTCCAACTTATATCGTATTACAGTTTCATGACAATCCTGTCCATGTTACATTTCAGTTACCATTTCTTGTTCAACTTTAAGTTTGAAAACAAGGCTCAGAACCTGGCCAAATAATTTAATGAGATTATGAATCATCACAAAAATACTTTAGAAACCCATGATGGATACACATTTTGGTACTGTATCAATAACACATAAAACCATTTCCATACTTCACAAATGATACACATTTTAGTGCTGTATCAATATAACAAAACACTTCCATACTTCACAAATGATACACATTGTAGTGCTGTATCAAAATAACAAAACACTTCTATACTTTACAAATGATACACATTGTAGTGTTGTGTCAATGCCAAACAATTTCTGGTTTAGAGGTCCATCCCCTATCTTCCCCTAAACCGTGGAGTACATCTCCTATCTCCTCCCACACGATACAATGCATATAAACAATTATCATATACATGCTCAATCAATCAATACACAATTTTGATGTATTATACCAACCGCCATACTCGATAGCATAATCAATTGATTAGTTTTTGTTTGCCTAATCATCATGCATTGTCTACAACAATCAAGACTATCCTCCACCGATAGCCCAAAACAGTTATTTCTAAACAGAAAATAAATGCACCTAATGGATAAAATATCAACATTTCGTCTAGGTGAGCGATAAATTAATCCAACTATACCCTTTAATCCCATACCTTTCCAATTTGAATAATTCCTATTCAATTTCTCATTTCCCAAAATTAATTATACAAATTAATTTATCAAAACAATTAGGGCTTTTTCCCATAATCTCAATACCAACCCTAAGGTTCCATTTTCATCAATAATCCAACACATGGTTCCATTTTCCAATGAATTACATACATATGGTTTTTTTTTTTAAATTTGGAAACCCCTCTTTTGAAAAATTATACAAAGACCCCAAACTTTCTCAAAATTACCCAACAACCCCCAACATATTGAGATGTTAAAATTTAAAGACAAAGCTCATAAGATGGAGTAGGATATCCCTACCTCGAAGTTAGAGCTCAAACGGAGAAGATGAAGAAATCGAAAGTGCTTCAAATCCCAAGATTCTCGGATCAAAACGTAACCCTCAACGATCAACACACTTTTTACAAAGGCACTAAGAGAGTAGATCACTCTAGCTAGATCAATCCCTAGAGAGAAGGTATTTTCTAGAGAGAGGAGCTCTCAAAATCGGTTTTTGGAAAAGTTAGAGAGAAAATGAAAAGTGAAAAGTGATTCAAAAATGCCCAGCTGGCAACTGATATACGCATGACCTGCTCGAGCAGATAATAGAACGCTCAAGCGTCAACCACAAAAAAAAAACTGAACCCGCTCGAGCGCAAGAAGGTCCGCTTGAGCGCCAAGACACAAAAACAAAATATATCCGCTCGAGCGTGAAAACCAGTCCGCTCGAGCGTAGATCTACCACCCCCAGAACTTTTACAGACAATGAACTACCCGCTCGAGCGCCAAGAGTCCCGCTCGAGCGCGACCCGCTTGAGCACAAAGAAGTCCGCTCGAGCGTAAATAACGCACCTGTAGAAGTTTTGCAGAGCACAAAAAGCTGGAAGCTTGTAAAACCCGCTTGAGCACAAATTTTCTAGAGAAGGATACGTATCCACTAGGGGCAAATGCCAAGTATAAACGGGAAATAGGGCGTTTGGCCGTCCAATTCATTATTTATGGAAATAAGTTGTATAAGAGAGGCCATCTGGGAATGCACAAGCTCTGTGTCGAAGAAGAAGAAACGAAACGTCTCAAGCAGGCCATCCATGGAGGAGAATGTGGAGCACACATGAATGGTGTGATGCTGGTTAGGAAGATCCTCAGGCAAGGTTATTACTAGTCAATTATGGAGGAGGATTGTATTAATTTTGTTCGGCGATGCCACAAATGTCAAATTCATGCTAATTGTATGAACATACCGCTGTCAAAGCTTTACAACATGACTTCGCAATGGCTTTTCTCAGTCTGGGGAATTGATGTCATCGAGGTAGTCTCGCCAAAAGGTTCAAATGGACATGAGTACATTCTAGTGGTGATCGACTATTTTACTAAGTGGGTGAAAGCTTAGTCTTACTCGGTGTTGAAGGCATCGCATGTAGTCAAGTTCATTAGGAATAACATCATCTGTAAATGAGATCATCTTGGGCAACGACTCACACTTCAAGAAAGAGGTGATCGATTTGCTTAAAAAATACAACGTGGCTTTTCACAAGTCATCAACGTATAGACCACAAACCAATGGGGTTGTTGAGGCTGCTAACAAGAATGTCAAGAACATTCTGCAAAAAATGATGAAAACTTACAAAGACTAGCCAGATAAACTACCTTTTGCACTCTAGGGTTATAGAACGTCGATTCAAACATTTACAGGGGTAACCCCCTATTCTCTAGTGTATGGGATGGAAGTTGTTCTGCTAATTGAGATTGAAGTACCGTCGCTACGGATTATGGTCGAGTGTCAGATAGCGGAGGCAGATTGGTAGCAGAGCAAGTTTGAGAAATTGATGTTGTTTGACAAGAGGAAGTTGAAGGTGTTATATCACGTCTAAGGGTATTAGCGCAGAATTGCTAGGGCTTTCAACAAGAAAGTAAAATCCATAAATCTTAAAGAAGGAGATATGGTGCTCAAGGACAACCGAGCCCCCATCCATGACCCTAGGGGCAAGTTTAGACCCAATTGGACTGGTCCTTACATCATCAAATCTATCTAGTTGGGAGGATCGATTATCTTTATGGATGTAGATGGCTTGGAGTTCTTGCAATCGATCAACATGGACAAGTTGAAGAAATACTATCCTTGAGAGGCTTGCTAGGCCAAAAACCCGAAAGGACAACCTAGGCAAAAGTTAGAGCAAGGAAAATTAGAAACAAAGAAAAACTGAGCTTGCAAGGTTGAAAAACTGAAAGAGTGACTTTGGTAAAAATTAGAGCACAGAAGAAGAGTGTTAATACTCGAGTGAACCCGAACCGAACCGAACTACGTAAGGCCTGATTCCAATCTTTGAGATACGTAGGCAACGTCATCCTGAAGCTTGGCCATAACCATCTCCAACTCAACTGTCTCCGTCATCCGTTAGCTTGGTTGTGTTACCTTCATTTGGTAGAATGGCCAGTTGGAAGACAAAGCAGTGCTGGTGAATGCAGTTCTGAGCAGTTATGATCTTCTGATTTGGGATTGTACATCTTAAGGACTGATTTCGTGTGTGTCAGGTAGTGACTATTTTTGAAAATTGTTTTGAAAAGTTTTAATAAGGTTGATTTTCTCAAAAATTTTCCTTTTTCAACTCAGACCATTCTTTAAACCAAAAGGGAAAGTTTTCAGTACTCACAACTTTAATTCCATTGATTTCAACATAAGTACTTTTTCCAACTCCCTAGTTAAATCAAAGTTGCTTTTACATTATAAAACTTGAAAAGAAAAGTCAAAGAAATACACTAGGGGCATAGATAAGTCAGGTAGTCCTATGTCTTCTGCTTGCGCTCGTGGAGGTTTCTACCGCCAAAGTTGGCCCAACCTATGTCTTATCGTTGAACCAAGCCAAGCATTCACCAAAAAAGGCATAACTGAGGCTAGAGGTTGGGGCCAGAAGTTCTCTCGTCCTCTAAGCAACAAGGTACCGGGCCAAATGCGAAGCACGAATTGGGAATGGAGCCAGGTATTCCACCCCTTCCTCTGGATAGGTCTGATCATGTCCAAACTGGCATATGAACCTGAATGAAAAATAGAACATGCAGTGCGTAAGGCCAATCAACTGTATACCTAGTTGTCGGGACATGTTGTAGCCCATCTCAATCAGGTTAAGCCAGGGGCAATGCCAAGCGATGTCAGCCATAGTTCTACTCCACATCCAGTCGCACCACAATCCTTTCGAAGAGAAGTCCACCAACCGCTGCCGAAAGAAGTAGGCTCTGGCTGAATACTCGGGGCAAGGGTCCACCACTTGCAGCTTATCCATCAACCACACCTAGGAAGGATGAAAAATAAGAGAGATTAAAGAATAGAAAGATGTGCTTCGAGAGAAAATAGAGAATCAGTGCCAAGTGATCTGAGCATCATAAATAAGAAAGGGTGGGAAACAATACCCAGAGAGGCAGTGGACTCCCTGCAAACCTAGTAGTCTCTTACTGATGAAAAGTATCTAATCCCATCAAGGTCTCAACCAATGCCAAACCAATACAACTTTTATCCTTTTTCAAACACTGGGCCACTTCAATCAACCCAATGCTGGCTCCACCGTAACTAGGGGCAAGAAAGAAGTGTGCAACCAAGCATAAGCAGAGGGCATGTTAGCGATGACCTCACTAGAGAAGGTCACCCTTGTCCTTAATACCCAAAAATCGATGAATCAAACTGGGAATGTCTAACTCCTCGTTGTGAGCCAAGGACCGAGCCACATGTAAAGTAAGCCCACATATCTGTTCTAAAGCCTGTGCATGGCCAAAACAAGGTTGAGGCATAATCTCTTCATCTCCATCAATGCTTGAAACTCTTCAAGCGTAGGACACATTTCTTGTGCTTTGAAATGAAACACATGTGTAATTCGGTTCCAACATTGGACCGCAACATGAAGGAACGGAAAATAAAGTGAAGAATGGCTCAATGAAGAAAGAGTGTTTATGCGAAAACCTCAGAAATTTACCTTTTTCATGCCATCCAAAGTGGCTACCCAATCCTTGAGCTTCTTGGCAAGGAATATCTCCATTTTCAGAGAAAACAACAGCAAAAATGAAGTTCTGTTGAAGAAACAGGGAAGAAATACCTTTTATAGAGGATAAGGTTGTGTGAGTGGATGCTAGCGATCAGCCAGTTATCCAACCACAACACTTGGCCGGCCGACCACATCTCTTGGCCGACCGTCCCTTCAGGTAATCGGCTGACCAAGTATGTTGGCCTGGCAACTGGGCAGCGGTGTAGACACCCATTTTTGACTGCCCTTAAGACTTGGGTGCTACTGATTGATCATTCGATGGTGAAAGCTGTGTTGTGCAAAGGTTCCATTTATTTGGCAAGAATAGCTCCAAATCCCAACCTCACACCCCTTTTTGGACCAAAAATATTTTGACCAAAAAGATTTTAGACCTTAAAACCCTCTCTTTCAAAATATCTTTGAAAAAGTTCCTACGATGTTCCGAGACTCGCATTTCGTTAAATGTTACGCTTTTCGGTAAACCGAGTAAGGAGAAAGTCGAAATGAATGAAAGAGAGGTGAACTCTTTGAAAAAAATCTTTAAAATATCTTGTTTAGAGGTTTGGAGTTGAAGAAAATTGAAGGGGAGGGAAGAAAACTAGTTTGGGAGAGGTTAGGCATCAATCCGTTAGGACCAAAACTAAGTAGTCTTCACTAAAATAGGCATATCTCTTAGCACACTTGGAATTTTGATGTGAGGCTGCCACCATTGGAAACAATACTTCTGGGGCTTCAATTTAGGCTCAAGAATGACCTGCAAAGGAGTCCAGAGGAAGGAGATATGCCCATTTGAAGTTGGACTTGGAGAGCAGATTTTTGTGGTCGGCCACAGATGTGGCCTGTCGGCCACCAGTGGTGGCCTACCGGCTAGGAATGAATCTTTTTGGCCATCAATGGTGGCCAAGGAGATATGCCCGTTTGAAGTTGGACTTGGAGAGCAGATTTTTGTGGTCGGCCACAGATGTGGCCTACCGGCTAGGAATGAATTTTTTCGGCCATCAATGGTGGCCGTTGGCCACCAGTGATGGCTGGTCGGCCACTGGTGCAAACAAATCATTTTTTTTGCAGATATTTTCCTCTAGCTGTTCCACACTGCTCCAGCTGTCCCTTCTTTGATATTTTCGACCTAAGCTCTCATTTTTATATATATAGAGGACCTTCTGTATTGTTTTCAAGGTTATAAAAATTTTGAGAGCCTCTCTCTTTACAATTCTCTCTCTAGATTTCTCTCTCTCTCTTGAATTTTTGTGCATAAAAGTGTAGATACACTTCAGGTTTGCTTATCAACCCTTAACCAAAGTTTCTTATCTTTGGGTTGAGGTTGCTTGAGACCCTCTTTGAGCTCTAGAAGGTGGTTTTGACTTGGTTTATTGCCTCATTTTGTGTCTTCCCTTCAAGAGGTATAACACTCTCCTTTTGTACTTGTTTTGCACACTTGCTTTACCATCTCTTTTCCATTGCTTTGGAACATTTTGGGGCTGATTTTGGATCGTAGAAAAACTCTATTTTATGGTTTAAGAGTGTTGCTTTGAGGCTATTTTGAGTTGGGGGGTTGTAACAACGCCCGCGAGGGGACCTCGCTACAGTTCGGACTCGATTTTGTTGCGGTTCTCAATCTTGAACCAAAGAGTCCAAATCCGGCAAATCGTTTTGAAGGAAAACAGATTTTTTTGAAAGAAGTGCCAAACATGGACTGCTTTGCCAGATAACAGAGTCGCCACCTAAATATTTTAAAAATGGGAAATTTAGGAAACCCTGACTCGGTGCCAAAAGGCCACGTGTCCGTCATCACCAAAGTTGGCTCGGGAACTTGGGTACGATTAGGGAAGGTCACATCGTGAGCACCCCCTCTCGCCCGGTCAAAGACCGGCCTCTACTAACCATGATATCAATTTTTGAAAACATTGTGTGTTCTTATTCCGATTATTAGCCTAGGATTACTATGTGATGCTCGCAGCAAACAAGTATAGACTGGGCCATCTGAATTGGAACTAAACATTTCATGTTTGTTTGTTTGAAAATGGTGTGATGGTGCTACCCGCAGGTAGGCTAAAATGCGGATTTGCCACCCTCGAGTGGGCTTAGAAAACAGTGATTTTGCCACTATCTAGTGGGCTTAAAACAAACAGTCAATGAATGGTCCCAATTTAGATAACTCAACCTCCACCCACAGGCATTCAAGGCAGTTACATCACATAAGCACATAGCCTCATGGTAAGCATGCTATCATGGCAACACTCACACACATGCAAGGATGCTAAAGCATAAAACTCACCTAGTACTCCAAGCCAAAACAGAAAACTGATTAGAAATCAATGCATGATCCTAAATATACAGCAATGCCTAATGCAACACATGCAAGGATGCAAACTATAGCAGGCTCGGCTATTCTAAAATATGGCATATGATGATGCTACAACTAACACGTATTCAATTTGGAATTGAAATACAATGCAGTTTGTATGATGCGCCGAGCCCGATGCATGCAATACAGATGAATGATGCAAATATGCTGTCATACTGTATGCTAATTGAAATATGCCCTATATCTAACCATCCAAAGCGGGTAAATAAAAGGGAGAAAGAAATGGGGGTTGGAAGACATACATCGCACTCACACACCCATATTACAATTATGCCCTCGCGCAGAGGGTCCGAATAAATAATAATACAGACCCGAAAATGAAAGAATATACAGTCCGAAATGAATATACAAATTTCTAATTTAATTAACAGATTAAACTAGGAAAGTCAGAAGTCGCATGCAGCCGTACGCCTTTGCTTCGATAGATGATGTATCTTTGGGTCGCTTGGCGCGAAATCCACCGATGCCCCGATTAGCCTCGCTTTGCGATGATTTCGAAATGCACGCCGGACTTCGGAAAGTTGTCGATCCTTAATTTTGCTACAACAGAGAGCAGGAAAAGGGCATAGCAATGTATTTTCACAAATATATGCATGCCTCGATCCTCGTGCCACCAATCACGCATACCGATGCATGATGGCAGAGGAACCGGATTGCACAACTCAATATGGGGATGAATGCTACAACAAAACTTAACTCCATCATGGGTAATCCGGAGTGTCGATGACTGGGGAATTGAGACACACTCCGTCACTCGGAGTACAGAATGTACCTCGTTTCCCGTGCAATATGCATGATATGCATGAAATGCAACAAATATGCAACCTAGCACGCGTAATGCCATGAAAATGAGATGAAAATAAGATGCCTCGAAAAGCGTGTGCGCGGGCACGCAAACCGAGGCGATGACATGAAATGCAAAGCGGATGAAACAGAGTGCCTCGAAATGCGTGCACACGGGCACGCAAATCGAGGCGATGATAAAATGAAAGAAAATCGGATACAACCGAAGTGCCTCGAAATGCGCGCCCACAGGCATGCAAACCGAGGCGATGATGAAAGATAAAAATCGGATAAACCGGCAGTGCCAAACGCTGCGCTCACAGCGCCGCAAATCGAGGCGATGATGAAAGATGAAAATCGGATAAACCGGCAGTGCCAAACGCGTGCCCATTGTGCACGCAAATCGAGGCGATGATGAAAGATGAAAATCAGATAAAACGGAAGTGCCTCGAAACGCGTGCCCACAGGCGCGCAAATCGAGGTGATGATGAAAGATGAAAATCGGATAAAACCGGCAGCCTCGAAACGCGTGCCCACGTGCACGCAAATCGAGGCGGCGATGAAAGATGAAAATCGGATAAAATCGGCAAGTGTCGAAACGCTGCGCCTACGTGCACGCAAATCGAGGCGATGATGAAAGATGAAAATCGGATAAAACCGGCAGTGCCAAACGCTGCGTGCCACAGCGCCGCAAATCGAGGTGATGATGAAAGATGAAAATCGATAAAATCGAAGTGCCTCAAACGCTGCGTGCCCACAGCGCCGCAAATCGAGGCGATGATGAAAGATGAAAATTGGATAAATCGAAGTGCCAAACGCGTGCCTACGTGCACGCAAATCGAGGCGATGATGAAAGATGAAAATCGGATAAACCGGTGCCAAACGCTGCGTGCCACAGCGCAAATCGAGGCGATGATGAAAGATGAAAATCGGATAAAACCGAAGTGCCTCGAAACGCGTGCCCACAGGCACGCAAATCGAGGCGATGATGAAATGCAATGAAATGGCATACGGAATGCCACGATGGACTTACACCAACATGGGAGAGCCTTAGCTCACTCACATAGGAAGCTGTCGGATAAAAGGGAGGTGCCTCGAAGTGCGTGCCCACAGGCACGCAAACCGAGGCGATACATTAAGGAATAAAATGACATGGGAAATGATATGCAAGCATGCAAACCACTAAATAAAGGGGAAAACAGCCCCGAAATGATACGAAATAACAACCGAAGCATGCAATCATCCCGAAATGTGAAATTAGACGCCCGAAATGGCCTATAGCCATACTAAACATGCAAAATATGATTATGGAAGAAAGAACAGTAGCAAGCCAGTCCCAAATATGGCATTTTTCAGTAACAAACATGTCCAAAATGCTAGCATAGGCATAGCAACAAAAGCATGCAAGAATAGGGGCTAAAAGAAGGGTATTGAGACAAGTGATATATACAAACCCCAAATGAACAAATATGCTTCTACAAAATTGAAGAGGGCCTAAAAATAAGCACATGTTCAGTTTATGGCAACCCCAAAATCAGAATAAAATCATGCTAACAATTCCATGCAAAATGGAGCTCAAAAAAGGCTATAACAAGAGACATGCAAAGAACACACCAAATGACAAAATTTTCTTAATGAGACATGTAAAGGGGGTCAAAATAAGACCAAAGTCAGTAGGGGTCGAAGTCCCAAAAACAAATAGAAATAGGTCAAAAATTGCATACAAAATGTGGCACATTTGATGAAGTTTGAAGGAGGTGGTATATACAATGGCCAAATGGGGTTGAGCCCTTATACAATGTTGTAGAGGGGCTCAAAATGAGCACAAAACCAGTAGGGGTCGGACCCATAAAAACAAACACAAATAGGTCAATTTTACCATGCAAAAATGTGACAAATTTGATGAATATTGAAGGAACTAGTATATATAAGCACCAAATGAAGTTGAGCCCTTCTAAAATGTTGTAGAGGGGCTCAATATGAGCACAAAACCAGTAGGGGTCGGAGCCCCAATTCTCAACCAATTGGAGTAGAGAAATGAATCAAGAAAAAGCCCTAAAAGTTGGTTTTGAAGACTTACCCTTGAAGACTTGTCTTTCTTTGCTTCTTGGCTTGGATTTGTAGCCTCTTGACCTCTGAAGAACACTTCCTTGCTGCTGGAATCGAAGTTGGAATGGTGAGGCTAGGTGTTGGTGAAGAAATCAAGCAAGACTTGAAGCTTTTTTGAAGGTTTTGGCTATGGAGATTAGGGTTTTTGCTTAAGTGTTCTTGAAGACAATTTTTGTAACCTTGAGGAAGGAGCTGCCCAGCCCCTTTAATAGGCCAAAGAATGGTGTAAAAGGGGAGGGAAATGGAGACAATCTTTCCTCCCAAAATATCCCCGAATGGGGAGATATTTTGACAAAATATCCTGGACAAATGAACAAAGCCGAAAGCAAGAATCGCCGGCCAGTAACTTTCTCGAGGTGGCCGGCCACCACCCCACCGTCGGCCACCACTCACCATGGCCGGCCGGCCACCACCAAAAATGAACAAAAGATTTTCCGCCGACCAAGATAGAAAGGTGTCCTCCCAAGTGTGTAGAATAAGGCCCCATGGTCGAACTGCAACTCAAGGTGAGTCACAACATAGAGCTTGAAGAAGAGGCCCAAAATGAACTTCACAATTTCGCCGACCACCAACATTTTGTGTCCTCCTGGATGTGTAGAACAAGGATCCAAGGTTGAAATTTGGCAACGCCAAGCAGAGCCACAACATAGAGCTTGAAGGAGAGGCCCAAAATGAAACCCACAGTTCGGCCGACCAAGAGCTTTTAGGGTCCTCCCATGTTCCCTCATCACAAATATGTAACTTTGGTTGGAAGAAAATACCCCCAAGGTGTTCAACATTGGCCCGGAAGTGAGAAAAACGGGCTCCGGAGGAGCGAAACTGGTTATCTGGGATAATTGCTGGCCTCTCACCCCCCAGTGATCTTCCTAGTGTTGAAACAGAGGTACCTGCCAAGTTTGAACAAAAACTGATGAGAAATGAATGTTCGGGGCCAAAACCGAGCAATTCGGGATCCCGAAAATGGGCTGCGGGTGCCGGAAATGGTGTACGGCAGCGAAGTGGGTTTCTGCGACCCCAGTGTCCCTCGGAATGACAAAACAGAGGTTCCTGCCAAAATCGAGAAAATCGATGCAAAATGAATGCTCGGGTCCAAACCGCGCGATTCGGGTCCCAAAACCGACTACAATTTAAAGTGGCATACGGCCACGAAGTGGGCATCAGGGGCCCCAGTGTTCCTCAGAACTATAAAACAGAGGTCTCTGCCAAAAACCGGAGAACTCGGATGCGAAATGAATGCTCGGGACCAAAACCGTGCAGTTTGGGGTCCCGAGAATGGGCTGCCGAGCACCGGAAGTGGTGTTCGGCTGCGAAGTGGGTTTCAGAGACCCCGGTGTTCCTCGGAACTATAAAACAGTGATGCAAGCCAAAAACCGGAGAACTCGGAGATGGTTGGGCGGTCCCGAGCCGAGGCACACGGCCTAACGGTCCCGAAAACCGGGAACCGGGCTCCGAAATGGGCAGAATGGCCTACGGCCACGAAATGCAGCTCACGGCCACCGGGAGATAGTCTACAGGACGACTCCCTTCCCTCGGGAAAGAAAACAGAGAAAACCGAGCCCGGTTCGCAAACCGAGACAAGGTAGAGAAAAGGGTTCGGGAGTCCGGAGGCAGGGCGCACGGCCGCGACTCTGAGGCTTCGGAACAAGCACAGTATGCAACATCACCGAGCGCCCAATCGGTGACGTCCGAGTCTTAAGGTCGGTCAAAAATGGGGTGTCTACAGTTGCCCCTCTTTGACAGAACTCGGAAGTCAAGAAGTGACGTGAGTGAATGTCAAAGCCCAGAGACGACCCATTTTTGACAAGGCCGAAGACTTAGACAATCATACAGGATAAATAGAAATGTGTGCCCGCAGGCAGGGGGGGCAAGAATGCAAATGATAGGCACGGAGCCAGGTGATCATGCAAATGCAGCAAGCTGTAATGAAGCAAGTATTGACAAATAGATGCAACAGTTTTAAGCAAGGATGCAAAGCAGCAAAGTAACAACTACATTTCATGCAGTTAGGAATGCGGAGAATTATTCAATTCTCGTCGCGTCTCACACGGAGAAGATACGATACCTGCGCGATTCGTCTGGTCGCACCAGCTTCAAATGAACCGTACATACAAAATCGTGCCTGCAAGAGAGAGAAATCCAACAAGAACAATATGCTAACAACATATATTCAATGCGATTCCAACGATTCGAAAAGTTCGACACACACAGTGTCGGTGAAATGATGCATCACTATGCGAGAAAAGATAACGCGCGACAATGCATGCTCGAGCATAGAAGTATGGTACATCAAGAGAACACGTATGACGATGCAAAACATTCATGAAAAGGCAAATTATGAGCCAAACAATGACAAACGAGCACAAATCGGGACGCCGGTTTATTGCGCAACAACAAGCTGAAAAACGCGCATTCGGCGACGGCGACTCGATCGCGGCCTCTGATTTACCTCCCGGAGAGATCATAACATGTTTAAAAAGGATACACTCCGATTTCGATGAATAATGAGGAGACACATGTCAATAATTGCAATTAAAGTTCCAATGAGCAATTCGCTGTAGTGCACTTTTCTTCAACTTTTTCAGTCCCGGAACTCCGATTTTCCTCAAAATTTGCAGAGAGGTAGGGGGGGAAGATGGTCGGCCAGCTCTCCTCCCTAGGAGAGGCCATCGGCCAGGAGAAAAAGGGGTGGCCGGCCAAAGTTAGGTGGCCACGACCACTTGCTAAAAGCAGGGCAAATGGTCATTTTCAGATTTCTATATATATGCTTGCCCATTGCCTCCAAATCACACCCCCAAGTGTGGAATTCTCTCTTGCTCTAAGCCATTTTCTTTCAGATCAGATTTTATACGCCCCTCCCACGCAAGTTGTTTTTGCGAAATCTTTCAGATTTAAGCACTTTGAAGCGACTAAATTTCGATTTCGGAGCTTCTCTTCTCATTTTCACCACTTGAGGTAATTTTGTCTCATTATTTAGAAAATTTTCCCGGGAGTTGACTTTTGGTTGACTTTTTGTTTCCCGAGAGTTGACTTTTGTTGACTTTTTCCAATTTTGGCCTATTTTGCTCATTTTTGCTCCTCTTTGCAGATTTCTCGATATGGCGGGTCATTTCCCTCGCGGTAGAGGTTTTCCAGGTGCCGGAGATGATTTTGATCTCATGACACTGCCTCCGAGGGTCCGCCCTTTCTTTCCCGATCGTTATGCCCCAGCGGCACACAGGCTTCCGCGGGCTACCTTTCGTCATTTCACCGACTTCAACGATCGGGTACCCGGGGATCTCCTTCTACGAGAGCCGGAGCAGCACCTCTCCTACGATGTAGAGGTATTTTACTCATTCTCTGTATTTCTCGTGCATTTCATACTCCTGGCATGCTTAGACACATAGTTTAACTTATGACATGATACTCACATCCTGAGCATGTGACTTAAACACTTGAATTTCATGAACACCTGGCGTATTGAATAATTGTGAACGCACCGTGCACATTAGTTAGAAATTGAACACACAGCTCAAACATTGATTCACCGAAGACACAACCTGAAGTTGAAAATGAGCACACAAAGACATAATCGACTAAGAGTAGAACACATCCCCAAAACTCAGATTTTCGAACACGCAGCCAAATTTTGAAGCTTAACACACACTAATCGATTGAGAGTAGAACACACACCCCAAACTTGAAGCGAACACACGGTCCATCGATTAGATGTAGAACACATACCCCAAATTTGAAGCGAACACACAAATTAATCGATTAGATGTAGAACACACACCCCAAACTTGAAGCGAACACACAAATCGATTGAAAGTAGAACACACATTCCCAAACTTGAAGCGAACACACAGCCCAATCGACAGAAGTAGAACACATCCCCAAACTTGAAGCGAACACACATTTAATCGATTGAAGGTAGAACACATCCCCAAACTTGAAGCGAACACACACCCCATCGATTAGAAGTAGAACACACAATCCCAAACTTGAAGCGAACACACAATTAATCGATTAGATGTAGAACACACACCCCAAACTTGAAGCGAACACACAAATTTAATCGATTGAAAGTAGAACACATTCCCCAAACTTGAAGCGAACACACACCAATCGATTAGAAGTAGAACACAGTCCCAAACTTGAAGCTTAACACACGTTTCGATTGAAGGTAGAACACATACCCCAAACTTGAAGCGAACACACAATCGATTAGAAGTAGAACACACAGTCCCAAACTTGAAGCGAACACACAGCCCACTGATTGAAGGTAGAACACAGTCCCAAACTTTGAAGCGAACACACAGCCCACTGATTAGAAGTAGAACACACAGTCCCAAACTTGAAGCGAACACACACCCATCGTTTTTCAAACTTTGAACACGCAACACAAATACCAAATTCATCAACACGCAATTTCATTTTCACTCCATTTGCACGCATTTCATTTTCACTTCATTTGCACACCGCTTTCACTTCATTTGTCGACCTATGCATTTATTCTCAATGCAAAGCAAGGCCGACAAAGGCGAGGGTATGGCTCCACTGCCGCGAGGGAGTGGTATTTTGAGCTTCCGGAAGCTGTCCGGGAATTGGTCGACTTTGCAAGATTTGGACCATTCTGCAGAGGGTTATCTCAAAGGCCTCATCAAGAGGACTTTATTTGTCGCTTATGGAGAGATGGGACACCACCAATTTTTTCCATTTTTCTCGCCATCGATATGACCATGACCTCGCTGACTTTGCTATGATCACTGCCTAGACCTAGGCGGTGCTCCCATTCCTTACGACGAGGACATGGGTCAGTGGGAGGCTGCCTGGATGCACCTATTGGGGGCACACCCGCCTGTAGACAGAGGTACTGGAAGAGTTCGGTATACTTGGTTCTCTTCCCATTTTCGGCGTCCACAGATGGAGCCCGAGACACCTGAGGAGGCGGAGCAAGATGCCCATGTTTCCTTATGTACCTCCCCAAGACCACCTTATTTGCCGATAGGGGGAACATGGTAGGATTACATCTCCGAGGCCTGTAGACCTCTCACAGTCGGCCAAGATGATTGGGCGGCTGGCTACTCAGATCGTTACATGAGCGCAGTCTCTCGGACACGAGGGGACTTACTCGGCGGCTACTGGAGAGCCTGGGAGGTACATTCTGTCCTCTTGATTTACATTTCTGCTTTCTCATTACTTGTTTACTGCACACACGGTGCACTTTGCATTCTGTATTCTGCTTTTTAGCGCTCCGTACTCACATTCCACACTGCTTTTCTCAGCTATGGGTGTATGCATATTTCCCCACATTAGCTCCAGAGATGGAGGTGGCAGGACCTCCCATGACCCCATTTTCATTGATGTTTGAGGGTGAGCACTTATCGAGGCCCCGAGAGACTCTCTTCCATCTACGACAGTACTTTGACACTGTTCGGGCTACAGAGGTATTTCGGAACTCTCAGTTCTTTTCATTTTCATCTTTGGTCTACTTTGCACCTTTTGATTTCTGTTTGATTTACGTACTGGCTATCCACAGATCACCTGGCAAATTTTGGGCAAGGTTTGGCGATGACCTCGAGAACCAAGATCCGTGAGGATCGACCAGCCTCAAAGATAGGTTCTTGCTCGAGGGACCAGTCGGCAGGGCTTGGTTCTGGGGAACACTTTCGGCCGTGGGGGTGTGATTCCCAGACCTCCTCAGGCTCTCCAGACACCATGCGATCGCCGATAGATTATCCCCGAGGAGGTTAGTAGTGCTATGCAGGCGTTGATGCTTTATTACATCTTCTTGATGGGAACTACGCCACCTATCGCCAAGATATACCGATGCCCTCTCGACGGAGTACTGGCTCCACCACTTGAGGCCCATCGGGCGCACCATCTTCGAAGTCGCTACCGTACAGATATCCCTTCTTCAAGCAGGGCCGGTATACCTAGAGGTAGAGGCAGTTCGATTCCCCCGATCCCTCCGACTCTTGATCACCTTGGATGGCCAGAGATGCCGACTGAGTTGATGAATTGGCGATTTGGGACGCCCTACCAGATTCCGCTAGAGCCTCCTCGCTCGATCATAGATATGTTAGGGACCCGACTCGCCAGATGTTTTTTCGCTTTTGATTTATCACGATATTTGGATATTGATTCCTTTACTGACGGTTTTGCATGCATACTTGCAGCTTCCTGTTGAGTATACGGACGAGCTGCTCGGGATGCTGGCCACATTCGAAGACATGATCCTACGGAGGGGGACGCAGGTGAGCATCGTGGGTGTGCAGTAATCGCTCATTTTCCTCAGACTAGCATTTTTCTGATGATACTCCGGCTTTGAACCTTCTGCTGTATTAGAGCACATCTGACACACGCCCTATTCACATTCTACATTTGCACCTGCTTTTTATGTTTGAACTGATGTATTGCACTTTTCATTTTCAGATGCCTCCCATATATGCTCCACCGCGGGCTGGGCCACCCGGGCCTTCTCAGAGAGGTCGAGGTACTGGGCCATCTAGGCCTTCTCAGGGAGCTGGGCCATCCAGGCCTTCTCGAGGAGCTCGAGGAGCAGGGTCGTCTCGCAGACGCAGGGCACCCATTGTCGAGGATGAGGAGGAGGAGGTCGCAGGCCACATATCAGAGACATCTCCTGGGGAGGGAGGCTCCGGTCTTGGTTCCGGGAGCGGAGATGAGCCTGAGGGAGATCCGGAGGATGATAGCTCCGATCCATATGGTGATGAAGATGCAGAGATTATCCCGCAGAAGAGGATGAGAGGGCCTCCCTATTCCCGTTCCCGAGGACACTGATGTTATTTCCTGCTTTATTCTACTTTTTTAGCTAGTAGTTTGTAGCACTATGCACATTGTTAGGCAGTTTTAATTTCTGTAAAACTTGTACCTTTAATTGTTGTAAAATATGATGGAATGAAACAGCTTTTGAAAAGATGTTGTATTTGAAATTCTTAGCATCGCAACGCATCATTTTGCACAAAAATGGAATTGAATGAAAACGTGCCTCATGTATTTATCGGGTCAGGTAGTGAACCGACGCAACAAATCAAAACAAACTGACCCGCTAAGAAATAACAGAATCTTAGCAGGTTTACAACTTAATAAGCAAAGTACAACAAGGTTAACGACTCGAATAAACAAGACTTAATAAAATTGTGTAACCAAAGGGCGACAACTCAAAACACAAAATGCGACAGCTCGACAAACTTACAACTCGATAATCAAAACAACAACTCGATAAGCAAAAACACGACAAAATGTATTTCAGACAGACGATCTGGATGATGGGACGTACCCAAAACTGATAGAAATGGAGGCCTTCGACATTCCCGATGCACGAAAGTGCCTCAAACTTCCTTCCGGCGGGCAAAATAGGACCAACACGAGGCCGAAAGCATCTTGTACCCGGAAAACAAAGAGTGGCCGGCCTACTAGGATAGGTGGCCGGCCGGCCACCCTTCCCTTGACCACCAAAATGTTGACAAGTGTCCCGTGAATAGTGTCTTGGCCTCCTATAAAAGCCCCCCAATCTTGGAACTCATTCATTTCATCACATTCTCTCTCAAAATGGAAGCATTTCTCACCGAAAATCTTACATCTTGGATTTCTTCTTTAGATGGCTCGGAGAAGTTGAATTTTCGGGGTTTCGGCTTGAACGCACTATTCACGCTAAGCCGACTCCATCGCATCTTCCTTTCCTCCATGCCGCGCAAGGTTTTGGAACCCGGTGACGACGCCTTTAGCTTTAAGGCAAGAGGTATGTCCTACTTTTGAAGATTTTCAAGCCTTAATGGAGTCTCGACCGCCGTAAGAGATCTTGCCTCGCCTCTTTTGGCCATGCCCAAGCTTTAGGGCGAATGTGCGGTCTCGACGCAAGATAATGCTCGATCTCGATTGGTAATGGGATGTTGGACATCCCGAGTCCGATGATCGATTCTCCGATGCCAAGAACCGCAACGACCACCATTGGCAAGGTTTCCGACAAAGATGCCCTTTGCTTGTGCATGCTATCTCATTTTCGCTCGCTCGCTCTGGAGGAGCCAACATCCGCTTGATCAAGTCGCCAAGGCTTGAGGGAGGGAAAGAGTTGTATTGCCATGACTTTGGCCTAGACACTGATGGGTCTAGATGCCTTCTACCGTCAGGAGACAGCCAGGTTTGCGGGGAGTCCACTACTGCTACAGGTAATGTTTCCCACCCAAGCTCACATGTATATTTGCTCACATCACTCGGCCCTCGGCTCAATTTTTCCTCACAAAACCCTATCTTACTTTTTCTCTCCTCAGACATCTCTCTATTCTTTAATCTCTCATTTTTCATCCCTCCCCGTGATATGGTTGATGGATAAATTGCAAGTTGTGGACTCTTGTCTCGCTTATTCAAATTTCAGGTTACTTTCTTTCGTCAACGCCTGGTTGACGCCCTTGATGAGGGATGGTGGTATGAATGGATGTGCAATTTGTCGGCAGATCGCATCGCGTGGCGTTGTCCTTGGCTCAACCCTCCGGCGATGAGTTATAGCATGTTTCAGATACCTTGGGATTCGTTGGTCGGCTTGACTCATCACAGATTTTACTTCCCATTCCGCATTTTGCGCCGGGCCATATAATCGACTTGCTCCGGAGGGGATTGAGTATCCGGCTACATTTCCAATTCGAGGCGCGCACCTTGCCCGACATACTACGGCCTGGAGGACCAGAGAGATCCTATCCCCCGCTTCTACTTTTAGTTGCACTTTATCTGACGAGTGCTGGGATTGGCTCAACGAAGAAGCACTGGTTGGGCCTAGGCTGGCATCAGAGGCTTCAACTAGCTCGAAGGACGCAGAACACCGACCGACTATGCCCCGATTTATTGCTTTATTAGTACTTTCAAGTTTTCGTATGAGTGTAATAAAAGCAACTTCAATTGTATGCGAGAGCAAAAGAACTTTGTTTTGAAATCAATGAGATTGAAGATTGTGGTATCAAAATTCTCCACTTTTGGTCCAAAATGGTCTTAATTGTGAAAAGATTACTTTGAGCAAAGTCAACTTTATTAAAACTTTTCAAAACTATTTTCGATATGGATCGAATCGACACGCCCGAGATCCGGCTAACGAGATGTACAACTCCGAACCCTAGCAACTGAAAAGTTGCCCCTAGTCTGAAAAAGGTGCCTTGGCAAAGTGTGGCAACGGAAAGTTGCCCCTAGTCTGAATGATGCCAGAACACTTCAATGCAACGGAAAGTTGCCCCTAGCCTGAATAGCACTGTACCGGAGATCGTAATAAATGCTGATGAATAGAGATGACTGAGATGATCAAAATGGACAAAGTTGATCGGGGAAAAGATTATGACTGAACTTCAGGATGAAGCTGCCTACGTATCCCAAAGATGGGAATCAAGTCTTACGTAGTTCAGGGTTCAGGTTCACTCGAGTATTTTTGCTCTCCTTTTGCGCTCTAACTTTTGCCAAGGCTGCCCTTTGCGGGTTTTCGACCTTGCGAGCTCAGTTTTTATAATTTTCAAATTTTCTATCCTCTGAGTTTTGCCTAGGTCGCCCTTTCGGGTTTTCGGCCTAGCGAGCCTCTCAGGGGTAGTATTTCTTCAACTTGTCCATATTGATCGGTTGGGAAAACTCCAAGCCATCTAGATCCATCAGAACCACAGCTCCACCTGACCAGATTGACTTGATGATGTAAGGACCAGTCCAATTAGGTCTGAACTTGCCCCTTGGGTCGTGGATGGGAGCTCGGTTGTCTTTGAGTACCAAATCTCCTTCTTTCAAATTCCTGGACTTAACCTTCTTGTTAAAAGCCCGAGCAATTCTACGTTGATAACCTTGGACGTGGTACAGTGCTTTCAACCTTCTTTCATCAAAGAGCATGAGTTCTTCAAACCTATTTTGCTGCCAGTCTGCTTCGGCTATCTAGCACTCGGCCAATACTCGCAATGACGGGACCTCAATCTCAATTGGTAGAACGGCCTCCATCCCATAGACTAATGAGTACGGAGTCGCCCCAGTAGAAGTTCTGATCGAAGTCCTGTAGCCCCACAGAGCAAACGGCAGCTTATCCGCCGCCTCGAGGGTTTCCACCATCTTCTGTAATATGCGCTTGATATTCTTGTTGGCGGCCTCAACTGCTCCGTTGGTTTGTGGCCGGTAAGTAGATGACTTATGAAAAGCCACATTGTATCTCTCCAACAAATCAATCACCTCCTTCTTGAAGTGGGAACCATTGTCTGAGACTATTTCATTCGGGACTCCGTAGCGACAGATGATGTTGTTTCTGATGAATTTTGCAACGCAGAAGCTTTCAACATCGCATAAGATTGGGCCTCAACCCACTTTGTGAAATAATCTATCGCCACGAGGATGAACTCATGCCCATTCGTCCCTTTCTGCGTGACGCCCCTGATCACATCAATTCCCCAGACCGTAATTGGCCATGGCGAAGTCATGTTGTATAGCTTCGACGGCGGGATGTTCATGCGGTTTGCATGAATCTGACATTTGTGGCATCGCCGAACAAAACCGATACAATCCCCCTCCATGGTGGACCAATAATAACCCTGTCTAAGGATCTTCCGTGCCAACATCACCCCAATCATGTGCGCACCGCATTCACCCCCGTGGATGGCTTCCATCGACGCTTGACTCTTCAAAGATCAACACACGCTTTATGCATTCCCAGATGACCCTTCTATACGCTTTACCCCGCAGATGATGAATCGAACGGCCAACCTTCTTATTGCCCTCTTGTCTTTGGCATTAACCGGCGGGTATGTTTCGCTTCCAAGAAATTCCAGATGTCGAATATCAGGTGTTCGTCCAACTTCATCTATGGTCGCAATCGACTCATAGGCAAAAAGTAATTTCGTCAATAATGACCGGACGATTCGGACTCCACGTGGGATGTCTATCATGGATGATAGAGTTGCTAAAGCGTCGCGAACTTGTTGTTCTCTCTTAGTAGATGAGTGAAGCTTAACTTTTCAAACCGAGGAATCAAGAAATCCAAGGTTTGGTGATACATCATCATATTTTCCTCTTTACTTTCCAGTCTCCTTTAGCTTGAGACACAACAAGATTCGAATCCCCAATGACGCCCAAATTGCCTTGCCCCTAATTCCGTGGTCGCTTCCATACCAAAGAATGCACGCCAGATTCTCGCTTCGTTATTTGAGACTTTGAAACGGAGTTTGAAGGCTAGAGGGATACGGAATTGCGGTGCTATCAAGAACACTCCTATCCCATACCCATGTTGATTTGACGCCCGTTAAAGTACATTGTCCAACTTTCCTCGCCGATATGCGTAATTGCTTCATCCGGGAATAGGTACTCAACCGCTTCATCCCTCAACCGGATGGTCGGCAAGGAACTCGCCATCGCTTCTTCCTTTTATCGACTTAAGGCGTCACATATGTAAGATCAAATTCGGAGAGCAACAGCAACCAACGAGCTAGCCTACCCGTAAGCGCTGGTTTCTCGAAAAGATATTTGATGGGATCGAGACGCGAAACCAGCATTACCGAGTGAGCTAACAGGTAGTGCCGCAGCTTCCTGGTAGCCCATACCAAAGCTAGGCAAGCCTTCTCTAACGGCGTATACCGGGTCTCGTATTCTAGCATCTTCTTGCTCAAATAGTAGATGGCTCTCTCCACCCTATCTTCTGATTCTTGCGCAAGTATGCAGCCCATCGTGGTCTCCGTCACTGACAGATACAAAATCAACGGTTTCCCTGGTTCCGCTGGTGATAAAACGGGTGGGTTCTGTAGATATTCTTTAATCTGTTCAAACGCAGCTTGACACCGCCGTCCCATTGAACTTCTTGCCTTTCTTCGAAGACCAAAAGTGGTTCACAAGTCAAGGTTAGTTTTGAAATAAACCGCCTTATGAATTGCACTTACCCGTAAAGCCTCGACCTCCTTTTCGGTCCTTGGTGGAGGCATATCTAAGTTGGCCTTGATTTTGGAGGGATCTACCTCGCTGCCCCTTTGAGTAATCAGAAACCCCAGGATTTTCCCCGCTGTAACACCAAACGTACATTTCTGAGGGTTTAGCCAAGAACCTAATTCCTCGATCCTTTGGAAAAACTTGTGCAAGGCGTGTAGTGGCCCTCTTTCTTTGGACTTGACAATCATGTCGCCCACGTACACCTCAACCTCTTTGTGGATCATATCATGTAGTATTGTGGTCGCGTCTGCTGATAAGTAGCCCCGTTCTTCAACCCAAACGGCATGACCCGGTAGTGATGTTCTACACGGTGGTGAATGCGCTTTTTCTGTCTTCGGCGCCATCACTATCCGATTGTACCTCGAGAAGCCATCCATAAACGAGAGCAATGCATGCCCCGCAGGAAGTCCACTAGCTCATCAATGTGGCAAGGAAAGTCGCCCTTCTGACTAGCTCGCTTTCAAATCCTCAAGTCTACACACACACCGGATCCCGCCATCTTTCTTCTAAGACCGGAACAATGTTGGCCAACCAAGTCGGGTATTCGATACTAGCAGAAGCTGCGTCAATTTGCTTGGTGACCTCTTCCTTAATCTTGAGAGCCCAATCCGCGATCCTTCGAGCTTCGCTTGATCGGTCGAGCCTCGGGTCAAGGGGATCCGATCAGCATAATCTCAGATCGATTCTGTGCATGTCTTCGTGAGGACCACGCGAAAACATCTTTGAAATCTTTTAATAAAGCGACTAAGCTCTCGTTCTCCTCCGAAGACAACGTGGACCCGATCCGACCACCGCTGGTCCTCCTCAAGCACTAATGTTCACAGAAATGATTTCATCCGTTAATGGCTTAACAAATCTCTCTTGCTCTTGCTCAATTAGACGTTGTAAAACCGAGGAACTTCGCCTCGCTGCTTTGATCAAAATTTTGAAAGTCCGAATTAATGCAATAAATTAGGGCACGTAAAAGTACTCGAAACCACATTCACCTCATTCTCATTAAGTTCATCCAAATCGCTCGATTCATCGGTTACAACAGACTCAAATGAAAAGGAAAAAGACGACCGACAAGACTCGCATCCGTTAACATCCTCAGAGTACCAGACGGACTCGGTCGAGCCGAACTCGATTCGACTCACAAGACTCGGTGGAATCAGATTCGGCCACTACCCGACCTTAATCGCTGGATAAGAATCCTCCTCAGATCGCCAAAAGAGAGAGGGTGCGATGGATGCATCCAAGATAGCTGCTGGTTGGCTCGCAGCCGTTTCATCCCCAATCATGGAGACCATGTCGTTATTCCCCAAGCAATCTTGGTCGATCGGAGGATCAGAGAGGGGACATGCCAGTGCTACCCCCATTTCCAATTCCATCCCCTCCACATCCTCTGCCGCTTCAAATTTCGCTTGTTGGGTCTCAGATGCTCAGGCAACGCTATTCCGGATAGTTGCTGGTCGAAAAAGATTTCGATACCTGGGACGCGCTTCCTCTCCGCGTTGGACCATGGTTCTGGGAAGCCACAGAATGGTAAATCTTCCCGCTCCCAGACGAAGCGTCTGCTCAGGTACCCAGATGGGCCTATGTATTAGATCAAAAGGCTTCCCAGCCTGCTTCGCTCTGGCCCTGCCGGCCATTTCCTTTCCTTTCCTCGCCCAATCTTCTTTGGTGGGCAGATAACCCAGTCCAAAGGTATGTGGATTATGTGGCATTTCGGCCAACGTTGCGACTCATTTCCCGCCGCTTCTTCCCAATCCCATCCCCGGGATATGCTGTAGCTTGTTCATGAGGTAGACGGCTTGAGCGCTGACATACACACCCTCATTCACGGCCATAATGTTTTGTACCACCCGGGCCTCAGCCAAAGTAAATCCCGATATAAACATATCCTCCATGCCGTGTTCGATCTCCAGATCGGCGAGATATTCCTGAGGGGGATGGATTGATGAATTCCCAAAAACAATGGCTACTCCTTTCCATAGGGGTATTTCACCATTTGATGTAGAGTAGATGAGACGGCCTTCACCGATGCAAACTGTGGTCGCCCCAAAAGCATGTTAAAAGATGCAGGGACCTCCAAGACATGAAAATCCACCTCGTGTTGTCCAGGCCCAATCTTGGTTTGGATTTTTACTGTCTCCAGGACATCCCTACTTGGATTGTCGAGGCTCGATCACTTGAGTAGTCGGTGTGAAGTCCGCAGTTTTAACCCAATTGCATACGCCGCCCGCCGGCAGACATTAATAGCGGATCCCAGATCAACCAAGACCAGAATCCATTTATCCCCGTGATTCTACAGAGATGTAGAGAGGTCTGTTGTGATCCACGCCCTCAGGCGGCAATTCCTTATCCGAAAAGGTCAATGCCGGGGAACCTCCTCCCGGGAAGACCAAACCAACTAGTTGTTCTGGCGTAGTTTCAATGGAAAGCTTGGCTTTGTCCATAGCGTAAAGGACTGCCTCAGTGTACCTGGAAGCCATAAGCGTCCCAGATGGAGATGTTCCGCTTGTATTTTCTTTTAGCCGCTTCAAGATGCCTCCTCTCTTCAACTCGCTTCTCCCTCGCTCCGCTTTTTATCTTTCCCGATGCCTCGGGTTGATCAGTGTGGGGCTTGAAATACCGCCCACTTCTAGTCATATGGTCCACTTCTTTGAGGTACCAGTCTTTCGGTTGGCCACCGTCCAATCTTCGCTCAGTATGGGCGAGATATAAGTCGTCATCCTCCCACCACATTCCATTAGCGTCAACAGCACCTGTCCGTTCTCGGGTTTGTTTGTGCTCTCGGCATTTTCCTCCCTCATGCTCACAAAGATGTTCGGCTGTGCCCACAAAGACTCAGCTTCTCATGGTTCTTCGCTGCTCTCGAAACCCATCTCTTTCTTGTTCCTCCAAATACGGTTGTTGGTTTTCAAAATGCCTTGGTCCCGGCGAATTCTTTCAGACCGGCGCTCTCCGATTCACTCGACCTTCGCCCTTCCGCCAAATGGTACAATGTCAGCCGATCATCCAACCACCGACGACTTCACCGACTCGTGAATCAAACCAATTAATTGATGCATCACCCGATTCCTGATCATTGAAAAATTGAAGGTTGGCGAAGCCTTCTTCCGCCACAGTCAAATCATCCCCTGCTGATTCAAGTTTATCCCCCCGGATCATACACAACTCAGCCTTCTCTGGCAACCTCATACTCAGCTTAGGTTGGCTCATTGTCAAGATATACCCACTCGGATCATAAGCTTTGCCAGCTAAATTCTCAGATTGCTCCACCCCAGACTCAACAGTTTTGCTCTCCTCGGAAGCCTGCCCCATTCCATTCTCGGTGGTCACCACCTTTGGCTCAGGCTGGGTCGTGGAGGTGTCCACCATGCACAAGTCCGTGCTATCAGGGAGGATCACCTCTGGCTTGGGTAGGTGGAAGGGAGTAATGTAGATACTAGGGTCGTAAGATACATCCCCAGTTTGGATATGATTGATTCTTTTGGGTGGATCTTGGTTGTGTGCTGGGAGTGGGTTGGTTGTAACATTGGGTCGCTCGGGAGGTAGGATGATGTTTTTGTCAATGAGATCTTGAACCACATGACGCAGCCTGAAACATTGGTCGGTATCGTGACCATGCTGCTGGTGGTATTTGCAATATTTGGCTGGGTTATGGGAAGGGGGGAGTGGATTTGGTGGGGGCCTCGGTTCCAAGGGTTTCAGATGCCCTTTTCTGACTAGAACCCCGAGGACTTTGGATAAAGGCATATGTAGTGGAGAGAAGGTTCGTTGACCTCTAGGTTGGTACCTTGAAGCTTGGTTACTGCTCCCAGAGGCATCAGAAAAGGGTGTGGCCGCTGCGGGCCTTGGTTGGGAAGGGGGATTGGTGGTGACCATTCCGACCTCTGAAGTTCTTGTATTGGCAGAGCCACTCGGGCCTGCATTGGTATTCCGATTAAATGTTCTTCGGGGCTGATCCCGATCTTGGTCAAACAAACCTTGTTTCATCGCATCCTCTATTTGCATTCCCATATCATGTAGGTCTGCGAAAGTGGGGAAAGGGACTACAATCATCTTCTTCATTAACGCCGGCTGGAGATTGCGCACAATCATCCGAATCTGATCTCTATCTGTTGGCCTTAAGGTCATCATCGATGCCTTCGCCCTCCACCGGGTTACAAAGTCAGAAAAAGATTCTTTGGGCTCTCGCCGTTGTCTCGAGATCACGAGTGGTAATCTCGACCGTGGTGTTATATGATTATTGTGCAACGAAGGCCTCGGCCATCCCATCCCAGTTTATTTTCACCTGATCTTCCAGCTTCGAATACCAAGTGGATGCCACACCCGACAGGGTTCGACCGAACAAAGAAAGCTTTTATGGCGGGTTAGGCCCATTGGTCTTAAGACGTCGAAAATGGAGGTGGACCATAGGGTCCCCGGATCCATCAAAGCGATCGATCTGGGGCATCTTAAATCTGTCCGGTAATGTCACGGCCACATCAGTATAGCCGTCTTCAATGTCCGGGATGGCCTTCACCCCCTGTGATTTCTTGAAGAGTTTTTCCAACTTGCTCAATTTCAGAGCTGTGTGGTCTACCTCGAACTCAAATGGAGCGTCCGGGTAGTTAGGTGTAATGTTTTTGGACAGTTGTGGTAGAAGCGGGGGCGGAGACAGCCCCGTTGGAAGACCCGTGTCCCCTTGGGTGTTTGGTGGGTTTGGCAGAGCATTTTGTGGATTCGGGAGGGTGTTCTGGGTATTCTGGGGATTTGGAGGAGCATTCTGGTCAGTAGATATCTGTTCCGGTAATGGGGCCCCGGGTGGTGGAGGAACCTGCTGTGCCCCTGGTGGAGGAGGGACCTGGTGCGAAGCAGATGCTGCGTTCTCATTGTAATCGGTGATCAACTCGCATCGTTGGGCCATAACAGCCGCTCATTGTTTGGAAAATTCCGCCTGGCGGATGGCATCATCTTGCATTTGCTTCATGCTTTCACTCATCTGGCGCATCATCGCCTCCATTCTTTGTGTTCGTTGTTCCATCCGAGAAACCGTAAGTGTATCTCTGTAGCAGAAACAGGAGTCTCAACCCGATGCTCGATACTAGAATAAATCATTGCTTCGGTGATCCGTGCTCGACACATCAGTGCCTTCTCGGCCTTCTTCGTGATGGGGTAATGAATAGAACCTCGGATGTCCGTCAACTAGATCCTCGGATCGGTTGAGTCGGCGACTTTCGTCCAGATTGCTTGGGGAGTATCGACCGCTCGGAAGCAATCGTATACAAACCGCCCTAGTAAAAAAGATAATAAAGCAAAAGGAAATAAATGACCGTAAAACGGACAAAGATAACAAATTAAATTTAAATACACACAACACACACGGGTATACAACACACGCTTGGATAAGCTGAAATACACCGCCCTCAACCATCGATCAATATTCTCAGATATCGTTTCCCCAAAATCAATCTGATATCCGCAGAACCGATTCTCAAATAATCGACCGATGCCGCAGCGTAACGTGCCAACTCAAAACCGATGCCCGCAGTTCGATGCCCAAACTTATCTCGATACATGCATTCCTCAGAGACACACTCTAGCAAGCACATAGCGATAAGTGAGAGCCAAAACACCCCTATGTTGGGGTAGGGTTTCTGTCCTATTTTGTCGAACTAGGGTTTCACAACGCACGCAATGCCTTCAAACAACCTATAAACGGGTAAGCAACGCCCTAGTTTGGATTGGTCACTATGGATCCGAATATGCACTAGGTCGAATGGTCAAAGGGTGCCCCAGAAACCGGGTTTGTGTTCCCATATCTGGCAGAGTTCAGAATCGACGCCTTATGGACATGCCTTGACAAGACAAGCCTCCGGCAAACCGCTCAGGAATAGCAGATGGCAAACACGGTGTCCTAGGCGCACCAATGCAAATGCAATGCAAAGAAACACACAAGTGTAGTCAAAACCAGATATCATGAGTTCGAGTCAAGTTCTCTAAATCCCCAGCAGAGTCGCCAGAAACTGTAACAACGCCCGCGGGGGACCTCGCTACAGTTCGGACTCGATTTTGTTGCGGTTCTCAATCTTGAACCAAAGAGTCCAAATCCGGCAAATCGTTTTGAAGGAAAACAGATTTTTTTGAAAGAAGTGCCAAACATGGACTGCTTTGCCAGATAACAGAGTCGCCACCTAAATATTTTAAAATGGGAAATTTAGGAAACCCTGACTCGGTGCCGAAAGGCCACGTGTCCGTCATCACCAAAGTTGGCTCGGGAACTTGGGTACGATTAGGGAAGGTCACATCGTGAGCATTCTCTCGCCCGTCAAAGACCGCCTCTACTAACCATGATATTAATTTTTGAAAACATTGTGTGTTCTTATTCGATTATTAGCCTAGGATTACTATGTGATGCTCGCAAGAAACAAGTATAGATCGGGCCGTCGATTGGAACTAAACATTTCATGTTTGTTTGTTTGAAAATGGTGTGATGGTGCTACCCGCAGGTAGGCTAAAATGCGGATTTGCCACCCTCGAGTGGGCTTAGAAAACAGTGATTTTGCCACTATCTAGTGGGCTTAAAACAAACAGTCAATGAATGGTCCCAATTCAGATAACTCAACCTCCACCCACAGGCATTCAAGGCAGTTACATCACATAAGCACATAGCCTCATGGTAAGCATGCTATCATGGCAACACTCACACACATGCAAGGATGCTAAAGCATAAAACTCACCTAGTACTCCAAGCCAAAACAGAAAACTGATTAGAAATCAATGCATGATCCTAAATATACAGCAATGCCTAATGCAACACATGCAAGGATGCAAACTATAGCAGGCTCGGCTATTCTAAAATATGGCATATGATGATGCTACAACTAACACGTATTCAATTTGGAATTGAAATACAATGCAGTTTGTATGATGCGCCGAGCCCGACGCATGCAATCTGAGATGAATGATGCAAATATGTCATTACATCAGTATGCTAATTGAAATATGCCCTATATCTAACCATCCAAAGCGGGTAAATAAAAGGGAGAAAGAAATGGGGGTTGGAAGACATACATCGCACTCACACACCCATATTACAATTATGCCCTCGCGCAGAGGGTCCGAATAAATAATAATACAGACCCGAAAATGAAAGAATATACAGTCCGAAATGAATATACAAATTTCTAATTTAATTAACAGATTAAACTAGGAAAGTCAGAAAGCAGCATGTGCCAGTACGCTTTACTCGATAGATGATGTATCTTTGGGTCGCTGGCGAAATCCAATCGATGCCCCGATTAGCCTCTGCTTATGATTCTCGAAATGCACGCCGGACTTCGGAAAGTTGTCGATCCTTAATTTTGCTACAACAGAGAGCAGGAAAAGGGCATAGCAATGTATTTTCACAAATATATGCATGCCTCGATCCTCGTGCCACCAATCACGCATACCGATGCATGATGGCAGAGGAATCGGATTGCACAACTCAATATGGGGATGAATGCTACAACAAAACTTAACTCCATCATGGGTAATCCGGAGTGTCGATGACTGGGGAATTGAGACACACTCACACCGGATGAGTAATGTACCTCGTTTCCCGTGCAATATGCATGATATGCATGAAATGCAACTAATATGCAACCTAGCACGCGCAATGCCATGAAAATGAGATGAAAATAAGATGCCTCGAAAAGCGTGCACGCGGGCACGCAAACCGAGGCGATGACATGAAATGCAAAGCGGATGAAACAGAGTGCCTCGAAATGCGTGCACACGGGCACGCAAACCGAGGCGATGATGAAATGGAAGAAAATCGGATACAACCGAGGTGCCTCAAAATGCGCGCCCACAGGCACGCAAACCGAGGCGATGATGAAAGATGAAAATCGGATAAAATCGAAGTGCCTCGAAATGCGTGCCCACAGGCGCGCAAATCGAGGCGATGATGAAAGATGAAGATCGGATAACCGGCAGCCAAACGCGTGCCTACGCGCCGCAAATCGAGGCGGCGATGATGAAAGATGAAAATTGATAAACCGGCAGTTCAAACGCGTGCCCACAGGCGCGCAAATCGAGGCGATGATGAAAAATGAAAATCGAATAAAATCGAAGTGTCTCGAAACGCGTGCCCACAGGCACGCAAATCGAGGCGATGATGAAAGATGAAAATCAGATAAAACCGAAGTGTCTCGAAACGCGTGCCCATAGGCACGCAAATCGAGGCGATGATGAAAGATGAAAATCGGATAAAACCGAAGTGCCTCGAAACGCGTGCCCACAGGCGCGCAAATCGAGGCGATGATGAAAGATGAAAATCGGATAAAACCGAAGTGCCTCGAAACGCGTGTCCACAGGCACGCAAATCGAGGCGATGATGAAATGCAATGAAATGGCATACGGAATGCCACGATGGACTTACACCAACATGGGAGAGCCTTAGCTCACTCACATAGGAAGCCGTCGGATAAAACGGAGGTGCCTCGAAGTGCGTGCCCACAGGCACGCAAACCGAGGCGATACATTAAGGCATAAAATGACATGGGAAATGATATGCAAGCATGCAAACCACTAAATAAAGGGGAAAACAGCCCCGAAATGATACGAAATAACAACCGAAGCATGCAATCATCCCGAAATGTGAAATTAGACGCCCGAAATGGCCTATAGCCATACTAAACATGCAAAATATGATTATGGAAGCAAGAACAGTAGCAAGCCAGTCCCAAATATGGCATTTTTCAGTAACAAACATGTCCAAAATGCTAGCATAGGCATAGCAACAAAAGCATGCAAGAATAGGGGCTAAAAGAAGGGTATTGAGACAAGTGATATATACAAACCCCAAATGAACAAACATGCTTCTACAAAATTGAAGAGGACCTAAAAATAAGCACATGTTCAGTTTATGGCAACCCCAAAATCAGAATAAAATCATGCTAACAATTCCATGCAAAATGGAGCTCAAAAAAGGCTATAACAAGAGACATGCAAAGCACACACCAAATGACAAAATTTTCTTAATGAGACATGTAAAGGGGGTCAAAATAAGACCAAAGTCAGTAGGGGTCGAAGTCCCAAAAACAAATAGAAATAGGTCAAAAATTGCATACAAAATGTGGCACATTTGATGAAGTTTGAAGGAGGTGGTATATACAATGGCCAAATGGGGTTGAGCCCTTATACAATGTTGTAGAGGGGCTCAAAATGAGCACAAAACCAGTAGGGGTCGGACCCATAAAAACAAACACAAATAGGTCAATTTTAGCATGCAAAAATGTGACAAATTTGATGAATATTGAAGGAACTAGTATATATAAGCACCAAATGAAGTTGAGCCCTTCTAAAATGTTGTAGAGGGGCTCAATATGAGCACAAAACCAGTAGGGGTCGGAGCCCCAATTCTCAACCAATTGGAGTAGAGAAATGAATCAAGAAAAAGCCCTAAAAGTTGGTTTTGAAGACTTACCCTTGAAGACTTGTCTTTCTTTGCTTCTTGGCTTGGATTTGTAGCCTCTTGACCTCTGAAGAACACTTCCTTGCTGCTGGAATCGAAGTTGGAATGGTGAGGCTAGGTGTTGGTGAAGAAATCAAGCAAGACTTGAAACTTTTTTGAAGGTTTTGGCTATGGAGATTAGGGTTTTTGCTTAAGTGTTCTTGAAGACAATTTTTGTAACCTTGAGGAAGGAGCTGCCCAGCCTCTTTAATAGGCCAAAGAATGGTGTAAAAGGGGAGGGAAATGGAGACAATCTTTCCCTCCCAAAATATCCCCCGAATGGGGAGATATTTTGACAAAAATATCTGGACATTTGGAACAATGCCGAAAGCAAGAATCGCCGGCCAGTAACTCTGGGAGGTGGCCGGCCACCACCCCACCCGTCGGCCATCCACGCACCATGGCCGGCCGGCCACCACCAAAAAATGAACAAAAGATTTTCTGGCCGACCAGTATAGAAAGGTGTCCTCCCAAGTGTGTAGAATAAGGCCCCATGGTCGAAATCTGGCAACTCTGAAGTAGGAGTCACAACATAGAGCTTGAAGAAGAGGCCCAAAAATGAACTTCACAATTTCTGGCCGACCACCAACATTTTGTGTCCTCCCAGATGTGTAGAACAAGGATCCAAGGTTGAAATTTGGCAACGCCAAGCAGAGCCACAACATAGAGCTTGAAGGAGAGGCCCAAAATGAAACCCACAGTTCTGGCCGACCAAGAGCTTTTAGGGTCCTCCCATGTTCCTCATCACAAATATGTAACTTTGGTTGGAAGAAAATACCCCAAGGTGTTCAACATTGGCGGAAGTGAGAAAACGGCTCCGAGGAGCGAAACTGGTTATCTGGGATAATTGCTGGCCTCTCACCCCCCAGTGATCTTCCTAGTGTTGAAACAGAGGTACCTGCCAAGTTTGAACAAAAACTGATGAGAAATGAATGTTCGGGGCCAAAACCGAGCAATTCGGGATCCCGAAAATGGGCTGCGGGTGCCGGAAATGGTGTACGGCAGCGAAGTGGGTTTCTGCGACCCCAGTGTCCCTCGGAATGACAAAACAGAGGTTCCTGCCAAAAATCAGAGAAAACTGATGCAAAATGAATGCTCGGGGTCCAAACCGCGCGATTCGGGGTCCCGAAAACCGACTACAGGTACCGAAAGTGGCATACGGCCACGAAGTGGGCATCAGGGGCCCCAGTGTTCCTCAGAACTATAAAACAGAGGTCTCTGCCAAAAACCGGAGAACTCGGATGCGAAATGAATGCTCGGGACCAAAACCGCGCAGTTTGGGGTCCCGAGAAAGGGCTGCCGGGCACCGGAAGTGGTGTTCGGCTGCGAAGTGGGTTTCAGAGACCCCGGTGTTCCTCGGAACTATAAAACAGTGATGCAAGCCAAAAACCGGAGAACTCGGAGATGGTTGGGCGGTCCCGAGCCGAGGCACACGGCCTAACGGTCCCGAAAACCGAACCGGACTCGAAATGGGCGTAATGGCCTACGGCCACGAAATGCACCACGGCCACCGGAGATAGTCTACAGACAACTCCTTCCCTCGAAAGAAAAACAGAAAACCGAGCAGGTTATGGCAAACCGAGACAAGGTAGAGAAAAGGGTTCGGGAGTCCGGAGGCAGGGCGCACGGCCGCGACTCTGAGGCTTCGGAACAAGCACAGTATGCAACATCACCGAGCGCCCAATCGGTGACGTCCGAGTCTTAAGGTCGGTCAAAAATGGGGTGTCTACAGGGGTGGTCCACCATTTTTGCTCCTTTGTTTGTTAAGCTTTTGTGCCATTATCTATCACTTTCAAACCAACTTTTTTGGGCCTTTTAACCCCTGAATTTCAGAGGTTTTTTTAGTGGTAAAAATTTTATTTGAGGTCCCAAAAATAGAGGGGTTAGCCACCCATCTTCATGCTTGTTTACTAGCTCAAAAGCTCCATGTTTTAGCTTATTGTCTTAACTACTTTTGTCTTCATTCCAACATGTTTTCTAACTAATTTTGGGCTATAAAAACTCTGTGTTTTTCTAACTGGTTGAGGGGTTGATAGCCCTGCTTTGTATCTTGTTTTGGAGGCCTTTGCCCTTGTGTTTCCCACCCCTTTGCTATCTTTTTTCAAGCTTTTAAACATTGTTTTTTAGAGCTATTTTAGTGGATAAAAACATGTTTTGAAGTCCAAAAATGGAGGGGTTAGCCACCCCTCCTTGTGTCTTTTTTACATGCCTAGATAGCCTTACACGTGAGCATGTTTTTCTAGCAATTTGTAGCTATGTTCCAGCATGTTTTTGCCTCTATTTTGACATGTTTCAGTTCTGCTTTCGACTGTTTAGGTCATTTGAGCTTTGTAATGCATAGTTGTAGTGTTAATTTCTTTATTAGCTTGATGTTTTAATGCTTTAATCATCATTGTTTTGAGTTAATAACATGTTTTAGTGTTGTTTTGCACTTCATTTTAGCACTTAAAATCTCTACAATCTCCCTCAATTCTTTACTCTTTTGTTTGCTTTGAAAGTGGTTTTAAAGCCTTTGTTTGCTTAAGTGTGAAATTGAGACATTTGTGTTTAATGGTTTAATCCCTTTGGGGGTTCATTACCAACGGCATGAGGTCTCTTTCATGCCCAAAGCAACCTTTGGCTTAAGCCCTCTTTTCATTAGAGGACACTCACTTTTGGATTTAATCAATTAAAGAATGATTTGGTAATGTAAAATGAGTAAACAAAATTGGATAAGTAAAAGAGGTGAGATATGCATCTTTCGTGTCGCATTGCATGTGTTCGAATCGGACGTTAATTCGAACATAAGGAAAATGGGACATTTCATACTCAAAGTGATTAAATGTGCCACTTCCCTTGGTCATCATCACCCTTGATCATGCATGATAGGGTGGTGGTCTTTTGGGTCTTGTTTTGCATTAATTGAAATTGTACAAACTTGGTTCCTTAGCCATCATGCATGGAAAGTGCTTGATTGATGGTTTGAGGGCCAAGGGTTACACTCCTTGGAGCTTGTGAGATGATAAGGAGGGTAACAGTACAGATAAGCCTTGAGAATACACTGCTTTGCCTCTGTTTGCTCTCTGTTGCTGCAAAAGGAGAAGTTTTGGACAGTAATGGCCGACTGGCCACCAGCATTGGCCGACGGCCACCATTGGTAGCCGACCGGCCATCAATGAAAAATTGGTCAGTATGATGGCAAGGTGAAGCAGAGGTATTCTGGAAATGGGCAGCACTGTTAGTGCTCAAGTGAGCAAACAAAGGCTTACAGTGGCAAGGCGGTGGCTTTTTCGGGTGGAGAAAACGAACATACATGCATCTCTCACTTCCTGAGGCCATTTAGTTGCTTTGTTTAGTTTATTAGTGGTAGCTAATTCATGCAAACGTTGTAACTATTTAAGTAGATTAGTTGGTTAATTATGTTGTAATTAATTAGTTTAGTCGCTTTGTAACCAATTAGTTAAATGTTTAGCTAATTAAATTGACTTGTAATATTTAATTAGCTTAGAATAGTTAGTTAATTAGCGTAGCTAGTTAGCTTATTCATTCGGACCCTCATTCGCGAGGGCGTAATGTTTTAATAAGTGTGTGTGCGTGTATATATGTCTTCCAACCCCACGTCTTTCTCCTTTTTATTTAATCGCTTTTGATGGTTAGATTAGGGACATGTTTCAATTAGTATACCTTATGCTTGCATGCTTGCATCCATTCATTTTGCCTTGCATGCACCGAGACTCGGTGCATCATTCAAACTGCATCGTCATTTCAATACTTCTTTGAATACATGTTTAAAAGCATGCTATCAAATTGTTGCAAATACCATATTAGTAGCCGAGCCTATTAATTGCATTATTACATGTGTTGCATTAGGCATCTTGTATAGTTAGGAATCATGCATTATTTTCTAACTTATTCCTTTCCTAGCTTGGAGTACTAGGTGAGTTTTTATGCTTTAGCATACTTGCATAAATGTGAATGTTGCCATGACTAGCATGCTTGCCATGAGGCTATATGTTTAAATGATAAATTGCATGAATGCCTGTGGATGAAGACTTGTTGTTTGAATTGGAACAATTCAACGAATGTATGTTTTAAGCCTACTTTGTTGAGTGGCAAATCATGTTTTAAGCCCACTATGTTTGGTGGCAAAACCGCATCTTTTAAGCCCACTTGAGGGTGCCAAATTCAAACCATTTTCACAAACAAACATGAGTTGAATTGTTCCAAATTGAGTAAACTAGTCTATACTTGCTTGTGCGCATCACATAGTAAAGCTAGTCTAATAACCGGAACAAGAACACATAATGTTTATAAAAAAATATCATGATTAGTAAAGGCCGATCTTTGATCGGGTGAGCGGGGGTGCTCATTTCAGGACCTTCCCCCTTCGTACCCAAGTTCCCGAGCCGAGGCAACTTTGGTGATGATGGACACATGACCTTTGGCACGAGTCAGGGTATCCTAAATTTCTCCAAAAATAAAATATTTAGGTGGCGACTCTGTATCTAGCAAAGCAGTCCAATTTTGGCATTATTTGATTTAAAATTGATTTTCCAAAAAGATTTGCCGGATTTGGACTCTTTGGTGATTATCAATTTCACATTGCACTTGTGAGATTAGATTCAGAACCATGGGAGTCCGAAAAAGTTGAGCTACAAGTGGTGTTATGTTCTGATTTTTTTTGCTTTGAGGTCTTATTTTGAGTCTTTTGTTTCTAGCAAGTGCAAATAGTTGTGTATAGGTTGTTTTTAGTTTGTTTTTTCATTTATCGAGTTGTATTTTGCATTTTGCGTCAGTTGTCGGCTCAATATCCAGTTACAAACATCATTTAAATGCAAGCATTTTGCACATTCGGTTCCCATTTTATGCAAGTTTGGTGCTAATCCAGATATGTTGTGCAAAATGAAAGTCGTTTTATAAAACTGCAGGGTTTTACTTCGATCATGGTACAAATGTTTGAAAATAAGAAGTAAAGACCTATTTGAAGCTATACAAGTGCTAAACTACCAAAACAAAAGAAAATAAGCAAAAGGGTACAAAAATCTGCGTCAGTCACATCAAACAGCTCGAGAGGCCCTTTCTGTCCTCTTCTGCGGAGGGAACTCAGGGGCATTATCACCATTGGCGCCGTTATCATCAAAAGAGTGGGACTCAGAGCCAGAGCCAGTGTCGGAGTCGGCATTGCCCTCTACACTCCCTGACTCAGAGCTAGTCTCAGCATCCTCCTCGTTCCCTAACCCTGAGCCAGCATCATCATCTTCACTCTCAGGCTTAGGGCGCCTACTCGCTGTCTCCTCAGTGCTGCTAGTCTCGGCGTCATCTCTACTCAGAATCGGTTTTAAGGAGGAGGAGGTCTTCAGAGTATCAAAACACAGTATGAGTATGAGTATGATGCATAATACAGTTTCAGTATGAGTATGGCATATCAGTATGGTTTGATACAATTTCAGTATAAGTATGGCATATCAGTACAGTGTAATGTAGAGTTTGTATGGGCATGTGCAAGTCAGAACATGTGGAAAATTTGAAATACTTGTATACTGTGGAGAGTAAGCTGCGTCTCTCTCCTTTATACCATCTGGACCAGAGAGGCGACCAACTGGAGGAGGCCGTCCGTGTACTCCAATGGCACCTATAAATAAGTCTGAACATCAGTTTGCAGAAAAGGAAATGTGAACTATAAAATGCAAGGCAAAGTGCATACTTGCTACACGTTAGGGTCCTTGACATATCTATGCTCTCCCTCCAGTGGATCGATAGGAATCTAATAGGTCGTCCCGCTCAGCCGCCAGCATTGGATCGTAGTTGGAATCATGGGCAGACCGACTACATGAGCAACAGGGGAACCCCTCTAGCACTAGCCTCGGTGGCATGAGCAATCCCTCCAACCACAGGGGCACCTGCAGTATCACTCGTACGCACTTTGGTCAGGGGTGGCATCAGATAAGTCCTGATAAAGGCCGCGTAATCCCCAACCCCTCGGAAGAAATCGGCGTCCTGCCCTGCCATGTAATGTACGATAGCCTCAACTAGGAGGCTATCAGCTGTTCTCATGGATGCTGAAGGAGAGGTAAGAACAACCGAAGCAGGTAGGCACATGATCTGGCGCACGAACTGCTCGCCTAGATACTAGGTTCGGAAAAAGGGGCCCTCCAATAAGATCTGAAATCGGGAGGTAGCCCAGGACCTGACATACTGGTCCCGTATCCCGGCCGGCATCATCGCCCAAGGCTGCTATGCGATTTGCAAATGGAGAATTCACAGTTGATTAGTTGTTGTCAGTTGTCAAAGAGTGGATCAAAGCAGTATAAATGGAATGAAATGGGTATGAGTTTCAGACTACCTCTTGAGCGGTCACCATGTCGAAGTATTGGCGGTAGTAAGCAAAAATGGATTCTCACAGCACCTAGGGTGGCATTTGTTATCATACCGTCGGGAGTAAGGTACAACTGGCTTTATTTCGTCCCTAGGCACCAGGGCAAGAGCGGTGAAATAAGCATAGACCAATAGCTACAAGAGGAGATCAGTTTGTGTGAGTTAACGTGTATGAATAGAGATAAAGACAGAAAGTGAAAGCATAAATCACAACGTTTGAATAGAAATAAAGACAGAAAGTGCAAAGTAGAAAGCACAATGTATGAACAGAGATAAAGACCAAAAATGCAAAGCAGAAAGCACAATGTATGAACAGAGATAAAGATAGAAAGTGCAAAGCAGAAAGCACAATGTATGAACAGAGATAAGGACAGAAAGTGCAAAGCAGAAAGCATAGCAAGCAAAAAGAAACTGAAATGAAAGTGCAGTGTGTACCTCCTAGGCTCTCCAGTAGCCGCTGACCTTATTTCATTTTTTACGGGAATCGGAGCTCATGTACCTGTACATTGTGGCGAGGCTAGCGTCACCCTTGTTATAGAGTTGGACTTGGGACAGCACTACCGGGGCACTAAGAAGATACAAATCGACAGTATTCCACATGTTCGTAAACAAGGTGGTAACAAGGAGGTAGATCAGGAATCCGTGAGTATACTACTTAATCTCCTCCTAAGTCTCCAGCTAACTCCCATGGAAACGGTTGTAGAACTAATTGTATCAGACCGTGGCCGGCCTGTCCAGGGGAGGATGTACGCCAAGCAGGTGTATCTAAGCTCCCTCCCATTGACGCATGTCCATGTCGAAAGGAATCGGATCACCCCTTACGCTCAAGCCGGTGATCATCGAGAAGTCATAGGGAGTCATCGTCATCTCTCTAGTGGAAGAGAAGTGGAAGGAGTTGGTGGTGTCCACCACCTCTCCACCAAAGATCCAAGTTAGGTTCGACTGGCCAACAGTTGTAAAAGGCCAGAGAAAAATAGATCGAAGCCTGCCTCGTCAACAAGCTCGCAGACCTGAGCAGAGAGCTCATGATACCAGTCTCTAGAGGTCACCACCCCATATCGTCTCTAAGAAAGAGCGACAGCCTGTGTTGGAAAGGGAGTATGTCAGATGCATAATAGTAATGAAAGACAGATGAAATGACAAAACAAGTAAAGCACAGGAAAGTAGAGTTTGTACCTCAACAGCGTCATGAGAAAGATGTGTGGCCTGCTCTCTCAACAAGACGTTCTCGAGCATGCCCATGACAAAATCCTTGAACCGTAGCATCCCTCCGGGGGCCATCGCATGTGTCTAGGGGTGGTAAGTGGCCAGATCAAAGGGTTTCACCCTCAATGGTAGTAACTTCGGCTCATGCCCCGGAAGGTATATCTCCTCCACCGCTTCGCCAGCCTCATCAACTATCAGCTCTTCAATCCGTACCTCGGGAAGGGCGCTGTTGTGTGAAATATCATCCGCCATGGAGAAATACAGGAGAAAATGGGGAAAAAAGGTAGAAAACTTGAAAAGTCAAACCCTAGGAGAGAGAAAATGAGAGAAAAAGTCAAAACCTGGGAAAAAGTGTGAAACCAAAGAAAAACAGGAGGGAAATGAGCCCAAAGTGATGAAAAACCTAAAAACTCAACGAAAAACAAAATCCAATCGGTTCAAAACGTAGAGGACCAAAGGTGTTTTACAAATAAAGTTTGCACGAGGCGTTGGGTAACACTTGTAAAGTGCAAATCTAGATAGAGAAAGAGCCTAGAGAGAGAGAGCTTTAGTGTTTTCGGATGTGTAGGGGTGAGGAAAAGAGGCTTGGGTTATGTTTTAAAGAGCCTTGGGTATGAAATCTCAAAAATGCCCTGAAACCCCATTGGGTGGTCGACCAGCTAGGTGAGTGGCCAGCCGTCCAGGTCTTGTGGCTGGCCGGCCAAGTGGCTGGTCTATGGTGGTTTTTTTTTGTTGAGGCCTTGCCTTTTCTATGTATAGAGAGTCCTGTATTCATCATAAAGTGAAGAATTGCAGAAATTGGGTTTGTTTTGATTATAGAAAATTTCGAAATAAGATTTCGAATGCACTACTTCAAAACTCGTCATGTCTTCGAAGAAGGAACTGCCCTAACCGCAAGTTTGAGCAAGTTATATCCTTTTTCAACATGTAAGAACTTCTGAGCGGTAAGTTGGAGATCTTTGTGAGGTGTTTTCGAAGACCGCTTCTTATGTATCTTTTCAATTATATTGCTTATGTTGCATAGAACGTGCATCGTCTTGTATTTTGCATCAATTATATCATGTTATGTTGCATTCATAAGCGTTATTGCCTTTTATTTGTTGTGTTCACCCTTGTCACATGAGTGTGATTTCACTTGTACCTCTCCTCCTTTCTATGCGAAGCATAGGTGGGCTTGAACCTTTTGTCTTATAACCTCTCTACGCGGAAGTGTAGTTTGGTTTGTTTCTTGTTAACCCCTCTACGTGGAAGTGTAGTTTGGTTTGTTTCTCAACCTCTCTACGCAGAAGTGTAGTTTGGTTTGTTTCTCAACCTCTCTACGCAGAAGTGTAGCTTGGTTTGTTTCCTTGTTAACCTCTAACCTTTCCACGAGGAAGTATGGTTAGGTTTGTTGTTGTACCTTTCCACGCGGAAGTGTGGTTAGGTTTGTTCTTTTACTTTTCCACACGAAAGTGTGGTTAGGTTTGTTCTTACATTCTCTACGCGGAAATGTAGTTAAGATTTCTTGTACCTTTCCATGCAGAAGTGTGGTTAGGATTGGACTTACCCTCTCTATGCAGAAGTGTAGTTAGGATTTCTTGTACCTTTCCACGCAGAAGTGTGGTTAGGATTGGACTTATCCTTTTTACACGGAAGTGTAGATAGGATTGTTTCTTGACCTTTCTACTCGGAAGTGTAGTTAGGTTTGTTTCTGATCAACCTCTCTACGCGGAAGTGTAGTTTGGATTGTTTCTTCTACGCGAAAGTGTAGTTTGGATTGTTTCTTGTCAACTTCTCTACGTGGAAGTGTAGATAAGATTGTTTCTTGACCTTTCTATGCGGAAGTGTAATTACGTTTGTTTCTGATCAACCTTTCTACGCAAAAGTGTAGTTAGGATTATTTCTTGTTAATCTCTTTACGCGGAAGTGTAGTTAGGATTTTTCTTATTAACCTTTCTATGAGGAAGCACAGTTAAGTTTGTTTGTGTAATGTGGCTTGTGCCCATTTCTTCATTTTCGGGCGGTATGCTCACTTATGGTTTCAACTGTTGCATCGCATTGTATCTCATTTCAACTGTTGCATCTTATTTTATCATTTTGCATCCCATCCCTGAACTATGCTGGCTTGATTCCTTGCAAAGGGATACGTAGGCAACTCTCGGGTTCAACTAATTGCATCTGCATTTTGATTGCTTGCCCAAGTCTTACGGTCTTGTCAAAAAGGGTCGTCTTTGGACTTTGACATTCACTTACGTCATTTCATGACTTCGAGCTCTGTCAAAGAGGGGCAATTGTAGACACCGCATTTTTTATTGGCCCTTAAGACTTGGGCGCCTCAGGTTGAACACTCAGTGATGAATTAGTATGCTATGCAAATGTTCGATTTCTTCAGCAAGAAGCCTTGGTTTTGAGTTTTAGAGCCTAAAAATCTTCACCTCCTTTGAGCCAAAACCTAATTTTTCCAAACCTAACCACTCAAAATCCTGTTGGCCAACAGGTGGCCAGCTGGCCAATATTTGGTGGCCGGTCATCCCCAGGCCGGCCATGTTTCTCTATAGAACAAATATTTGTTGTCAACTGTCCCCCCATGTGCATGCACTACACCAACTAGTTCAACATAGATATTTTCGAGATAGCAACCTGTTTTTCTATATATACTTGACCATACCTTATGTTTTTAGGTTAGAAAAAATTCCAAAGAGCTCAAAGCGTGCTAAGTACTCTCCCTCTCTATCTTGCAATATACATACACTATACATACACTTCCTAAACCAAAATTTAAGGCTCCTTGCTGAGGTTCTTGAGCTAAAATCTCAGCCCTTGAGAGTGGATATCTTATGGTTTGTGAACAAAAGAGTAACTCCTCTTCAAGAGGTATAACTTTGGCTATCCTTAAACTACTTCTTCCTTCTCTTTTCTTGCTATTTTCATACTATTTTGGTTGTGATTTAAAGCTACCAAAGGTGAAGGGGTTAGCCACCATTCTTTGAACCTTATTCCATAAGCTTTTATCCTTGTGTTTCCCACTTGTTTCTCAACCGTTGGATACTGATTTTTAGAGTTTTAAGAGGCTAAAATATGTGGTTTTGAGGCCCAAAAAGTGAAAGGGTTAGCCACTCCTCTTTAGGCTTGCTTGCTAGTTCTTATTCTCTACCATTTTGCTTACTTTTTTTTAGCTTTTTCAAAGTACTTCCCGCACTGTTTTGCTGTTTTTGGGACTGTTTTGATGTATTTACTTCATTCATGCTTTGAATATTAGGCTTGTGTTATTGTAAGTCCTCATAGGTTTGGTGGTTTAGGCCTTAGACACCAACCTATTTGAGTTGATAACTTTTATTTCATAGTTTTCATGCATATGCTCACATTTGTAATAATTATCTCTGCAATCTCCCTCATTTCTTGGTTTTCTTTCTTTTTGTTTAAGAATTGTTTCAAACAATCAATTGTTGTTTAAGGCATGCGAAAGAGACCTTCCATGCTTAATGGTTTAATCTCTTCAGAGGTTCATTACCAAGGCATTACATCTCCCTCATGCCAAAGACAACTTCTTGTTTGACACTTTTCTTCATTAGTGAACATAATTCTCATTTTTCGACTAAAATGATTAAATAATGGAAAGGTAATTAAAAGAGGCATAAAATTGGACCAAAAGAGGCATAAGATAATCAAAACGAATTGCAATCGAACTTTCTATTGAACCCATTGAGCCTTTTGTAACGCCCCAACCCTTCTTATATCATCGATATTGTTCGCTTTGGGCCACACCCGCACGAATTTGTTCTTCCTAGTGGGTCACCCATCCCAGAACTACTCCAGTTTAAGCATGCTTAACTGGGGAGTTCTGCTAGGGATTTCACCACTCGAGAAAAGGCCTCGATACTATATAAGGGTCCAGGTTTTTACTTTTATAGCTTAGGAATTGCCCCTCCATTCAAAAATGTGGGACATCGGGACCTTACAATCCACCCTCCTTAGGGCTGCACGTCCACATGTAGTAGCCTGCCAGCTTACAAGCCCATCCACATGCACTGAGAGCCGCCGGGGGCCCACACTCAGTACTCTGGAGAGTCGGCTCTGATACCATTTATAACGCCCTAACCCTTCACATGTCATCGATATTGTTCGCTTTGGGCCACGCCCGCACGGATTTGTTCTTCCTAGTGGGTCACTCATTACAAAATTACTCCATCTTAAGCACGTTTAACTGGGGAGTTCTGCTAGGGATTTCACCACTCGGGAAAAGGCCTCAATACTATATAAGGGTCCAGTTTTTTACTTTTATAGCCCAAGAACTGCCCTTCAATTCTCGATATTTATTATTATTATTACTTTATTTTATTTTTGACATTATTAATTGTGTGATTACATGAGAATTTAATGTGGTATTCAATTAATTTAATGTGTTATTTAATTATATATAATTAATCCAAATATTCATATATTTGTATTTGTTATATAAAAAAAAGAGGTGTTATATATATATATATATAATCTTATATTTATATTTATATATGTTGTAATTATGTTGTATTTATATATTATAATAAGTCAATTAGGTTACAAGATTAGGGGCTCACTAAAAAAAATGAAAAGAGGCAGAGAGAGAAAGAGATAGATTAATCAAAATAAAGAGGCTATGTTTCATCCAAGAAAGCCGAGAGAGAGAGAGAGAGATGAAAGAAGAGTGAAGGAAGATAAAGATTAGGGTTTTATTTTGGTGGCTTTATTAATTATTCAAGTGATTCTTTGATCTTCAAAAAAATATTGTGAGTGCAAAACCCACTTCCCTTGATTTATGTTTAATTCATTGTTTTTATTTATTTATTTGATAGTGGTTTGATTTTGTACTTTCATGTAGATGATGGATTGATTTTAATTACTTTGATTAGTTGTGTATGCCATGTTTAGGGTTTTTATATGGATTTATTTTATGACTGTAATCACACTCATGGTTATATGAAATTAAAATAAACTTGGAGCCCATAGATAAATTCCTTATACTCCACCATGACTCCATGGATTGTTGTTTTATTTTAGTGATGGTGAGAAAGAGTGTATAAGAAAAAAAAAAAAAAAGTGAGGATTTTGAGATTTATTTGAATGCCTTAGGCTTGGCATTGTTATGTTTGTTCTCATGAGTAGATGACAGATTGTGTATATATATTGTTGCCTCGTTCTCATGAGTAGACGAGTGCTTTGATTTATGTGCGTACTTATATGCTAACCATCCAGGGAGTGTGGGTCAAACTCGAGACGATATCCCCGTGCAAGTTTGGCTTCGAAGTGGTGTTAGATATACGGGAGGCACATGGGATATATGTGTAGGTCGGAAGTGAAGGGCCGAAGTGGTGGAGTTGAGGTACAAAGAATTAAATATGAACTTATATGTATAGTTTGAATTGTATTGATTTGTATATCTTGAAACAAATAATAATCGACTTCAATAAATTATGAAATTTGGGCAGAGGCATGTATATGTAATTCTAGATGACTTTTGTATTTTAACTTTGTACTAAAAGGATCGATTAGAACTTATAATCGGATGATCTTGGTTATAGTAGTTTTTATTTATTTTAGCAATGCAGATTTTAGAGGCTATTTTAACCCACAAAACGTGCTCATTTTTGTTGGTTTTGCTTAAACTGAAGTAAAAATATATTCTGAACACTTTTCATGTTTTGAACTTTTCCAAAAAAAATCATCTTACAGCAGTTTATTTTCGTTTTCAGTTCTAGATTTTTCAATCGGATTTCGTTTAGGATTTTCTATTAAGTTTTTCTCTCAATCTGTTCAGTTTCTACTTAATTCATTTGCACTACTTTTTAGAAAATTTTATTATGTACAACTTTTATTTTTTGAGTTTTGGTTAATTCGAATTATTTAAGCATGAAACGGTGCATTTTTATACTCTTCAGCAAGTTACTTATGATTAAATTATATTAAATTTTTTTTTTTGCAGAATGGTGGGTCTTACTAACTTTTTATGTAGGACTGACCCACCATATTTTTATGTTTATTTTATACTCAATTTATATTTAGTTGTGTATGGGTAAGAAACTAAATGCCACCGTATCTCGGGAAACTACCCCTTCGTCTCAGTGTGGGTGGAACTATTTGTCTTGTCTCATAACAAGAATTAAATCTACTTTTATTTGTGTCTGGTGGACACGTGGGTGTCAAATATTTGTACTCATACCAGTATACTTGTATACTGACCCGTTTTATCTCTTGGCAACTCGGGTGCGTTCTATTTGAGCGCAGCCAAGCTTCCTTTGTAGGATTAGTTGGGACTATGGTGGTGAAGAGAAATAACTATAGTTGTTGGATATGTCGTTTAGACTTCTTTTGTTTTCTTAAGCTTAGGGTTGATATTAGTTTATTGTATTTATTATTATTTTTATGACCTTAGTATTTTGACAATTTGACATTGTAGGTTATTTTTCAAATTTGCATTATTTAAGTTGTTTTGATTAGTTATTGTTACTTTAATGTTGGAGGTGTTGGTTAGTTATGAAATTTATGGTGGATGGTTTGGTTGGTGTTTTGTTAGTTTTTTTTTTTTTAAATCCTTGTAATCTTTTGAGCATGGAATTTATTTAAACCTTATGGAGATGAGAATGTTTAGATTTTGTTTCACCCCTAGGATTTGGATGATGGAATATCGATTGGGGTTTAGTCATAATTTAATATTTAACCGTCCAAATTTTGGGGCGTGACATCTTTAGTCATTTCATACTCTCTAGTGTTGATAATGGTTCAAGAATCAATGTTTACCACTTCTCTTGAGGTAACTCCATGACAGGGAGGGGGCTTTGTTGGTCTTTATTTTCATTCATCGAGTCTTTGTCCCATTGATTCATGGATCATCATGCAACAACCTTACGACCATTGATGATTTGTGGATCGATTCTACTCCTCCCTTGATCAATTCCATGATAGGGAGAGGTAGAGAGGATAAACATCCCCGAGAAACACTTTGTTTGTGCTCTGTTGTAGTAGGACAGTACCAAAAATTAGTGGCTAGCCGGCCACCATTCTTGTCTGGTTGACCACTTTCCTTGGCCGGTTGGCCACTCTACATTTTACAGGTAGTGCCATTTTCATGGAAAAATAGAGTAGAGGATGGGGTGAAAACAGATTAATTTTTTGACTACGAATAGAATAGTTTAGGCAGCAAAACAACGGGGTTTCTAGGAGGATGTTCTCGATTGCACGCGTGGTTCTTCGACTCCCGTTAGAATTAATTAGCTTAAATAGCTCTTAAATTAATGTGTTGTAATTAATTAGTTAAATCCCTTCCTTCGAATTTGTCATAGCTAGTTAACTTAGTTAATTCATTTGAATTTGTAATAGTTAGTTAAAAATTCGGACGCTTGGACATTCGGACCCTCCTACGCGAGGGCGAAATTGTAATATTGTGTGTATGTCGTCCAACCCTTATTTCTTTGTTCATTTTATTTACTCGCTTCTGATGGGTTACATGTAGTAGCATGTTTTCTTTAGCATTTTCTATGATTCACATCCATTCGCTTTGCATACATCAGGGTTCGACTCATCATATTAATCAATGTCAATTTCAAATTCCTTACTCGAATATGTGCGTTATCGCATGTCTTGAATTGACTCACTTGCCATGCTAGTAGCCAAGCCTATTAATTGCATATTGTATGCGTTGCATTAGTCATGTTGCATTGTTTAGGATCATGCATTTTTTTTTCCTAATTGTTTTCTTTTCTTTTGGCCCGCCTCAGATATTTTTGGTAAGCATTTTTGCTTTAGCATATTACATGCGTGGGATTGTTGCCATATCGAGCATGTCTACCATGAGACTAGGTGCTTAGTTGATATACCTGTTTGAATGCCTGTGGATGAAGGCTATTTGCTTAAATTGGGATAATTTGATTAATGTACATATGAGATCATTTTTTCAAGTGGTACATATTCAAAACACTTTTCAAAACGAACATGAAATCAAAATGTTCCAGATTGGGCAAATTACTCTATACTTATGTGCATCACATAGTAAAGATAGCATAATAATCGGAACAAGAGCATATAATGTACATAAAAATCACATCATAATTAGTAGAGGCTAATCTTTCATCGGGTGAGTGGGTACTCAATTCATGACATTTCCCTCTCATACCTAAGTTCTTGAGCTGAGACACTTTGGTGATGACGGACACGTGGCCTTTGGTACGAGTCACGGGTTTCCTAAATTTCACAAAAATATTTAGGTGGTGACTCTGAAATTTGGCAATGCAGTCCATTTTTGACATTTTTGATTAAAAATCAATTTTTCAAAAGATTGCCAGATTTGGACTCTTTTGTGTTTTTATGTTTCACATTGCACTTGTGAAACCAGATTCAGAACCACGGGAGTCCGAACTGTAGGGCTATCGTATCCAAGGAGACTGAACCCCTTCGAGAAGCATGAAAAGCAAGCTACAGTATGCCTTACAACTAGGGGTGCTCACAGATCGGTTTTGTGTTGTTCGAATGACAAGTTGGACCCGCTCGATGGGGTGCGAGTTGGGAAAAAATAGAATTGTATTTGCCCGCAGTGCAGGTTGCAGATTGGACAGGTGGGTCATGCGGTTGTACGGGCGGTTTGTGAAGTATAATTTTTTTTTTCCTGTAATTTTATTTTTGGGCTTTTGCGTTGGGGCTTTCACCTTCTCACTTTTTGAAGCCATAAAGCAATGAAAACACAAGAAGAATTCTAGTACCAGCAACATTTTTATTAAATAAACAAAACAACAATGAAAACACTTTTTTTATTAAACAAATAAAGCAACATTTTCACATACAACAATGAAAAGATTTTTTTCATTAAATAAACAAAGTAAAAAGTTATAAACAAAAGTCTTCAAACCCATAATCAAGCCTGAAACACCCAAACCTTGAATCTGTAAGGACAAAAAGGAAAACAATTTCTCCAACCTAGCAATGAAAACTGGTGTTGAAGAACTTCATAGTTAAAACTGCTTAAAAAATTATGACCCAGAGAGAGAGAGAGAGAGAGAGAGAGAGAGAGAGGGTACTTGTATAACCCAGCCAATAAACACCCATACCCACAACACAACTAGCAAACCATAAATAAATGAAGATGGAGGATTCCCGATCTGGGATTCATACCTTCGTGCAATGAAACTTTTTATTTTTTTTGCAGTTTCTATATCTTTTAGATTTGGTATCTCCAGATCTGATTTGCGATTAGGAGATAGTGATGGGGAGAAGATGAAAGAGACGGTAAGCAAGGTGCAAGAGATGGTAGTGGTGACGACGATAGAGAGGAGAGAAGAGAGAGGTAGGCGAGATGAGAGAGAGAGAGAGAGTAAGAGAAAGAAAAGGGCTATATGAGAGAGTGAGAGAGAAAGATTTGGGCAGAGAGAGAGGAGGACCAATACAAAAGGATGAGATTTTTTTAGTTCAATGGTGGAATGGTTGTGTTATTTTAAACAAAATCTGTGGGTCGGTTGCGGATTTGCTCAGGTAGGGTCGGGTTAGACCCGAACCTAATTTTGAATGTAAAAATAGGCTCGCACCCGCCCTATTTATGCATACGGGTAGGGTCAGATTTGTGCAGGTAGGGTCAGTTTGGGCAGGTTGTGTAGGTCAGATAAACCATTGCCCACTCCTACTTACAACCCCCATTTATTTATCCTTTTTATTTACATGCTTGCCGTGGCTGTATAGCGTCATGTTTTCTTTAGCATTTTCCATGATTTGCATCTATTTGTTTTGCATGCATAAGGATTCAGCTCATCATACTAATCAATGTCAATTTCAAATTTCTTAATTGAATACGTGCTTTATCGCATGCCTTGAATTGACTCACATGCCATGCTAGTAGTTGAGCCTATTAATTGCATGTTGTATGCGTTGCATTAGTCATTTGCATATTAGAGCATATAGTTTTCTAACTATTTTTTTCTTTTTGGCTTTCCTCGGTTGAGTACTAGGTAAGCATTTTTTGCTTTACCATGTTATATGCATGCAATTGTTGCCATATCAAGCATATTCCATGAGGCTAAGTGCTTAGTTAATATACCTGTTTGAACGTCTGTAGATGAAGGCTAAATTGCTTAAGTTGGGATGATTTGATTAAATGTACATATGAGATCACTTTTTCAAGTGGTACATATTCAAAACACTTTTCAAAACAAACATAAAATCAAAGCATTCCAAATTGGACGAATTAGTCTATACTTGTGTGCATCACATAGTAAAGATAGCATAACAATCAGAACAAGCTACAATTTACTGTACATAAGAATCATATCATGATTAGTAGAGGCCGATCTTTGATTGGGTGAGTGTGATGCTTAATTCATGACCTTCCCCTCTCATACCTAAGTTCCCGAGCCGAGACACTTTGGTAATGACGAACACGTGGCGTTTGACACGAGTCATGGATTTCCTAAATTTCTCAAAAATATTTAGGTGGCAACTCTGAAATCTAACAATGCAGTCCATTTTTGACATTTTTGATTGAAAATCAATTTTCCAAAGATTTGTCAGATTTGGACTCTTTTGCGTTTTTATGTTTCACATTGCACTTGTGAAACTAGATTTAGAACCACAAGAGTTCGAACTGTAGGGCTATCGTATCTAAGGAGACTAAACCCTTCTGAGGAGCACGAAAACCAAGCTATAGTTTCTGCCGACTCTGCTAGGAATTTTTTAGAGAACTTGACTTGGACCTTATGATGTAAAGTTTTATTTATAGATATATGTTCTTTGCATTGCATTTGCATTGGTGCTTTAAATCCCTATGTTTTCCATCTGCTATTCCGGGACGGCTTGAGGGAGGCTTGCCTAAAAAGCTTGCTTAAAGGCTGGCTGGTCGTGGACTTTACTATGTTGGAAACATAATCCTCGGATCTAGATTACCGTCGTACCGCTTGATCCTCCTTTCACTTCTCGGTGTTAGGTGTGAGAGGTATATTAGGTGATCTTGTCAAGGTACCCCTTTTGACCAATCAGCCTAGCTGTATATAGTAAATCCATAGTGACAGTTCCAACTTAGGATAGGATGCTCACCCGTATGCAAGATTTTGTGAAACTACTTGCTTGAAGTAGTGAAACCCTAGACCATGCGAAAAGCTAGGACAGGGTAACCGTACCCCCCTCATAGGGGTGTTTTGGCTCTCTTTACCTGGTATGTGCTCTACAATGAAACTATATAGGAGTGTTTCGTATCAGTGGTACAGTTGATATCAGTTCGTGGGGCAGAATTCAGTGGGGAGTACAATCCTTCAACTGTGATCATATTCATTCTAGTGAAATTGGGACTGAGGTGCTGTTTGTTTTCTCCTTTTCAAGGTAGTCCTGGAACCATAGCTTTAGAAGGCTTTGATATCCCCTGCTACTCTGGACTCGTGTCAATAGACCTTGTCAGGTCGGAGATTTATGTTCAGGGGCAGCCAATGTTTGCTTCACCGTCACCAGTGGCTAGACGAAGGAAGGCTAGACAGGGTTCATCGGTTCTGGTAGTCACCAATTAGATCACCTTTGTTTAGTTCATCCCAAGCATAACCATCTACTGCTATCATGGCTCAGCCTTTGACAAATCTAGAGGATTTATTGATCCGTTTTCAGCAATCAGTAGATTCGCTCCAGCAAGATATGGCTCGACAAGCTAGGATATTGCAGAAAATGATATTCAACTTTAAAGACCTTCATGAAATCAAGGTTCAAATTGAGGATGCCATCAGACAAGGGATCATTGTGGAGGGTAATGAGCCTATGATGAAGAATGTTGTTCGTAGTTCCAATGCTACTACCAGTATTAGCACAACCGCGAAATGCTCAGAAGTAAACACTGTCACCACTCCCATCAAAAACCCATTTGCTAGTAATAGCCTAAAGCCAACCACTTCAACTCGGCCCCAAGCCCGAAATTTCTAACCTTTTTACATGGCTCTCTCTTAAGCTTTGAAAATGCTGCTAGATTAAGGGCACCTAGAGCTCCTAGAATCCCAACCCTTCCAAGTCCTTTTCCACCAAGACATGACCCCACTAAACACTGTGCTTATCATCAACAACTTGGTCATGATACAAATCGCTGCATCTGCCTCCATCATAAGATTCAAGATCTTATTGACGAAGACATCATAACTCCACCAAAAAAGACCTCAGGCTAACATTAACCCATTACCTTCACACCTCAACATAATCCATACACTGTCATCCACCTTTAACCTTAGCATGTACATCACCCCAGCCCATTTACCCAAGCCTGAGGTGTTCATTCCAGAAAATATGTACTTGTGTATGATGGATGCACTTGAACCCCAATCATCTCAAACCCCATCAAATACACCGCGGGAACTAATGGCTCAACCCACTACTTCTGAGCTAATAAGCATGATTGAAGATCTGTAGAGAATCGTGGTAGATTTAGCCTTTGGGATCTTGACTTCATCATCAACTACATCATATGCCAGGAATTTCATGTCAAAAAACTCCTCAATCTTGGGGTGAGCTGCAATTATAAAGGGCTAACCCAAAGCTCTCTCAAGTCTGAGTGGTGACATGTTAACAACAAATGGGCCTCGTTTCGATATAGTGACCCAATCCCTTGGCAAAGTGGAGGCAAGTGGCAAGAACAAGGCCGGGGCAAGTGTTGTAACGCCCGAAAATAATTAAAATAATCCAACCCAACACAATTAACGCAAGACAACATAATCGAAATAATAAACTTTCATTAATCTGAATTGATATACAAAAGTGACACATGCGCTATACATTCATAAATAGTTTATCCTGAATCTATAGCATGTGTTACAAGTAGTAAGGAGAAATGCGAGTTAAACAGATAATTATATGCCCTAAAGGCTTACATCTTTCCAAATCATTGCTTAGTTATTATAAAAAAGAGTCTAACTCTATACAATTTAAGCCCTTGTCTATACAAATAAGTACAAAAAGTGAAGCTCATGTCCCAAACTCCTTTCGAGCTACTGCCTTGGCGGAGGCATGTCATTAACACTTGAAAATGGTTTTTCCCAGATAGGGTGAGCTAAATCCCAATAGGAACAATCTAACACAATGTATGGATCTTAACAAAAATATAAGTATAATGTGTATTTACAATGTTAGTGATAAAACATCCATATTCTAAATAATCATAAAATACCAAAATTCACATCTCAATCCTTTTTCCTTCGCGTCAATTCAAATTAATTCATTTCATCTCACTTCCTGAGCCAATTTCATTATCTTTTAGACAGCCCATCTGAGACTATAACTCAGTGGTTCCCAAATTAACAAAATTATCACACAAACACTTCAATTTTTCATTTTACGAAAATTTCGTCCGTGGGATCGACACCCATGTATACGCACGGTTTCGGGACTTTCACCCTTGACACACAGGCCAACTTAATTTCAATGGAGTACATCCATTTTCTTCTCCTAAACAATCATACATATATAATGTATTTTAAACATGATCATATTCAATAACAACCCACAAGAGATTAGTTTTAATTCACGTAATCCTCATGCAATCTCGACAATAATCATAACTATCCTTCACCGATAGCCCAATACGGATATTTCTAAGTAGATATTCAATCTCAAGACAGATAATTGATTCAAATTTCCAAAAGTGTGAGGTAATGCATATCCAACTCTACCATTTACATCAACATTCATCCAATTTCATATTTATAATACCAATTTCATTTATTTATACGAAATAAATATTTGAACCATTTTAGGCTAACTTCCCTCTTTCCCAAATGTCAACCCAAATGCCAAATCAATAATTGTGACACAATATAACCTCATTTTCAAATCCCATGACCATTTATATTACATTCACTAGAAACCCCTCTTTTGATTTTACATCCCAAACCCACCATCGTTACACAACAACCAATAACTAAGTTAAAAACCAAAATAATGTGTAGAAAATCCTTACCTCAAGCTTAGAAGACCAAAGGGAAAATATGGAGAAACTTCAAGGACGCCAAAATCAAGCTTTAATTGGATCAAAATATAGCCCTTGAGATGCTCTAACTTTTTAACAAAGGCAAGTGGGTAGAGATATCATTAGAACTAAATGAAAAAAAAAAATATATATATATATATATAGAGTCTCAACTTTAGGATTTAGGAAGAAAAGATCTAAAAAAGTGATGTGAAAAGTTACTTTCACAAACTGATATATGCACAGTACGCTTGAGTGCAAGAAGTAATGCTCGAGCATCAGACACAATAAGTTGTTCTGCTCGAGCGTAAGAAGTGACGCTCGAGCATAGAAAACGTGCATCCAGTAGTTTTACAGGCAACAGACCAACCGCTTGAGTGCAAGAAATGGCAGCTCGAGTGCAGAAAGACCCGCTCAAGTATAGAATACACTCTCCCAGTAGTTTTATAGGCATTCAAAAGTACTAAGAGTTTGCAAAGCCCGTTCGAGCGCATGAAGTGTTGCTCGAGCGGAGGAGCAAAAATCTAGACAATAAGAGTTTGGAAATCAAGCAACGAACCTGTCCTAAACACAACCACAACAATCCCAAAGACAAACTTAAAGGAAAACAAGGGGAAAAGAGATGAACAACAACACTAAACCACGAAACCTGAGACCGGAATACAATAAAGGTTGGGTCAAAACCGGAATAACTACAAGTGTTGATCCTTATGCATATCTTCAGTGGGCTATTGAGACTTTGAAGGTAAAAGGGTTAAACAAACAGCAAGTGCTTGCAGTTGTTGCAAAAATTGTAGATGACACTTTTGTCACTCAAGTTAGGGGCATTTTGAATCAGGAGGTAAGCCAGGAAAAGGGACGTTGTACCAGAAACACCCCTTTGAGCTCCAATCCTACACCCGTAAGGGATCGCTAAACCCAACCAACACCTGCCGACCTTTCTGTCAATATGTCCAAGGCTAGTAGTCGCACCTTTAATCCCCTTTACATAACCTTGTCCAAAGCTCTCCAAATCGTCATAGGACAAGACCATCTCAAACCCCTTAACTCTTAGCCTCTCCCTGACCGCCTTTCAGTCAAGCATGATGCTACTAAGTATTGCGCCTTCCATTAGCAACTCAGCCATGACACTGACTATTATTTTCGCCTTTGCCATGAAGTTCAAGATCTGATTGACAACAAGGTCATCGCCTTACTGGGACCTCCAAAGTCTATCGACGCTGGATTAGTGAACTTGGGGGATTATGTGACTCGAGCTGTGATCGGGGATGAACCACCTACTGAATGCACTCATTTTACTCCGGGCATAGTGGATGGCACGCATTGAGTTTAGCAATTTGAAAGTGTTGTTTATTTTACTTTTGAACTAGGTGTTGAGTCGTGTTGAGTCAGTCTTGTTATGTTAGAGTTTGGTGGTTTCGGGGGTGCTCACTTGGACATCATTGTCGTGTTTTTGTTTGTCTTTTAACTCGTTTTTTTGAGTTTGTTTCTATCATTGAGCCATTTGAGCCAGGAATTCTGAATGAAGCTACAGTACCTTTCAGCTATTTTTCTGTGCCTTTAAATCATTGTATTGACTAAAGTTTTTCAAAACTTTTTTCCACAATTGTGACGAAAACAAAGAGGAAAGAATTCCTTAGGATTTGCAAAATTTAATCAATTGAGAGGAAGAGAGGCGTGCTAAGCTCTTAATAAATGAGATTATTTCTGTTAATGTGGGTACTGAGAAGGATCCTGGCTTGGTCCAGATTGGTTCTACATTGTCTTCAGAGGAGCCCCAAGTAACGCGTCATTTTATTAAAAGATTTCAAAAATGTTTTTTTTTTTTTTTTTTTTTTTTTTTTTTTTTTTTGCGTGGTCCTATGAAGACATGCATGAACTTGATCTTGAGCTCATACAGCATAGGATCATTCTCGGCCTCAATAATCGACCCCTTTGCTTTCAAACCTTGATTCAAAATGTTCTACGATCAACCAAAATATGAGGCTTGCATGGTCGAATTGGAAGCAACTCTTGAACTAGGGGCAATAAGGTCGGATGTGCTCGAAGGAAGCTTGCATAGCTAGATGAGAAGCAGCTCTTGAACCAGGAGCAAAAAAGGTCAGATGTGCTCGAAGATTCAAAATTGGGTCATTTCTCAAGTTGATGGAGATTGACAAGAAAGCCAAATCCCAGAATCTCAGAGAAGAAATTTTTGTTTCACTGAAGAACAATCGGGTTCTTATCTATGACACTAGGGGCAAATTCAGACCCAATTGGATGAGTCGTTACATCATTAGCGACTATTTGGTCAAGAACAACAGCCATTCTCGTGGATTTAGATGGCTTAGAGATCTCATAACCGATCAACATGGACAAGTACTTTTCTATTCTTCAGAGGCTCTTTGGGCTGAAAAACCGGAAGGGCGACCAAGGCAAAAGTTAGAGCATGGAAAAAAAAACAAAAACGAAAAAAAAAAAATGAAAGGAAACAAAAAAAAAGAAAAAAAGAAAAATAGAGCTTGTAAGGTTAAAAACTCGAAAGAGCGGCTTTGGCAAAAGTTAGAGCGTAAAAGGAGAGAGTTAATACCCAAGTGCACCTTAACCTAGGAACTATGTAAGGCATGATTCTCATCTTTGGGATACGTAGGCAACTTTATCTTGCAGTTCGGTCCCAATCATTTTCAGCCTGCTTGTCTCGTCCATGTTAATTGGCTTATCCTTATTCAAACTCGGCTATCCTATCCATGTCCAATTGGCTCATCTTCGTTCAAATTCGGTTACCCTATTTCGTTAAAAGATTCAGTTACAAGACAAATCAAGTTCGGATTGGAGTTTACGTATCTCAAGAGTTAATTCCACGTTCGTCGGGTAGTGGCCATTTATGAAAACAGATTTTGAGGATTTTTAGTGAAGTTGACTAATTTTTTCAAAAATTATTCTTTTTTTTTAAAAAAAAAAACCGGACCATTTCTTGGACCCAAAAAGGAAAATTTTCAGTGCTCATAGCCCGACTTACATGATTTCAAAACAGAAAGTTGAACAAGCATGTTAATCTAACTCTCATGTTGGTCAAAATTGTTTCAACCGAAAGCCAAAAACAAAAAATAAAGTCAAAATGATGAACTAAGGGCACAGTCGAGTTAGATTTTCTGTCTTTTTCCCATTATCAACACACTTGCCAGAAAGGGCACAATTGAAGCTAGCAGCAGGGGCCAAAAGCTCTCTTATCTTTCATGTAGCGAGGTATTGAGCCAAGTGCGAAGCACGAACTAGAAGTAGAGCTGGAAATTCGACCCCCTATCATAAGGTTCACAACTTCTAGCTTATCCGTTAACCACAACTAGGAAGGGATAAAAAATAAAAGAGATTAAAGAATAGAGAGATGTGTGTTGAGAGAAAAAGTAAGGAAAGGGTTTTTCAAAGAAAAAGAGGTTGAGTGCCAAAGTGATGTGAGCATCATAAATAAGAAAGGGTGGGAATCAATACCTAGAAAAGCATGAGGTTCCCTGTGAACCGAAAGGTCTCCCGCCAGTGGAAAACATCCAAGTTTTGAGTCATTTGTCTTGAGTCGTTTTGATTTTTGGTCAGTCGTAGGCTTAATACTCGATTAAGACCTCATGCTCGGTTTCAATTTCAAAAAGAAATCGTTTTGTGCTCAGAGTGTCGTGCCATTCCCAACATGATGTGCAAAACATAATTCTTTCTTTCATAAACTACAAGGTCCAGCCCCGAACAAAAGGGAGAGCAATAAAACAAGGACTTATCTGAAGCTACATAGGTTTTGGAGTACAAAGAAAAAGAGAAAAGGGAAAATTGGAGCATCTGAGTTTGTTTTAACTTCAGAAAATTCTGAGATTGCATTCCGGATGCACCTTCTCATACCTTGTCATTTCTCTAGAGTATGAGTGTACCTCGGCCTCAAGCTCAAGCCTGCTCCAAGTCATAATGGCAATCAAAGTGCTCTCCTTAAGCACCATTCCCCACCAGGGGCATCTTGGCTGTGTTTGCAATGAGTTTCTAGGAGACCAACTGCGATGGTGGAAACTAGAGTTTGAATGGGAATGCCTAGAACACAAAGGTTTGGAATTTACGAGACTAAAGTCTAGTTTAAATACTCAGGGGTGTATCCTTGACTTGAAATCTATATGGCAGCCCCATAGATTGAGATAACATGTGTGGGCCTCAATTCTAGATACTGAACCAACCTAGTCTGTCACCCTGTTAGAGAATAGGGAAAGTTGTGAATATGATCAGGGAGAAAAGTGGCATCCGTGGTTTCCGCATGCAGATTCTACCTTTTGTTAGCATTCGAGGACCTTTAAACTGTGAGTTGAAGGTAAGTGTTCGAAGAACACAAGAGGGAGATCCCCGTCAGAGTAGAGCGGTTCATCACCATTCACCCCGTGAGGTGCTTTCTAAAGCGTCACTTCATTTGTTTATTGCATTTCCTAAGCATAATCCATTACATTTCTTGTCGCACATACCATATCATTTATCGCACTTATTGCATTTATTTGCATCTTGCATTATTTTGTATCATTTATCCTTTTACGCTGAGCAGCGCTAAGGATCTTTGTCCCTCGGGGATTTTCTCAGGACGCGTGAGACGTGTTCTCGAGCGGTTTTTCATCTTAGGGTGTGTGGAAGCACAACCCTGAGCGGTTTTTCTCTTTCTCTTCTCACGTTCTCAATGTGATCAGAGTATCTCAGGGTGCGCGGAAGCACGACTGTGAGCGATTTTTCTCTTTCTCTTCTCACGTTTTTAGCGTGATTAGAGCATCTTAGGGTGTGCAGAAGCACGACCCTGAGCGGTTTTTCTCTTTCTCTTCTCACATTTTCAGCGTGATTAGAGCATCTCAGGGTGTGCAAAAGCACAACCCTGAGCGGTTTTTCTCTTTCTCTTCTCACGTTTTCAATGTGATTAGAGTATCTCAACGTATGCAGAAGCACAACCATGAGCGGTTTTTCTTTTCCTCTTCTCACGATTTCAGTGTGATTAAAGTGCGTCTTTCCTCTTTTTATGTGAAACGTGTTTGGAGTTGACTTTTGCTTACTCATTTTCGTGTGAGGCATGATTAGACTTATTTTGATTTAAGCTTGAGGCTTGTTTCATTCATATCCTGTCATCTTTTTATTGCTCATTGTGTTGTCTTGTATGATTATGGATTTTCAACATAATTGGCTTCGCGAAGCGAGTAAGTCTAGCTTTCAAGTGCATTCTTTGTGCATATCATTTTGCATTCTGCCCATGAACTACGCTGGTTTGATTCCTTGCAAAGGGATACGTAGGCAACCTTTGGGTTTAACTAATTGCATCTACATCTTGACTGCTTTCCCAAGTCTTACGGCCTTGTCAAAATGGGTCATCTCTGGGCTTTGACATTCACTCATGTCATTTCATGATTTCGAGCTCTGTCAAAGAGGCCCACTATAGACACCCCATTTTTTACCGTCCTTAAGACTTGGGCACCTCAGGTTGAACACTCGATGATCAAAAGGTACGCCGTAAAATCGTTTGAATCTTCAGCAAAAGGCTTCAGTTTTTGAGCTTCTGATCCCAACCTTACACCCTATTTTGACCAAAACTATTTTAGACCTTAAAACTCCCTTTTTCAAAATATTTTTCCAAATGTTTCTATGATGTTCCGAGGCTTGCATTTTGTTTAAAATATTGCACTTTTTGATAAACCGAGTAAGGACAAAGTGGAAATAAATGGAAGGAAGGTGAACTCTTTGAAAAATATGTAAAAACATCTTATTTATAGGTTTGAAGTTGAAAGAAATAGGAGGGGTTGAAAGAAAACTAGTTTAGGAAAAGGTTGAGCATCAAACCGTCGAGAAAGAAATGAGTAGCCTTCACTAAATCAGGTATATCTCTTTATACACTTATAATTTAGATGTGAGGCCACTACCATTATGGGGCTTCAATTGAGACTTAAGAATCCCCTAAAACCGAATCCGGACAAGGGAGATATACTCATTTGAAGTCTGGCTTGAGAGTTGTTATTTTAGACTACCCGTCCACTTTTTGTGGTCGGCCGTACAAGTCATTGGTTGGATGGCCAGGTTTTCTGGCAGAACAGATATTTATTGCCAGTTGTCTCCCCATGTGCATGCACTACACCAGCTTGCTCAATACAGATATTTCTGAGATAACAACCTGTTTTTCTATATATACTTGACTATCCTTACAGTTTTAGGTTAGAAAAATTTACCAAAGCTCAAAATCTTGAAAAGCACACACTCTCTCTATCTTGCAACACACATATACTACACAAACACTTCCTAAACCAAAAATTTGAGTCTCCATGCTAAGGTTCTTGAGCTAAAATCTCAGCTTTTGAGGGTGATCACTTGTTGATTTTGAATCAAAAAGTAACCTCTCTTCAAGAGGTATAACTTTTGCCTTACACTACTTCTTCCATCATTTTCTTACTATTTTTATATTGTTTTTAGACTGTTTTTATGGGCTAAAACTTGTAAGTTAAAGCTACCAAAGATGGAGGGGTTAACCACTCTTCTTTGAACCTTATTCCATAAGCTTTTGTCCTTGTATTTTCCACTTCTTTCTCAACTTTTGGCAATTGATTTTCAGAGTTTTAAAAGGCTAAAATATGTGGTTTTGAGATCCAAAAAGTGGAGGGGTTAGCCACCCCTCCTTAGGCTTGCTTACTAGCTTTAATTCTCTCTCATTTTTGCTTATTTTTACTTATTTTTTTGGCCTTTTCAAAGTATTTCCAGTACTGTTTTTGTGAGTTTTAGGACTTTTTTAGCGTGTTTACTTCATTCATGCTTTGAATAGTATGCTTGTAGTGTTGAAGTCCTCATAGGTTTGGTGGTTTAAGCCTTAGACACCGACTTATTTGAGTCGATAGCTTTTATTTTTATAGCTTTCATACATATGGTTACACTTGTAATAATCATCTCTGCAACCTCCCTCATTTCTTGGTTTTCTTTGTTTGAGAGTCTTCTCAAATGAGTGTTGTTTAAGGCATGCGAAAAAGACCTTCCATGCTTAACGGTTTAATCTTTTCGAAGGTTCATTACCAAGGCATTACATCTTTGTCATGCCAAGAACAACTTCTTGTTTGACACTTCTCTTTATTAGTGGACATAACTCTCATTGTTTGGACTAAAATGATTAAAAAATGGAAAGGTAATTAAAAGGGCTAATAAAATTGAACTAAAAGAGGTACAAGATAATAAAATTGAGTTGTGTTCAAAATGATGTTATATTGAACCCATTGAGTCTGGAGTCATTTCATACTCTTTAGTGATGATAATCATTCAAGAATAAATGTCTACCACTTCCCTTGAGGTAACTCTATGATAGGGATGATATTTTGTTGGTCTTCTATTTTCATTCATTGGGCCTTTGTCCTATCGATTCATAGATCATCATGCAACAACCTTGCGACCATTGATGATTCGTGGATCGATTCTACTCCTCCCTTGATCAATTCTATGATAGGGAGATGCAGAGAGTACAAACATTCCCTATAAACTCTCTATTTTTGCTCTGTTTCTTTTCTGTGGTAACAGGACAAAGCCCAAAAATAGTGGTCGGCCAGCCACCATTCTTATCTGGCAGACCACTTTTTATGCTCGGCTAGCCACTCTAGTTTTTGTAGGTAGTGCCATTTTTATGGCAGAACAGAGTAGAGGCTGGGGTGAAAACATATTAATTTTCTGACGGCTAACAGAACAGTTCATGCAGCAGAACATAGGAGCTTTTTGGAGGATGTTCTCGGTCGCACGTGTAGTTCTTCAACTCTCGTTTGAGTAGCTTATAGCTCTTGGATCAATTAGTGTATTGTAATTAATTGGCTTTGAAGTTGTAATAGATAGTTCATTAATTAGTTAGCTTAATTCTAATTTGTAATAATTAGTTAGTGTAGTCAATTCATTTATTTGGTATTGTAATAATTAGTTTAATTAGGACATTCATTCGAACCCTCCTGCGTGAGGGAAAATTATAATATTGTATATGTCTTACAACCCCTCCATTTCTTTCTCCCTTTTATTTACATGCTTACCATGGTTGTATAGCATCATGTTTTTCTTAGCATTTTCCATGATTTGCATCCATTTATTTTGCATGCATAAGGATTCGACTCATCATACTAATCAATGTCAATTTCAAATTCCTTAATTGAATACATGTTTTATCGTATGCCTTGAATTGACTCACATGCTATGCTAGTAGCCGAGCCTATTAATTGCATGTCGTATTGTAGATTGCCCGAAACTTGCTCCGCGCGCGAGGCGCGAATTGGGTTCTAGCTACTACAGTTCGGACTCCTGTCACGGTTCTGAATCTAATCTCACAAAGTGCAATGCAAGACTGATAAATCACCAAAGAGTCCAAATCCGGAAAATCGTTTTGGAAAATCGATTTTAATCAAAAAGTGCCAAACATGGACTGCTTTGCCAGATTTTAGAGTCACCACCTAAATATTTTATTTTTAGAAAATTTAGGAAACCTTGATTTGTGCCTAAGGTCACGTGTCCGTCATCACCAAAGTTGCCTCGGCTCGGGAACTTGGGTACGAGAGGGGAAGGTCTTGAAATGAGCACCCCCGCTCACCCGATCAAAGATCGGCCTCTACTAACATGATATGTTGTTTTTGAAAACACATGTGTTCTTATTCTGGTTATTAGCTAGACTTGCTATGTGATGCGCACAGCATACAAGTATACACTAAATCATTCAATTTGGAACAAAACATCTCATGTTTGTTTTTCGAAAATAGTTTGAAAGTGTTACTCGCAAGTAGGCTAAAGCGCGGATTTGCCACCCTCAAGTGGGCTTAAAACATGATGATTTGCCACTTCAAGTGGGCTTAAAACTCACATTTTGATGAATTGTTCCAATTCAATCAATGAAGCCTTCATCCATAGGCATTCATGCAGTTATATTAGTTAAGCAAATAGTCTCATGGTAAGCATGCTGTCATGGCAACACTCACACTCATGCAAGGATGCTAAAGCGTAAACACTTACAGTGTACTCCAAGCCAAAACAGAGAACTAGTTAAAAATCATGCATTATCCTAGCTATGTTAAAATGCCTAATGCAACACATGCAGTAATGTAACTAAATAGGCTCGGCTATCTAAAATGGCATATGAATGCAACACTTTGATACATGTATTCAAATAGGTATTGAAATACAATGCAGTTTGAATGATGCGCCGAGCCTGGTGCATGCAAGACAAATGAATGATGCAAGCATGCAAGCATAAGGATGCTAATTGAAATATGCCCTAAACTAACCACCGAAAGCGGGTAAGTAAAAGGGAGAAATACGTGGGGTTGGAAGACATTCACACACACACTTACACTTATTACAACATTTTCCCTCTCGACGGAGGGTCCGAACGGAAGAAAGCTAACTAGCTACGCTAATTAAGCTAACTATTACAAACCAACTAAATTAATTAAACACTTTAGCTAATTAATTACAACACTTGCATGAATGAAATAGCTAACTTATTCTAAGTTAACAAAAGCGATTAAATGGCCTCAACGATGAGGGACATGCATGCTCGGTCGGCTTCCTCCCGGAAATCCACTACCGTGCCTCATGATGCCTCTATTTGCACTCTTTTGGACTTTTGAAAATTGTGCCAACTTTCAGATTGCTTTTGACCCATCTCAGGAACATGCTGAGGAATGATTGGCCAGAGATGGTGGCCATCGGCCACTTCTGAGAGCCGATCGGCAGCCTTGGTGGTTGGTCGGCAGCTTTGATAGCCGATCGGCCACTACTTCCTGCAATTTCTCCTTTTGTTGCAACAGAGCACAAACAGAGGCATGGCAGTATATTTGCAAGGGAATGTGTGTGCAACCACACTCCTTATCATGTCTGAAGCTCAAAGGAGTGTAGTGCTCGGCTCTCAAGCCACCAATCACGAATCTCGATGCATGATGGCCAAATAGTCAAGCTTACACAATGTTGATGAATGCACAAATAACATATAGGACTCGAGAGGCCTCCACCCTATCATGCACAATCAATGGGGATGACGACAAAGAAATGAGGCGTGTTTCATCACTTCAAGTACGAAACGCCTCTCGTTTCTCGTGTTTGGATTAACATCCGATCCAAACACAATGCAATACAACACACATGCAAACAACATGCTATGCAAAAAACATGCTAATCTTGACATGTTAAGGTGGTATGCACAAGACTCTAACATGTAAACACTCATGCACAACATACTAAAACACTTAAGCATTAAACACTAGTGAAGGATACAACACTAGGACCATGCAACACAATGCTCAATGGACTAAACCAACACAAAACAGACCTCATGCATGCCAAAACAGTGGCCAAAATGATCTGAAATGAGAGCATGAATGGCAAGAGAATGATGCTCATGCATTGGCTCACAAACAAGGCATAAAGGTGCAACTCTCAAGAGCACCTAAAGAGTGAAAAACATGGAAGTGTGGCAACACTATATGCTTTGAAATAACATGCCAAATGATGCCAAAACATGCAAATACCTCAAGCCAAGAATGCAAGATACCTCAAAACTCAAAGCTATTTAAGGCTATTGCACTACAAGCATGCATAAAAAGCATCATACGACCAAGAAGCCTCAAAATAGAGCTAAAGCATGTTAAAACATGAGTAAAAACTTGCCGGAGTAGAGCCAAAACACCAAGTATACTAGGCTAGTGAGCAAGGTTTGCACTACAAGTGTAAGAAGCATGCAAGAGGTGGCTCTACCAACTAAAATCAAAGTTACAACATGCCAAAATAACACCAAAAACATGTTGAGATAGAACCAAAATAGGCTAGCATGATGGATCAAAGTATTGAGCATACAAGGCTAAATGGCAAGATTACACTGCAAGTGTAAAAAGCATGCATAAGGTGACTCAACCAAGCCAAAATAGAGTGATACCATGCTGAAATAAGGCCAAGAATAGGCTGAGAACAAGCCAACACACGCTAGAAACATATGCTCAATAATTAGGCCAACAAGGCAAGCAAACAAGACAAGAGGAGAGGGGACCACCCCCTCTCAAAACCACATTTCTACCACTGAAAATCTACTGGATTTCAGTGGTTAAAAGGCCAAATAAAGATTGCCTCAAAGGCCTTAAAAGATGGCACCAAGCTCAAGCCAATAAGGCACACAAGAGGGTAGAACACCCTCAACACCAAAGAGGCCTCAAACAACCATTTTAAGCACTTAAAAACAAAGCTTTTTGTAGTTGAAAGCTAAGCCAAAAGAAGCATGCAAAGATGGCTAAACACTTAAGCAAAACAAAGCTTAAAGAGGGTAACTACTCACCCTTGAAGAACAACTTCAAAACCAGCACCTTCTGAGGAAAAAACCAACTTTTAGGCTCCAAACAAGATCCTCAAGCACCTTAGCAACAAAGTGATGGTGCTTTACTAGGTGTTGTAGTGCAAAAGTGAAGAAAAAATACACTTTAAGGCACAAACTAGTACAAATATAGAGAGAGAGGGATACGTTTAGCCCTAATCCAAAATTCTCAACCTCTGAAAGGGGAGAGGAGCCTCCCCTTATATAGAATCACAAGCCTCAAGCTTGTTTGACAAGCTAGAAGCTTGTTACAATCCCTCCATACAAGTGTATGGAGGATGCCTTCTGTGCCCAACAGCTGGCACAGCTGGCACCAAAAATATCTGTAAAAGCAAAGAAAAGGGCCTCGGCCAAAAAATATGGCCTACCGGCCATTAAAGGGGCCAACCGGCCACCACTGATGGCCGATGGAAAGAGGGCACGGCCGATGGGCACGGGGCCTGGCCAGCAGGCCACCCCCTTCTCTCAAAAACAAAGCCACAAGCTCTTGGTCCACAACCAAGCACAAAATAGACAAGTTGAGAGGCTCCAAGGCAAGGCACACAACCGAGACCTTCAGGAACTCAAAACGAACACGAGCATGGATGATCATCAAGTGTTCAAATGATGACGTCCAAGTCTTGAGGACGGTCAAAAATGGGGTGTCTACACGTATGCGTTGCATTAGTCATTTGCTTATTAGAGCATACATTTTTCTAACTATTTTCTTCCTTTTGGTTTGTCTCGGTTGAGTACTAGGTAAGCATTTTTTGCTTTAACATGTTGCATGCGTGTGATTATTGCCATATTAAGCATATTCCAAGAGGCTAAGTGCTTAGTTGATATACATGTTTGAATGCCTGTGGATGAAGACTAAATTGCATAAGTTGTGATGATTTGATTAAATGTATATATGAGATCACTTTTTCAAGTGGTACATATTTAAAACACTTTTCAAAACAAATATGAAATCAAAGCGTTCCAAATTGGACGCATTAGTCTATACTTGTGTACATCACATAGTACAGATAGCATAACAATCAGAATAAGCTACAATATACTGTACATAAGAATCACATCATGATTAGTAGAGGCCAATATTTGATCGGGTGAGTGGGGTGCTCAATTCATGACTTTCCCCTCTCATACCTGAGTTCCCGAGCTGAGACACTTTGGTAATGACGGACACGTGGCCTTTAGCACGAGTCATAGGTTTCTTAAATTTTCCAAAAAATATTTAGGTGGAGACTCTGAAATCTGGTAATGCAGTCTATTTTTGGCATTTTTGATTAAAAATCGATTTTTCAAAGATTTGCCAGATTTGGACTCTTTTGTGTTTTTCTGTTTTACATTGCACTTGTGAAACCAGATTCAGAACCACGAGAGTCCGAACTGTAGGGCTATCATATCCGAAGAGACTAAACCCCTCCGAGGAGCACGAAAACCAAGCTACACAAGGTAGTGGCGATGGGTGATAGGAAATGGAAGGGAAGAGAGATATGAAGGCTGTGGTAGTAGGGCGATGGCTAAGGGAGGAGCTTCTTTGGCTGCTTTGGCTCCAACGTCGACGGTGGATATGGTTAGGGTTAGTGAAAAAAATATGAAGATGAGGGTACTTAAGGAATTTGATGGTGTGAACTGAGAAAAGGATTTAAAAAAATAAAAATAAAAATTGTGGGAGGTGTAAATAAAGAAATGTTGTGATATGAGAGAATTGGTGGTGGGTAAATAAAAACTCCCCATATGTCCTCGTCACTCATCAATCACTAATTATCATATTTTTTGTTATTTTTCTATGTCCAATACAAAATTGTGGATTCTATCCCTCCACCAATCAAAATCACCTTACTGATCACAAAGCCATGACACCCCGCCATGCCAGATTGATTATTTCAAATTTTTTATTAATATGATTATTTTGGGAATTTTTTTTAGGGTCTCTGGCATTAAGATTTTATAGCATAAAGGACATCAAATATTTTTATAATATTTAACGTCCCTCAAATTGATTTAGAGAAAATTCGATCCAGAGAATTTCTCTGGACTTGTCAGAGAAATTCTCTCCAAACCAAAGAAATTTGCCTCATTATGTGCAGAGAATTATTCTGGATTCAAACTAGAGAAAATTAAAATTACTTTGGTTTTGTTCACAAATTTCTCTAGTTTTGTTAAAAGAAAATTGAAAATTTTCTGATTTTGTTTACAGAAAATTTCTTTGGCTTTCTTGACATATTTCTCTGTGAAGAATTGTGAAGAAAGTCTCTATCATAACTTATCCAACAATTCTACTTTAAAATTTATACCTATCAAAATAATTTAATAATTCACACAATAACTATGAATCACAAAATTCAAACACCATCCAAAGTTTCGTATTTGAAATATTCCGTGCAATTTTTCTCTAAACTTTGGGGTCAATTGGTAAAAGGAAAGTTCAAACCAAATTGATTGCTTTTAAGGGTTGTCTTTTATTGCAGAGGGACTATAGTGATTGTGCAAATCAAGAACAAAAAATCCATTGCCTTTTTTTTTTTTTCCCCTATAAAATTGGTTTCAAGTGTTGATTTCATTGTCGGTAAAAGCGAGCATATTGGCTATAGCTTTATTGGAGCTTTGGAGGGGATAGAGAGAGCACACAATAATTCAAATAATGTTCTGTTTTGTTGTTTCTTATAGATTTTTGAATGCTTTTCTGGGTTGTGGGGTTGTGAAATCATGAGATTATTGTTGGGTTTGGAAGACTAGATATACTGAGAGAAATGAGTTTTGATTTGAGAGGTGGCTCTGTTTGGTTGCGTTTTCAAATTATATTTCAAGACTATCACTCGCGCTTCACGTTTGGATACCACTTTCAAAATACAATTCTACCATATAATTCAAACTACGCTTTGAAAACCCATTTGGCAGCCTTGTGATTCATTTATCCACTTTCAACGTTTCAGCATTCTTCCTCTTCCTTTCTGAAAAGCTTCCATGTCCATTGTCTCTCTAAAAAGTTTCACGTGAACTAATCTACTCATCTTCCTTTCTCTGTGTGAAAGATCAGACTGAAGATTCGTCACGGGTAGTATTTATAGAGAACTCAGACCATTTTATAAATAATGAATCCATTGAACCCGCTCCCTACTCATATCATCTTCCATAAATCGAATGACTTACAATTTGTGCGTTGTGGACAATTCCTTCTACGAGCAACCAAACAACAACGAGTGCGAGGTCAAATAACTCAGCAATTTATTTCACATATTTTCTTATCGATCACTAATTTGAAAAAAATCATCTCTAATTTTATTCCAATTATTTATTTCTCTCAGGTCAAATTCATGAAACCTATTGTCGAATCAGATGATTAGCAAACAGTCGCACATTCAGTCACTGTACGCACTCCATCACCTGAGATAACTATTCAACTCCCACTAATCTGGTAAATATATCCTTCATCTGTTATGTGCAAATGATTTCTGAGAAATGGAAATCAGTTCTCAAAGGATTTCTGAGATGTCCAGTATACAGATAGTTTCAGATAAGAAAAATGATCTGTCTGAATTGTTTGCACCTTTTGCCAAGCAAAATAGCCGAGTCGGTCGTCCCCCAGGTTATCCGGCCGGTCGACCTTCCTCTGCCTTTTACTGCTTCTTCTGTTTCTTCTGCGTATTTCTTCCATCTCTTCTCGTGGCCTTCTTCTTTTACTTAATTTTTGGTTATTTTTTTACTATTTAAATACAGACAATGTTACGTCATTTTTAGGATTGTCTCTGTTTGGGCCTTCAAAAAATCAGTTATGTTTTTATAATCAGTTATGTGTTTTTATTTTCTGTTAACATTATTTAATCAGTTATGTTTTTATAATCAGTTATGTGTTTTTTTTATAATCAATTATGCTTCTGTTAACATTATTTATACACTTTAAAATAAAGATTAGTTTTCGTTCCTACATAAATAACTGTTGCTCTATTATTTTTTTATATCCACACCCAGAGTTGTTTACTCTGTTATTCTTTTATATCAATCTCAGAGTAGTTTAAATATAATTTGTATGTTTATAGATGGATGGAAACAATTCCGATGACAATCAAGATACAAAAATGTGGACTCCAGAATTGAAATGAAATTAATAAACATGTTGAGGGAGGAGGTAAAAAAAAATCAAACAACGCGCCGTACTACTTCATGGACAATTAGGCATTGGAATCATTATACAAATCAGTTGCATAATCTGTATGGATGCACCAACATTCATTTCATTGAAAGGCACCTTACTCCAAATGGCTTTATCGATACTGAACATATACATATAAGTGTAGAGGAATCGCTTGGGATTTTTTTTATACACTTTTGCACAAAATGATCGTTGCACAAAATGATCGGCATCAACTACTGGTAGATAGATTTCAACACTCCATAGAAACAAATTGTCGGCACGTAAAAATTGTTATGCGGGCATTGTGCAAGCTTGCATCAATGGTTATCAAACCACGTAACCAAGACGAGATTTCGGTAAAAATTTTAAATGACAGGAGGTTTTTCCCGTGGTTCAAGGTATGAATTTATTGATTGTCCTGTAACTTCTACATAACAATAAGAGACGATATTTTTTTTGGATCCGTTTGCATAAGTAATATCCAAGTTTGTTTCGCTTTTAATGTCAAATAAATATCTTTTAATTAGGATTGTGTCGGTGCTATCGATGGCACATTGGTGGATGCATGGGTTCCTGCTTCAAGACAAAATACATTCTGCGATCGCAAATCTACGGTATCACAAAATGTACTTGCAGCTTGCGACTTCGACATGTTGTTCACATTTATTAATTCTGGATGGGAAGATAGCGCACACGACAACGCTATTTTACTTGACTCTATTACAAGAGTTGATCTACAGTTCCCACACCCACCCAATGGTGAGTGTCATAAAATAACATACGGTACACTTTTTCAAATTATTGTTTTGTTTGTGATATGTTTGATAGAACAGTGCATTCATTATTTACATGTAGGGAAGTATTATTTAGTGGATGCTGGTTTCACGAACATGCCTGGATTTCTTGCCTCATTTCGTTCCCAACGCTATCACTTGCAAGAGTTTCGTGGCCGTCATTATTCAGGACCCAAGGAATTGTTTAACCATCGACATTCGTCGTTACGCAATGTCATAGAAAGAACATTTGGTGTTCTGAAGAAGCGATTTCCAATATTGCGGTCTATGCCAAATTACAAGTCTACAAGACAAGGGCCTCTCATGATTGCATGTTGTGTAGTGCACAATTAGATTCGTTTGCATGCAGTAATAGACCCATTCTTCATGGAAGCTGATAATGAAATGGCGGCCGAAGCGAAAGCAGACGGGCTTGTTGAACACCAATTTGACTATGTTGACATGTCACAACATGGTTTGACGTACCAATCTAACTTTAGGGATGCACTTGCTTCTGCTATGTGGCAAAATCATGTTGGTTATGGATAGATTTGTGATGGTTGAATGATGCATTCAAAAATTGTAGTTTATGATATTCATTCAGTTTATGATGTTCATGAACTTTTTATTAAAAACAAATTGTTCGCCATGGATAGATTTGTTATTAATTTTAATTTTTTTTTATTAATTTGTATACGACATTTTTTATTACTTTATATTTTTCATTTTATTGAAATTTTGGCTTTTTTATTAATTTAAATGTCTTTTTATTAACTGTTTTTTTTTTCTTCATGTTATTAACATAAAGGTTTTGTTAGTAATTGTTATGCCAAAAAAGTTTATATTAATTTTTTTTATTGTTATTAAATAAAATATATAATTACTACTTTTTAACTTTTTTTATTTCATTTTAGCTGAATTCATTTTCTTAATTTGTTTTTTTCATTTCATTAAAATAATGGTTTTGTTAATAATTTCAAATTTTTAAAATTAATTTGTACACGACATATTTTTATTAATTTACTTGTCCCATTTTAAAACAATTTGAAGGCTATGTTATTATTTTTTTTTTTTTTTCATTTTATTGAAATTTTGGCTTTTTTAAACTGATTTGATCATATAGTTACCGATATCTGATTAGGATGATTTTTCACAAGCATATAGTACTTTGCAATTTCTACACATTGAACAGTTCAGATTATTTAAACGGGGTCCGTGATGGGTCCCCACAGGCCGAACAACTTTTAATATTATTAGTGTACCTACATAGAAGATCGTTTCCAAAATTTGTGCTACGCCTGTCCCCATTTTATAAATTGAACTTTTTTTTATTTCATGTAACACCATCAATTTTTTTTGCTTAACTTGTTTTTTCTCATTTTAGTAAAATAATGATTTTATTATTTATTTATAGACGACATATTTTAATTAATTTACTTTTTCTCATTTTGCAAACAATTTGAAGGCTTTGTTATTAATCTACTTTTTTTTTTTATTAATTGTTTTCTTGTTCATGTTAACATAATGATTTTGTTATTTTCAGACATTATACCAAATAAGTTTTTACTAATTTTTATTTGCTTCTTATTAAAAAAAAGTATAATCATTAATTTGTCCCGTGTTCTATTTCATTTGACCTTTTTTTTTTTTTTTTTAAGTTGTTTTTTCCCCTTATTTTATGAATAATGATTTTGTTATTAAAACAACTTTTTTGATTAACAAGCCAAGCCTTTTTACATTTTAATTTTAATTTTAATTTTTGCATTTTATTGAAATGAAGGATTTGTTACACATTTATTAATTTCTGTACGAAATTTTCACATTTTTATTTCATAATATAACTCACAAATTGTTATAACATTGTCATTGGTAAATTTTACAGTGCACCTAAAAAAAATTCTATTCATTACGTCAATACAAAAGATTACAACAAAATAACAAAATAAAATAACCACAACAAAATGAGAAAATAGAATAACCACAATAAAATAAGAAAAAAAAAATATAACCACAGCATGCGCCAATTTTTTACACGTTCATTGAAACAATTTAAGCGTCATTATCAGGTGGTGGTGGAGGTGGAGGGAAGTAGTGATGGTATACCTGAGTGACTCGTTGGTCAATCTGATCAATGCGGTTCCTTGTCACTTCATCACGTCTTCCTGAGTCTACACGAAACTCACCAAATTGTTGAATTAGTGAGTTCTGAGCGGCGGCAAATTCATCGAACCGAGTACCCAATGTATTGACCTGATTAGCCATTTGTTGTTCCCATTGTAAGCACTGATTATACCGTTCTTGTTCCAAGGCTAAATAATCAGTCCAGTATTGGGGTTGTTCATTTGGTGGCATGACATTGTCATTGGGTTCTTCCTCATCAGGTATTGGTTCATTTTCAAAATTAATAGTGCCCATCAAGTTGTCATCACCACCAGCTCGGGTCAATGTGTACTCAGAAATTGGTGAAGTGATTCTGACATCTACTTCTCCTTCAAGGTTGGCATGATGCGCTTTGAAAATTGTGGTTAACAAAGCTCCAAAAGGTAGTGACCGGCCACTCAGAGTACCAAGTTTTGCAACCATCATTTCTCTCAGTAATATGAAGCATAAATCTAATTTTTGTCCAATTTCAAAACAATATAACAAATAAACATTAAAACGTGGAACAACATCAAAATGTCCTTTTTTGGGAGTGACATTTTCAACTATCCATCGATGAAGAATACGAAGGTGGAGTTTTAAATGTCTGGCTTGTAAATTAGTGCCGGTGAATCGGTTCTCACAAATTGTGGTATAAACCTCAGTTACATCATCAACAATGTTAGCTAACTGAGCCTCATTTTGAAAATAGCATTGGAAATCTCCTGTTTCAACTCCAATAATTTGTGCAAAAGTGTGGTGACTGAGTGTGATTGCTTTCCCCTTCACATAAGAGGTCAGAGTGAACGGTTCCATTTGTTGGTCAGCAGATGTCAAGTGAACATAAAATAATTGTATAAGACGGGGATATACCTTATGTGGTAAATTAGTTAAAGGTAATCGTCCCATTGTATCCAATCTGCCAAGCAACAGTTGATCATATTGAGAAGGTAGTTTTACCTTTCTCCCCGTAACAATTGGTCGATTAACGAAATTTGAATAGGCTTGTTCATGATGATATGTAAGAAAATCATTAGTTGGATAGTCATGACGTTGTTGCTGTGGTTCACGTTGTACAAGGTTAGAGGTTTCACCACGTTCGGGTCTCGTTCTTTTTGTTCTCGGCATGCTGACTGCAAAAGTTAAGAAAAATGTATGTAAAAGTTAAAGAAAAATGTATGAAAAATGTATAGTAAAATGTATGATGTTGGTGTGAAGTTAAGAAAAATTTATGAAAAATGTATCATGTTGGTGCGAAAAATGGAACAGATAGGCAACAAATAGCGAAACTGGGTGCGGAGGGCGAAAGGGAGGCTGGACCGGATAACCGGCCGGGTGACCGGTTGGATGACCAGCCGGTTGTCCCTGTGGCTGTTCAATTCACTCCCTGCAACTGAGCTCTGAAGCTATCAATAATATGGACTAACCTTTTCTGTCTTCCTTCTACACTGCCTTCTATACTATTCAGTAGTGAATATTATAGTGTGATGGAGCTGCTGAAGGTGTTGGAATGAGACGGGCTCAGATTGTGTGTTCGAATTCTGGATGGTGAAGTTGGTGTAGGCTCAGATCTTATATGGAGTCTAAGGTTCATAAGGTCCAAGGTTCATAAGGTGCATAAGCTTTTTTTTTTATTATTTTTTTTTCCTTCCTTACTTTTGATTTGTTACTGATTTTTTTATTTTTATTTTCCTTACTTATTCGTAATTGCATCCGTATACTTCTGTAGGTTTTTGTCCTCGTCTCTCTTTTTCTTTATTCCACAGTGATGGATAGAAGGGGATAGGTGTATTGAATATGTGAATTTACAATATTATCCTTTTTATTTTGTTGTGTCATTCAAATTAAGAGGGCTGAATTGGTCATTTCATACACAAATATCATTCCCCCAATTATATGACCTTCTGTGGCCTTCATAATTGACCTTCTGTGGTCTTCACGGGTGAGTGACTTGCAAGAGTACAATAATGCATGTACTTTTTTCAGACAAGTTTTTTTATTACATTAATAAAATGTTTTAAATGAAAAAGTAATGAAAATGTTTGGTAACGTTTACGTATTAATTTGTATTTAAAAATATTAAATACACTGATTTATGTTAATTGTTATCAATATATATTCTTCAAAGTTGTTGACTTGAACAAAATTTTTGAAAAAAATTTAAAACATATTATACAAAATCTTTGCACAGGCCTAAAAAATGAATTCACACAAAAATTAATTGACACAAAATAATTAACATAGAAGTTATTTATAAAAAAAAAATTATTTTACAAAAAAATTACTTAAAAACAATTAATTAAAAAAAAGCAGTTTTTAATTTGAGTATTTTAAAAATAGTTTGGTTATGATTGTTGGTAAAAAATACGGATATCGATATATGAGTTGTGTATTTGATTATCAATTAAAGGTTGAATTAAGTTCTGAAAACTATTTTGAAAACTCATCACCAAACAAATTTTCTTATTTCACATGTCACATCAAACTCTCAAAACTCAATTCCACATACAATTCAAAACACACTTCAACACTCTATTCAAAAACCATAACCAAACAAATTTTCAATACTCAAATCATAATTTCACAACTCACAAACTCAAAATACAACTCATACTCTCAAATCATATTTATAAAACTCTACCAAACGCAAACAAATTTTTTTTGTCGTATATAGGCATGGAGTTGAGAGATTTTAGAGATCACAAAATAATATTGTAGATTACTTTCATTATTAAAAATGAGAGAATGACCTTAGACTAATTTTCTTGATTATTTTATGAAAATTGATATATATATATATATTCATTTTGTAGACTCACCTTTTTAAGATGTAATAATGTGTGAATGAAATGATTGGTGAATAATTAAAGAAAATATGAGAAAAGATTTATTTAAATATTTTAATGTATCGTCTTATCATTACACTAGCATATGCCCGTGACTGAAGACACGTTGTAAATAATATTAAGATTAGAATATAATTATAATCCCAACACTATCTAAATTTATTTTTCAATTTGATAAAATCACAAATTTATTATAAAATTTTGGAGTTCTCACAAAATTCCTCACGGAAACTCGCTTTTGCTTATATAATATATAGCTAGATAGATAGATGTGCCTAGCTTACATACAGTACTGCTTTTGCTTATATAATTATATCAAATTGTATGTATGCCTTTAATGTCCTAGTGTATTACAGGTATACATACATTGTATAGAAATATGTGTAAAATATATTGAATAAAAATGAGAAAATAAAAAAATAAACAAATAGAGAGAAAAATAAAAACATGAGAAAATAAAAAAATAAAAAGAAAAGAGAGAGGAATGCAGGATCATGGGATCATGAAAGGAGGGGTGTGAGAAAAGGAAAAAGTAAGAGAGAGAGAGAGAGATAGAGAGAGAGAGAGAGAGAGAGAGAGAGAGAGAGAAGTAGGAAAGTAGAAAATGTATATGTAGAATATTTTTTGAAAAATATATTTCAGCCGTTGTTTTATAATTTGAATAGATCTAAGCTGCCCAAATGTCCTAGTAGGACAAATGTGTATAGGACAAATTCAAAAACCATCCTGCTTTATTATATAGATGTTGAAGATTCATATGAGGTCTAAATTTACAAAGTCTATCAGGAATTCAATATATTTAAATATAATAATTAATTGTTCAAATTCATTTAATTTGTGGACTATAAAATTCATTAATTTAATCTCCACTATACACAGTAAAATCTGGCTCCTAATTTTGGAATTGCAGACTTTTCCATATAATATGAATAAAAATAAGTGAACAAAAATGAGAAAATGAAAAAAATAAACAAATTGAGAGAAAAATAAAAATGGGAGAAAATAAAAAAAATAAAAAAGAGAGAGAAAGGTGGAATCATAGGATCATAGAAGGATGTGTGAGAAAAGGAAAAAGTAAAAGAGATAAGCGGGAAAATAGAAAATGTACATGCAGGATATTTTTGGAAAAATATATCTCAGCCGTTGTTTTATAATTTGAATAGATCTTAGTCGTCCAAATGTCCTAGTAGGACAAATGTGTGTAGGACAAATTCAAAAACCATCTTCTAGTAGGACAAATGTGTGTAGGACAAATTCAAAAACTATCATGCTTTACTATATAGACTAGCGTATGCCTGTGCCTGAAGGCACGGTGTAAATAATGATGAATAGCTATCATTGGTGCAATTTCCCCTTTACTGAATTACTTAAATTCTATGGCACTAAATTTGTTTACAACAATTAATTTCTGGAGGACCCTCTTGAGAAAATGAAAGAATCTTTGCTGCAACATCCTGAAAAAAAAGTAATAAACTAACATCCAATTTTCATAATGTACCTACAAACACATTACACACCTCAGATCTGCACAGAGATCTTCCTTCCACCCACTTTAATTAAGTCAAAACAAACCAATAATTGCAATGTATTACCTCTCCTGTGTATACAGTTATGACATGGGGTGTAAAGTCCACTCCTGCTGTGTTTGCGAACAATTCACCTTCACATATCATCAAGGTATCAAATGTGAGGTAAAAACCTAGAGTAAATCAACCCCATTTCTATTAAAGTGGATAATTAATCCTCAGTACCAACATTTTCTGTAATTATCACTCATATCAATTCTGTCTAAGAAAAAGGCATTTACAATGTCAGGCACAAAAATTTAAAGAAAAATATTTTCAACAAATTTTCACAGCATCACCTATTCATAGAATCATTCCACATAAACCACAACCACAATTTATTATTATTATTTTTTCTTTTAATTGTCTGAGAATCAAAATCCCAAAAGACAGTGGGAACCAAAAAATAAATAAATAAAATTAGTAATTTGTTAAGCTAAAATTAAAGATTTACAGTTTCATCAAATTGGGGATTCTCTACATTTGCTTTGGGAAGACATGGTGGCTAACTCATCATACTCTCAACGGTGGAGGACGGAGGCACCGTAGCGGGTTGAGACACCTAGGCCAACAACCAGTTCACAAAAGCTGTTTGATTAGCAAGCCAAAAAATATAAGACTAAATAATACAGAGTTTTGAACCTCAACTTGACTGCTCAACAACTTTTGTCACACACTCAACTCTAAAACCCTAATCCAAAATTATAATAAATACCTCTAAATTCTGAACTTCTCGAAAGCCCTCCTTAAAAGCCTCTTACATTACATCTAAATATATAGCAAAATTATAAGACACCTCACAACAATGTTAGAAGACATACCTCATATGTCAAGACATCACCGGATGAACCGGGCTGGCGAATAGTAACATTAGAAACAGTGCCATTGGCAGAGAGGACGCAAATTCCTGGAGGACCCTTTTGAGAAAATGAAAGAATCTTTGCTGCAACATCCTGAAAAAAAAATAATAAACTAACATCCAATTTTCATAATGTACCCACAAACACGTTACACACCTTAGATCTGCACAGAGATCTTCCTTCCACCCACTTTTATTAAGTCAAAACAAACCAATAATTGCAATGTATTACCTCTCCTGTGTATACAGTTACGACATGGGGTGTAAAGTCCACTCCTGCTGTGTTTGCGGACAACTCACCTTCACAGATCATCAAAGTATCAAATGTGAGGTAAAAACCTAAAGTAAATCAACCCCATTTCTATTAAAGTGGATAATTAATCCTCAGTACCAACATTTTCTTTAATCCCAACACTGTTTGAATTTAATCCCAACACTATTTAAATTTAAATTTAACCCCAACACTATTTAAAATCATGTTCCCAAAATGTTTTTTGATAATAAAATCTGAAACTAACCGCATTTCCTTGTATCACATTGTTATCCCAAATTGACATTTGAAATTAACCACAACACCAAAACTAAGAATAAAAAAACTCAAAAGCCTGAGAAAATTAACTCTTTTCATCATAACAAATAAATGTATAACAATGGTAATGATTTTGTGTTGTAAACAGCGCTCTAATTTACATTGCATCATTCTGTGAAAAATTACAATAGGAAGGATACAAACTCAAGTATTACAATTTCTATCCTTCGGATAGCAAACAATCGAAATGTGGCTAGAGTGAAAGGGAGATATATTATGATGCAGCACTATTTCATGAAATATATTATGAAATATAAGGAAGCTAGTTAAATATTTTTTAATCCCAACACTATTTCATTACAAAAATTTAATTAAATCAAAAACAGTTCACCAACAAATCTTTTTATGTTTGTTCAAAAAACAAAACACCAACCTTTTTACCTATTTTCTAAAAACAAAAACAGAAAATGAAAACAGAAACAGGCTTGTGGGATTGCAAGGCTTGCAATTAATTTAAACCATTATAGACCTTAATTCCACCAACAAACAACAATTGGCTCACCGAGAGAGGTACCGGATGGGGTTCAGATGATGCTTTGATGATGATAAACAAAAACATTAATTTAAACCATTATAGACCTTAATTCCATTACAAATAAAGATTGTGAGCAATTCCCCTTTACTGAAATCATCAAAACACAGCCCTAATAATTACAGACCAACACTACACTACAGTTTGAGGAGACAGAAAACAAAGTAGAAAAAATGGCTTACCACTGTGCTTATTGCGTATTTTGCATCAAACCCAGAAAGCGATGAGTGAAGAGGAAGAAGCCAAAATATGACAGGAAGGAACACAGAGAGGCTGAAAATCAGAACGAAGACGCATTTGAGATTGAATTCTTGGCCGATTCTAGAAAGACCCACCGAACATCTCTGGCAGAGGATCGTCGAGGCAATAAATCTCCGAGACAGAGAAAGAATCTGTGGATAAAAAAAAACAAAAAAAAAAAAAAACAAAAACAAAAACCTAGATTATAGTAATCTAAATTCAACATTACAAAAATCCAATTGGAATTTCGAAAAATAACACACACACATGCACAAAAAAAAAACAAAAAAAAAAACAAAAAAAAACAAAAACAGAAACCTAGATTATAGTAATCTAAATTCAAGATTACAAAAACCCAATTGGAATTTCGAAAAATAACACACACACATACACAAAATATCAAAGAATGATTATTGATTTTCTTTACTGTTTCCAATCAAAAGAAAAACCAATACCAGAAAATAAAGTATTCAAAGCAAACTCAAAATTGCAAGAGAAGAAACGAACCCGGAGAGCTCCAATCGGGGTTCGAAGTTGTGAGTGGGAGGGTTGCGGGGCAGCGAGTGGGAGGGTGAGGGGAGACGGGGAGAGGCAGAGATTGGGCGGAAGGGGAGAGGTAGCGAGCGGAAGGGTGGGGGGAGAGGGGGAAAGGCAGAGATCGGGTGAGGGAGAGGGGGAGAGGCAGTGAGTGGGAGGGTTTAATATATATAATATATAACTGTTTCAATCCCAAAAGATTCTGTATATTGTTGTTCTCAGTGCTTATCTATATATGGAGCTCTATCTTGTTGTTCAGAAACAGAGAAGAGATAAAGATGGAATAGGGAAGGAGACGTGGGTAGGTGGAAGAGAGCAGAGAAGGTTTGAGCGGGAATCAAATTGATCTGCACCCTTAATATATTTTTAGGATTGATCTTAGTCATTCAAATGAAATGTATCTCTAATACATTTTATATATTTTCAAAAACCGTTCTGTCTTATTATATAGATGTTGAAGATTCATATGAGGTCTAAATTTATGAAATCTATTAGGAATTCAATATATTTAAATATAATAATTAATTGTTTAAATTCATTTAATTTGTGGACTATAAAATTCATTAATTTAATCTCCACTATACACAGTAAAATCTGGCTCCTAATTTTGAAATTGCAGACTTTTTCATATAATATGAATAAAAATAAGTGAACAAAAATGAGAAAATAAAAAAAATAAACAAATTGAGAGAAAAATAAAAATGGGAGAAAATAAAAAAAATAAAAAAGAGAGAGAAAGGTGGAATCATAGGATCATAGAAGGATGGGTGAGAAAAGGAAAAAGTAAGAGAGATAAGCAGGAAAATAGAAAATGTACATGTAGAATATTTTTTGAAAAATATATCTCAGCCGTTGTTTTATAATTTGAATAGATCTTAGCTGTCCAAATGTTCTAGTAGGACAAATATGTGTAGGACAAATTCAAAAACTATCCTGTTTTATTATATAGATTTGAAAGTTGAGAATTATTTTTGACTTGAATAGCATTATTCTCATTTTATTACAGGATAAATTACAAATACATCTCCTAAAATTTGATTAAAATATGAATCGCTCTCTATAATTCTGAAAATTACATTCCACCTAGGAGGTTTCTAATTTCCTAACAAATCACTATTTTTATTAATAAATCATCAAGTTAATTAATAATTTTTAATGATGTTAGAAATATATTTTAATTAATAATTTAGATAATTTTATTATTGTATAGAAGAGAAATTATAAATTTTATTTTTTTAATTAATTATGTTAAATAAATTTTTTTAACAAGAAGGTATTTATAATTTTTTGAGCTATATGAGATAATTTATACTTTAAATAAACTTGAGGCGATGTATTTCTAATTTACCCGTTATTATTATAATGATGGGCCAAAGTTAATAAGGTCTTGGGTTAGGTAATATGTTAACTTCATCCAAAGTTGAATATAATTAGATAGCAAACAATTTTGTTTATATAATATAGATTTTTATAATTTTTTGAGAGAGAAATTTGTATGCCATGAAAGCCAAAAGAAATCCGTAATCTATTAGCACAAGAATAATTTAATTGTTATCAGGAAGATAGAGAGGCAGAGGCAGAGACAGAGGCAGAAAGAGAGGGATGGAGCTTGAGCACTTTAGCCATCACCATCCACTAATCCTTTATACAGAGCACGTGGATGATGATGATGATGGTGGTGTGAAAATTTCTTGCTACGCGTGTGAGCAACTAATAATCTCTGGTTAATCCTACTACGGTTGCTCTGGGTGTTTGTTTTTCCTGCACAAATCATGTGCAGAACTACCCAAGAAAATTACGCATCCTTCTCATGTTCAACACCCCCTTACTCTCTTTTCAAACCCAACTTATAATTACTCAAGTAGCATTTGTGATGTCTGTGGATATACCTGCAACAGATTCATTTACCATTGTTCCCCATTCTGTGGATATACTTGAAGTGTGCTTTGGTGGCGTATAGTATTCAACAGAGGATTGAGCACAAAAGTCATACACAACACCAGTTGATCTCTCTTCAAAAGCCAGCCATGTTCTTTTGTGATGCTTGCGGTACAAAACATGAAGGCACCTCCTATCTTTGTACCACCTATGGGTTCTGGGTCAACCAGAATTGTGCCGATTCATTGCCTAGCATCATTAAACTCACTAATCACCCTCACCCTCACACTCATACTCTCACCCTCATCTATTCTCTTCCATTTGAATATTACATACCTCTGCCGATCTGCGCAACCTGTGACAAGCGAGTGTACAAAAGAAATTGGGTTTATTATTGTTCCGACTCTGAATATTCCAATTTTGAATCCAAATATTTTGTCCATGTAAATTGTGCAACATCAGAGACTAAACGTTACATGTTGACCCTTTTTCCTTGCAACTCAGGGGGTATTTGTAATTTTTCAAACCTCAGGGGTATCTGTAATTTAGTTAAACCTCGAGGGAGGTATATGTAATTTGCCCTTTTTTTAATTATGTTTCATCCTTGATTATGTGGTTTTAGAGAATGCAAATTAGAGCTTGATCTTGCTAATTCGGGGATAACAACATCAAATACCAAACTATCCACGTTGACCTTCTTTTTCCCTTGGAACTCTTCTTTTTATTGTCTCATCAGTTCTTTCCTTATTATTTGATTATGTGGGGATATATTTTCTGAGTACCAACACGCGGCCGAGGTGACACCGAAGTGTCAGCAGAGTTCCCCACGTGTTATGGTAGTTGTGCCGAGGTTATCTCGGCTAGGCCGAGGATACCTCCGAAGATATCGGAATCCGAGATAAGCGGATAAAGGACAAGAGTCCTAGAATGAAGAGGAAGCTCAAACCTGGATGTGGACAAGAGTCCAAGGTTGGGAGAAGACTTCAGTTTGGGGTAAAGATAAACTCTTAGGGAGTATGTCTTAATTCCACTGAGAGTCCTAGATTAGCAGGAGTCCTAAGTCCATTAGGACCGGGTTCCTGTTGGGACTAGGATTGGATTGGCTATAAAAGAGAGGCACCCCCATGGGTCTAAGGGACGTTTTTTATGCTCAAGTTAGTGAGTTAAGTATTTGATTATCCTTGAGAGATATACTGACTTGATCGTCGGAGTACCCCCGGGTGGTCGAAACCACCGCCGGAGTCTTTTTCTTCATGCGAGTTACAAGGAGCCGTCTACTCGCTGTGTTCTCTATTTGAATCACTAAGGAGGGCGGTGTGATCGAAATTCACTCACACAATTTGGCGCCTGCGTGGGAAAGAAAGAAGTGTAGATGGCTAATAACGCGCAGAAGGAAAATATTGGGGACGACACTCCATCTGGGAGTGGAAGACCTGTCGATCCTAACGTGGAAGGAGGCGATCGAACGAAGAAACTCGTGATCGTAATCACGCAGAAAAAGACGTCGCCAGACGGCGACACATCAAAGAAAGCGAACCAGCAGCAAGTACTACAACGAGGATGACCTCTGCACTGGAAAGACAGATGTCCGAGGAGGATGAAGAAGTAAAGGAGATGGCACATAAACCGCCGACCTTCAATCGTCGTCAACTTTATGATGCAGAATAATGTCATGCATAGCCATACCCGCCGCAGGACACACCAATGCCAAGAAGAACGCCCAAAAGAAGGGACGGAAAGAAGTCCTCAAGCCCTCAAAGATACGAGGAGCGGAAGGCACTCTCACCGACCATCTGTGGAGGTCGGCCGAGAAGAGCCGAGGAGAGAAGAGTCCCGGCGACACATCGTGAGAAGGATGCACCCCAAAGAACATCGGCATGTTCCGGCGGTGTTGTGTTTTGATGCGTCTGCGGAGAAGGATCAAAAGGGCCACCATGAGGCCGAGAGTAGTCGCCAAAAGGTCAAGTCCATTGATAGCCGTCAGGAGAAGTAAAGAGGACTTGAGAGACTACCTCAAGAGGAAACAGGAGAATCTTTGGAGCCAAGTAACCTCCCTTAAGCCGAGGACTCCATTCTCGGTGGAATTGGACAAATTCGTGGCACCAAAAAGATTCAAAGATGCCGAGGTTCCAGATATATGATGGTAAGTCGACCCTAACTTCCATGTTGGATTATTTTTGAATTCAATGGCGTTATCTGATGGGGAACGAGCCGTTGCTTCGCAAAGTGTTCCTTCATCCTTTGGGGAGATTGCATCGATTGGTTCCACAAACTACCAAGGGAGCGTAAAGAATCGGGAAGGCTCGGCCGAGATGTTTGTGGCCGTGTTCATAACAAACAAACCGCAACCTTTGAGGGTGGATGCATTGATGGCCCTCAAGATCGGCAAAGATGAGAGCCTCGGAGCCTACGCAGCGGTACTATGAGGTGTTCAATCGAATACTGAGTGCAACCAGAGGTGGCGGTCGCCTCTTTCAAGAACGGCCTAAAGGATGACCGCCCACCGCGAAGTCACTAGCAAAAACCCCGCCAAGAGTATGGAAGAGCTCATGGCGAGGATTGAGAAGTATGCACGAGGAGGATACCTCGGGAACAAGGAGACAAAGATGAAGGCAACGGCTCAAGCGAGGCCGAGGCAACAATGGACAAAACAAACAGAGATGAGTTGAGGACTAAACAAGCAAAGGATTTACGGTGTTTCAATTCGATCCAAAAGGTCCTTGACCAAATTCAAATCACCTACTTGGCGCCAAGAGCACAAGGAGAATTCATGGAGAAACCTCGGTAGGCGTTGTGCCTACCATAATGAGCAGACACCACCTCAGGTTGCAGGGCCCTTAAAGCACACTTAGAAGATCCGTCGACAAGGCCATTTAAGAGATCTTGTGGATGAGCGAACCGGGGAAAGAACAGCACGGTTGCCTCAAGCACCAGCGATCCGCCCGCCAAAGACAAAGAACCACAGGCGAGTGGACCTCGGGTGGTTAACGTGATCCACTCAAAGGTGAACGAAAACGACATAGGGGAGACGCAGAGGGTGAAACATCTGCAAAGATGTCAACCAGTCGATGAAAAGACCTCGGCTCCAAGATTGCCGAGGACCTATGATAACCTTCACGAGCCGACCTTGACATGGTTCAAGACCGCGACAATGATGCCCCGTAGTATCCCTCCAGTTGGGGAGTGCCGTGAAACGCATCTTGATTGATCAAGGCGCCTCTGCGACATCATGTATGTCGATGCTACAAGGAGTTAGGCCTTCACCTCGATGACATGGAATCAAGAAACGGCCCGATGGTCGGCTTCAATGGAACGCCGACGTGGCCTTTAGGCGCAACAAGCTTGGAGGTACAAGCTGGCACAAAGAAGGTGAGGACAGAATTTATTGTGATTGATACACCTTCGCCTTACAACATTATCCTGGGGAGGCCGTGGTTGCATGCAATGGGGGCAGTTCCCTCCACCTTGCATCAACTGCTGCGATTCCCAACAGAACATGGGATTGAGGAAATCAGAGGAGATCGCCAGGCGAAAAAATCGCTCCATGGCAAAGAATGAAGTTAACTGCAAAGATTCGAGAACCGTGAAGCAGAGGTTGAAGAAGAGGACATGAAAGTCCTAGATGATGTCGGCAAGGAGCCGACCGAGAAGAGTGAAGAAGCATTGAAGAAAGTCTTCGTCCAAAAGGGTGATGAGGAACGCTTCTTTCTTCTCGGCACAGGATTAGCCGGAGAAGAAGAAAGGGAGTTGGAAGCCTTTCTAGAAAAAATATTGAGGTGTTCGCCTGGACACCTTATGAAATGCCTGGCATCGACCCCAAGGTCACATGCCACAGACTCAACGTTGACAGGTCGGCCAAACCTGTAATACAACGAGCCAGGAGACCGACGTTGATACACGTCGAAGCAGTGGAAGAGGAAGTAGCTAGACTTCTAGAGGCCAGGGCCATCCGAGAAGCCAATTATCCGACGTGGTTATCAAATACCGTGGTAGTAAAAAAGAAGAATGGCAAGTGGAGGGTCTGCGTAGACTTCACAAATTTGAACAAAGCCTGTCCCAAAGACAGCTTCCCTCTGCCAAAGATCGACCGGGCCAGGTGGACGCCACATCCGACATGGCGGGATGAGCTTCTTGGACGATATAGGGGTATCACCAGATAGCCATGTACCCGGATGAGGAGAAGACGGCGTTTATTACTCCCAAAGGTCTCAGATCTTATTCTGAGTCATGCCCTTTGGTTGAAGAACGCAGAGCAACTTATCAAGGGCTGGTGACGCAGATGTTCAGAGACTGGATTGGCCGGACTCGGGTAGTGTACATCGATGATATGGTCGAGAAGACGAAGGGACCGCAGGAGCATCTCGCTGACTGAGAAGCGGTCTTCAACATACTGAAGACATATCGGCTCGACTAAACGCATCGAAATCTGGCGTTTGGAGTCGGATCCGTAAGTTTTTGGGGTCCCTGGTCACAAGAAGGGGCAGTGAACCCAGCCCAGATCAAATCAAAGCCATTCTGGAATTACAGAGCCCGACATCGGCTAAGCAGGTTCAGATGCTTACTGGAAGGGCCGCAGCCCTAAACAGATTTATAAGTCAAGTTCGGACAAGTGTAAACCATTTTCAATCGGTGTGAAAAAGGCCACGATTTTTATGGACGAGGAATGCGAGGCCGCTTTGACCGACCAAGAAGTACCTTACCTCGCCCCGCCCTCTCAACGCCTCAACTCGGGAGGAACCGTTCTTATACCTAGCAGCCAGAGCACGCAGTGAGTGCCGTGATTATCCGAGAAGAAAAGGGCGAATGTAAGGCGCTTTACTATGTGAGCAAGACTGGCCGACGCAGAAAACAAGGTATCCGCCATTAGAAAAATTAATCTTGTTTTGGTAATGGCTTCAAAGAAGTTTGAACCACTATTCTCAGGCCCACAAGATAGTGGTTCTGACAGAGCACCCATTAAAATCCTTGTTGCAGCAAGGAGACTTGACCGGAAGAATTGCAAGATGGGCCGCTGTTTTGGGCCAATATGTCCTGGAGTTTAGGCCAAGAACCGCAATTAAGGGCCAAGTCTTGGCGACTTTGTGGCCGAAGTTCTCACTGAATACATCGAACATCGGCTCCGTCGAGCCGAGATGAACGATGCCTGCACAAGGAAAGAGAAGCCCACCAAAAGCCAAAGAACCAAGGAAGGAGAAACTGCACTCGCAAAGATTTACATCGGCAATTCCTTTCAACTTTTGTTGATGGGAGCTCAAACCGACAAGGTGGAGCCGGAGTAGTGTTAATTTCCCGATGGGGAGATATTGGAGCGATCAATTCGATCGGGGTTCAAGGCCTCAAACAATGAGGCGAGTATGAAGCATTGATTCTTTGGATTGAAGCCGCAATAGCAGCAGAGGCGATGAGGTAATTATTTTTGTGATTCAACTTATAGTAAATCAAACTACAGGAGAGTTTGCCCGAGATGAAAGAATGTCGGCATACGTAAAAGAAGTCATCAGGCTGGCAGACATGTTTCAAAACTGCCGACTTCTTCAGGTTAGCCGAGATGACAACAACCACGCCGACGCGTTGGCCAATTTGGCAAGTTCAGTACAAACCGGGAAGACAAGGACAATAATGATTGACTACCTACCAGGCCCGAGCATAGAGCCACCGAACGCAATGCAAGAAGCATTATGTGCGGATTTGGGACCAAGCTGGATGGATGCAATTGTTGCATTCCTAAAAGAAGGCAAGCTGCCAGAAGATCGGAAGGAAGCACACAAGGTCAGATTGAAGTCGGCAAGATTCAGTCTGACAGCAGAAGGACATCTGTACAGAAGATCCTTCACTGGACCTCTTTTAAGGTGCGTACACCCTCTTCAAGTCGAAGACTTTCTGTACGAAATTCATGAAGGAGTTTGTGGAAGCCACGCAGGGGGCAGATCGTTAGCACATAGGGCCATTACCCAGGGGTATTGGTGGCCCTATATGCAGAAAGATGCAGAAGCCTATGTAAAGAAGTGTGAACAATGTCAGAGGTTTGCACCATTGATACACCGACCATTTCTTGACTTGAATCTGTTTCGGCCCTTGGCCATTTGCCCAATGGGCATGGATCTTGTTGGAAAATTGCCCCAAGCAAGCGGGCAACTAAGTACTCTTGGTGGCTACGGATTACTTCACAAAATGGATAGAAGCGAGCCTCTTGCCAAAATCCGAGATGTGGATGTGAAGAACTTCATCCGGAAAAGCATCATTACGATTTGGGATTCCAAGAGCAATCGTTGTCGACAACGGAACAGTTTGACAAAGAACTCATCAAGAATTTTTGCCAAATTCAAGATAAAAACTACTTCTCAACACCAAGCTTTCCCCAAAGTAATGGGCAAGCCAAGCATCAAACAAGGTCATTCTAGATGGAATAAAGAAGAGGCCGCAGACCAAAGGGAAGTGGGTAGACAATTGCCCAACGTGCTTCGGGCATATCGCACTACGCCGAGAAGATCAACAAGGAATCCCCTTTGCCATGGCTTATGGCACTAAGGCCATTCCATTGGAGATCGGCATCGAGGATCGAGAACACAGGGAGTTGAGAACGGGTCTAATGATGTGCTCTTAGCCCGGGATCTGGGCCTACTAGAAGAATGAAGAGAGAAAGTCGCAATCCAAATTGCGAAGATACCGACAACGACTAGCCAAAGCTTACAACAAGAAGGTCAATCCAAAGGATTTTCAGGTCAACGACTTAGTCCTAAGAAAAGTGGTCGGCAATAAGAAGGATGCCAGAGAGGGCAAACTTGGCCCAAACTGGGAAGGCCCCTACAGAATAATTTCGGTGTTAGGGAATGGGGCATACCGGCTCGAAGATAATGAGGGCAAAGCATTGCCTAGACCATGGAACACTTGTAATTTAAAGTTTTTCTATCATTAGATATTGTTTGATTTTTTCTTGCCGATATGATAAATAAAATTTTAGCAGAATTTCTCTGAACTTATACAACTTGGCACGATGTTGTTTTTTGAATAATGAGAACCCAAGAGGAACTTAGGTTCACATTAAAGAGAGAAGACATTAGTAATGCTTAATGGAAGTTAAGCCGAGATAAATTCCTTATCTTTACTTGTTGAAATTTGTAGCAATTTACAAGTTAAAGTTAAGCTGAGATAAATTCCTTATCTTTACTTGTTGAAATTTGTAGCAATTTACAAGTTAAAGTTGAGCTGAGATAAATTCCTTATCTTTACTTGTTGAAATTTGTAGCAATTTACAAGTTAAAGTTAAGCTGAGATAAATTCCTTATCTTTACTTGTTGAAATTTGTAGCAATTTACAAGTTAAAGTTAAGCTGAGATAAATTCCTTATCTTTACTTGTTGAAATTTGTAGCAATTTACAAGTTGAGTAAAGATTATTGTCTAAACACTTGAGTAAAGTCCACTGATTATTTTTGAAATTTACAAGAAAGGCAAATTGAAATTGTTATTTATGGCCTTTTGGAACTTGAGAAAAGTTAACATTGAATGGTATCTGTCTATACTTGTTGAAATAATGCAGGACAGTCTCTTGCCGAAGTAAAATTTGCAGGTGTAATGCCCGAGGTATGTTACCCGAGGAGATTGTGCAAAAAAGGAAGAATCTGGAAATCATGCAAAATATTCTAAGTATAGAATCATTCAGAAGCAGAAAGAAGAATTAAAAGCCTGAAGCATTCAAGAATAAACAGCTGCATAAATAAGTTGTTTACAAGCAGCAGAGGCACATCGGCCACGTATGAACAACTTACAAAGAAAAGAAAACAAAGTACAAGAAATAGAAGAAAACAAAAAGCGTCAAGTTGTCCTTCTTCAACTTGAAGAAGGTTGGTGGAACCTCGGAAGGTTCTGGAAGAACCACCTCGGTGTCTTTGGGTCCACAACCTCTGCATCTTTTTTCAGGAACCCCTGTGTTCTTTATTTGCCACGACCTCGAGTGTTTGTCACCGCAACCTCGGCGTCGATTTCGCTAAGGTTTCATCAACACTTCTCCCAATTAGAAGCATATCGGAAAAGTGGCCGAGGCCGGCTTCCTTGGATTGCTTCTCGACTGCTCATCCCCAAAGTGAGGTCCAAAATCTGGCCTTGGGAGGATTTGGCCTTCCTCACCAAGGGTTCATCTTTATCTTCATCTTTTTCTTCACCTTCATCCTCGGCCGATTGATTCATCTTGGCTTGGAGATGGAGGAAGTGGGCAAGGAAGACTTGCAGCTCTCGGTCTTGCGCCATGGCGAAGTCGATTGGAAGATCAAGCTTTTTGGTCGAGCATTCCAACCTAGGACGTATCCTTTGTTGCAAGCTTGCTTGACACGAAGCTTGTAGTCTTCAAAGAACGCCGCCATGCCTTGGTTGTAGGCGGCTTCGATTTCAGCTTTTTTGTGGCGAGCATCCCTAAGCTCTTTCGGCCTCGGCCTTCTTAGCCTCGGCTTCCTTTTTCTCGGCCGCAACTTCCTTGGCGTTCTGGCCTTACCTTTTTGAAGAGCAAGTGATTGGGCCTTTGTGGCGCCTACCGCTTCTTCCGCTTTTTTCATCCTCGGTTGATCTCTTTTTGGGTCTTTTGAAGGGCAAGAACTCCTTCTTTAATTCAGAGAGTTCCTTCCTTGTTTCAAATGCCTTTACAGAAAGGCGTGGGCATGTTGAACGGCTGACAGTTCATAAAGACAAAGGTTATTACAGAGTGAAAATGATGTTTTACAAGTATGAAGATAAAACAAGATCATCAAAGTTCTGAAGGCTTACTTGGACAGAACGTTGCAACATGAGGGCATAGTTCTCGTATTCACTGATCTTGGAGTTTTTCTCAAGATCACCTTCGATGAGAACAGCCATGCTGAGTGCCACGCCGACGTTAACGTCAGAGGCGCTTTCATTGGCATAAACTGGCCTGTCCTCAAGTGTAATTTTGGGCTCCCAGGGAACTTTGGGAACCCTGGATCCCGAGGTTGAAGGCTTTTGCTTTTTCGGTGGACCAGATCCAGAGGGCTGCGTCTCAGCCGACCTCTTCACAGGAGCATAGGTGGTCTTCCTGCTCTCCGCTAGCTGGGAGATTGGCAGGGCATCTTCGGCCTCGGCATCAGCTTCAGTAGCCTTAGCCTTCGGTTGGGCCTTCTTGGTTCTCTTCGGTTTTGGTGGGGGCATAGTTTGAGCTGGCTCATCCTCCATGTCATCTGGCAGGTCGGCCAAGAGATTGAGCACCGTTTTCTTCGGTTTGTCCATTTCAGCTGTTTGGTCGAGTCTGCGTCGGCGCTACTTTCCTTGGACTGGATCAGACGTGGAAGCTACTTGTTTAGTGGAGGCAGTTGATGAGGAGTTGCTCCTCTTCTCCTGTCTTGGAACGTCGGGCAACTTTGAAGTATATGTGGGATGAAGTTCAAGACCAAAGGGCCTTATGCTTTCTCAAGAGGAGGTCCAAGAGCTTTTTCGATTCAACTCGAGGAAGTAGGATCGACGAAAGTCCTTGGGAGGTCGGCGAAACGTCGCAAAATGTAACAAAACATGAGAAACAGATAAAATATTTTGGAAAATTGAAGAAAAAGCAGATTAAGTAGTTCGAGATGGGCTCTTACCCTTGCCCTCCTTCTTTGCTCGTGGGAGAGGGAAAAGGTGGACTTCTTCACCTGGGCCAAATTCCCAGTTCCCAGTGACAATAAGATAATCCTCAAGAGCCCCTTTGTTGGAGTCCGGGAGCTCGGCTACAATCTTATATTCGGTAGACCTCGGCTTGAGGTAATATACAAAACCTTTCTCCTTACGGTTAAGGGCACTCATGGTGTAACAATACTGGATATCGGCAAGAGTGATTCTAACACCCTCTTGCCGGGCTAAAGCTATTATTCCGATAAGGGTCCTATAGGCATTTATGGTAAGTTGCATGGGGTTGAGGCTGTAGTAGTTAAGGTCCTCGGGGAAGAGCATATCAAGAGGGAACCTAATCCCACATTGAACGAAGGCAACTACAGGGAATGGCATTTTATCGCCATCAGGCATAATGGAGTTCTCCTCGCCAGCTAGTCTGAGTTGGACGTCATCCGGAATGGAGAATTCTTGCCTAAAGTGTTCTAGTTTTGTGGGGTATCCACCCTATGTTTCCACACACCCATGGTCTCAGATAAGTGTTTGGCTCTGAAAACAGAGTATTCCTAAGGATTTTAAGGACCTCGGCTAAAACCTAAGTACTGATTGTTTCAGTTCTTTCCTAGAGATTGATGGTTCTACAACAAATCCCAAACTTAAATCTCTGAATAAATGAGAATGGAAGGCGAAAAATCTGAAAACAGAAAGCAAAAGAAGTTTCAGATTCAGAATACAAGAAAGTGGAAGGCCAAAAGCAAGTGAGATGGTGCAAGTATTCAGATGCAAAATCAAGAAATGATTCAAAATTACATGACAAATGAGAATATTAGAAGCGAGAAAACCAATAACGATCAAAGAAATGGAAAAGAAGGAACAGGGCTTACGAGAAAGGATGAAGCCGAGATGAGTCCCGCCGAGGTCAGTGACTTAGGCGACAATGCTTGAGCTCCACAGAAATGGCAAAGGCAGACCTAATGCAGAGCTTCGAGCTTGGGGCAATGGAGGATTCGAAAGAAAAAAAAGCTTCAGAGAGAGAGAGAACAAGAATTTCAAAATGCAGAAGTGAAGCGAAGGAGAGAGAGACAAACGTTTTTGTCAAAAGTGAAGCGGCGGCAAAACAGCAATAATGACGCCTAGGGTAACGCATGCGCCAGACGGCGCATGCAGAGAAAAGACGGCTTGTAGGCGCGTCACTGGTACGGACCAGTAAGAATGAAACGCGTCCTCAGAATGGTTGAAGATTGGTATATGACAGCTCATACACGTAAGGAAGTTGATTTGAATCTGAAGAGGACATGCCGTCCTGGAATGAATGATCTCGGCTAAAAAGTTCTTAGGCCGATGTGCGAGATAAAATTCGAAGATAGGTTCCATCACCTCAGAATGCCGAGGTAATAGAACCTAGGGGGCAGTTGTGGGGATATATTTTCTGAGTACCAACACGCGGCCGAGGTGACACAGAAGTGTCAGCAGAGTTCCCCACGTGTTATGGTAGTTGTGCCGAGGTTATCTCGGCTAGGCCGAGGATACCTCCGAAGATATCGGAATCCGAGATAAGCGGATAAAGGACAAGAGTCCTACAATGAAGAGGAAGCTCAAACCTGGATGTGGACAAGAGTCCAAGGTTGGGAGAAGACTTCAGTTTGGGGTAAAGATAAACTCTTAGGGAGTATGTCTTAATTCCACTGAGAGTCCTAGATTAGCAGGAGTCCTAAGTCCATTAGGACCGGGTTCCTGTTGGGACTAGGATTGGATTGGCTATAAAAGAGAGGCACCCCCATGGGTCTAAGGGACGTTTTTTATGCTCAAGTTAGTGAGTTAAGTATTTGATTATCCTTGAGAGATATACTGACTTGATCGTCGGAGTACCCCCGGGTGGTCGAAACCACCGCCGGAGTCTTTTCCTTCTGTGCAGGTTACAAGGAGCCGTCTACTCTGCCTGTGTTCTCCTGCTGAATCACTAAGGAGGGCAGTGTGATCGGAAATTCACTCACACAGATTACATTCTATTATTTTTGCATTTTGTGGTTTCAGGGAGTGCAAAGCAGATACTAAAGCTGAAATCTTTGACCCTAATTTGATCAATTTGCCAGTACCCAATGAATTTGTTGATCTGGTGACCCAATTTATCAAGGGCATTAGACTACAAGGGAAGTATGAAGCGGCGACAAAGATCCAACATGTTAGTCATGGCCACCCTTTAATTTTTTTTTGACAAACAACTTGGCAGTGAGTCGTGCTCTACTGGGAGCAAATTGTCCCTCATGAATGAGGTGATGAAGAATGATGAAAAATGCAGTGGGTGTGCACAAACCATTTCCGCTCCATTTTTTTATTGTGCTGAATGTAACTTCTTTCTTCGGGAGTGGTGTGCAGGGTTACCCATTGAACTGCGACACCCATGTCACCCAGAGCATCCACTTCTCTTGACCCAAAATTTCCATCTAGAATGTATATGCTGCAGATCAGATAGCAATACGTTTATTTTCCAGTGTACTGCCTGCTTATACTTCATCGTCGATTGTAAGTGTGCATACCTACCACGCATTATCAGACACAAAGTTCACAAGCACACCCTCGCTCTAAGGCAAACATGGTCTGCTAGATGCGGTGCCTGTAATGATCTTTCTCATCGATTTGCATTTGTATATGACCCTTGCCAGTGGCGAAGTCAGAAAATTAATTTAGAGGGGACACTTACTAATTATAATAATTTTTACAAAATTATTTCACGTAAATTTTTTACGATTGATTTTAGGAAACATCAAAAAAAAAAAAAAATTTATTTATAACTAGTGTATCATAGATAATACAAAAAAAAAAAAAAAAATATGGATATAAGCCTTAAAATAAATTATATAATGATAAATTATTTTTTGATACAAAATTTGATTAAAAATTCTATATAATGGTAATACCATGTCATCATTGGTATGTAACATCACCCACTAATGGTAAATAAACGCATAAAGAGTGAACCTCACATGTCAAATGTAACTAACAATCTAATAAATTTCATATCTTTATAGTGAGATTACTTATACTCGCATATCACTAATAATGATATCGTCGTTATATTAAAAAAATTTCATAGCTAATATGATTTATTTATAATAGTCTTTTCATTTTCAATCAAAACAACCGTTATTGTTTTCATAATTTTTAAAATGTCATTGACATTTCACTCTAATAATATTTTTATAATTTTTTATTTTATATTTTTTTTATGTTTGCAAAAAAAAAAAAACCAAAAATTCAGGGGGGGCACGTGACCCCCCTGGTCACATGCTCCCTCCGCCACTGACCCTTGCAATCTGAATATTTGTGTTGGGTGTGCTGTTTTGCCGAGTACGGTTAGTCACAGATACGATAAACACCCATTCACCCTAACCTATTCCCCTCCTCTCAAAGACCCGAACGTGGATGAGGAGTACTATTGTGAGATTTGTGAAGGGGAAATAAATCCAAAATTATGGTTCTATCATTGTGTCATTTGTGATCAATCTCTTCATACACTCTGCATCCGTCCTATTAATTGGAATCCAAATATCAAGTATAGGGGGGGGTGAGCATTAAATTCCATCACCATCACCATCACCATCACCCACACCGTCTCAGACATATGTGCTATGAATGTCCAGTTTGCTCTTTTTTCCTTTACTGTTGTTCCTTCTCGAAAAAATGAAATTTGTAGAAACTGAAATTTGATGAAAATCTATTTGGAGATTTTCAAATTCGAATTGTGATGGTTTTGCAGTTCATTGACTAGGTTATTTTTTTAATTTTAATTTTAATTTTTTGGCTGTTGAGGATCCAATTATCAACAGAGGAATGAAATAATATCCGGTTACAAAATAAAGTGAATTTAGTTCAAATTCAATAATGTAATTTGTAGAGTTTATTGAGATTGCAAAATCATACACTCAAGTAAGATAATAGGTCTTAATAATTGAATTTAATTATCATTAACTCCTATTGAAATTTAGTTGTAGTAAACTATTATAAGTTAATCACTAAAAATAAATTTTTTGTGATCTTTTTTTCATGTCGCTAAAAATTAACAATTAGTGACATTTTTTTTCATGATTTTTAGAAATTGTCGCTAAAATCATACACTCAAGTCAGATCATAATAAGGATAAATCAATAGTTGAATTTACTTATCATTAACTCCTATTGAAAGTTTGTCTTAGTAAACTATTGAAAGTTAATTACGATTTTTTTTTTTTTTGATGGTTTTTTAAGTATGTTGCGAAAAATTAACAATTAGTGACCTTTTTTTGGTCATAATTTTTATAAATTGTCGCTAAAACATACAATTGTTAACATTTTTTGTGACGAATTTTTCAAAGTGTCGTTGAAATTTAAAAATTAGTGACATTTTAGTGACGATTTTTTTAAATTGTAAAAATTGTCACTAAAACTTGTAATTAAGTGAGGTTTTTGTGACAAATCTCACAAACTGTCATTGAAAATTAATAATTAGTGATATTTTGTAATAGTGATTGATAAAAAATATCATTAATAATTATGTGGTGTTTTAGGAAGTTAGTAAAAAGCTGACCTTTTAGGTTTTTGGGTGGCTTTTTTGTGTAAAAAATCTGGACTATTGTCGTAGAAGACCTTCTTGCTGACATCCTTGATGTCATAACTATGTGATCCGCTCCATCTCTTTATAGTCAATCTAACATGCTCATGTATCATCAACTCAATATCTCGGAAGAGAAGCACATGAAGCAAAAGGGTCAAGTTACTGCTACCAAAGCTGAGGCCATTGCTAAGGCCGTCGAAAAGAAAGCTGTCGAAGTTGAGAAGAAAATAGCAGATGTACTAACCTGCAAGAAGCAGACGCCAAGGCCTATCAGGAAGGCCAATACTCTATAAGAGATCAATATAAGGAGCATGTCAACATCTCGGATAAAACCATCATCTCGGATCATGTCATCTCAGGTATAAGTGTTATCTCGGATACCTTCCTCTTATCAAACTGTTTTGAAAATTTCACCAAAGTATCACTTTCAAATCACTGACTCAGTCCTCATTAACTCATCTTTGCTCTCTGCCCCCTCATGTGAATGTAAATACAACTTAGGTTCACATTAAGAATACATCATATGAATATTGTTTAAGTCTGACTTAGACATCCATGACCAGAGGCATCGCGTTTAGCTCGTCTAAACAGAACACTTAAGATTTAACCTTAGTGCATCGAGAGTACTACTTACCTTGGATTTTCGTACAAATTAGCTAGATTATGGTTGGTTTCATCTTGTTTCTCATTGAAACATCACTTTAACTTAGTTCACCTCTGCTTTCCCTACAAGCCTAAGTTAAATACAAAGTTCCTCATTGGAACATCCCTTAGTTTCAGCTCTATCTTTTTGGCAAGCCTATGATAACTCGGCTTAGGGGTCGTTCCTTCGATTTCATTTCAATGGTCATTCCTTTCGATTTATTCTTAACTTTGGCTGAGGTTATTGACATCATTAGAGCCGAGCTCCAAATTTTGTCAAGCCATATTCCAAGGCCTTGATAATATCTTACCGTTAAGATCTTCTAATCTCAGGTAAGCTTTGTTTTTATTTCAACTCTGTTCGCCTCTGGTAAGTTCTGATTTTTCCAAAATTGTTCACCTAGGGTGAACTCCTTTCATATTGGATCTGCCAACCTAGGCTGAGGTCTTCTCTTCTTGAATCTGTACACTTAAGTTGAGCTCTTGTCTTTTCGAACCTACTTATCTAGGTCGAGATATTATTTTTTGGGATTTAGGATCTGGGATCTGGTCATTTAGGCTGAGCTCTTGTCTTCTCGGACCTAGTTATCTATGCCGAGATCTTGTCTTCTAAGATCTTAGATCTGTTCATTAAGGCTGAGTTCTTGTCTTTTCGGACCTAGTCATCTAGGCCGAGATCTTGTCTTCTAGGATTTGGGATCTGTTTCACCTAGGCCATGCTCTTCCATCTGGGATCTGCTCCACCTAGGCTATGCTCTTCCATCTTAGATCTGCTTCACCTAGGCCATGCTTTTACATTTGGGATTTGCTTCACCTAAGCCGATGTTTTTTCTTCTCTTTTTTATGAGTGTTAGATGTTTGCATTTCATAACTGCTTTGTGTATGCTTTGTTATTTTCTTTGTCTTGTATGTTTCCATACTTAGACCTTTTCTTATCCCTCGAAGTTTGACAACCTGGTTGCTTACCTTGGATCAAAATACCTTAGGTATAGCATTGGTAAATTATATTGGACTGATCATCTCGAATTTAGCTTAATGATCAACCATCTCAAGTACTATATCTCGGATAGTATCTCTATCAATCATCTTGGATAACTTCAACTTGTAAACTTTTTCTAAACTTTTTTTGTAAGTGTTATACTTATTCATGCTTCCTGCTCCCTAATGTGAACCTAAGTATCACTTATGTTCATATTAAGGATGCATCGTCTGGTTCTTGCCTAAGTCTAACTTTGACGTCCATGACCGAGGTCATCGCGTTTGGCTTGCCCAAACTAAACACTTAAGGCTTGACCTCAGTGTACCGAGTGTACTTTCTATCTCGGCTTTACGCACAAACCAACCAAAACATGGCTAGTTTCGCCTTGTTTCACATTGAAACATCGCCTTGTACTTAATTGTACTTAGTCCAACTCTATTATCACGGCAAGTCTAAGTTAATCGCCTTGTTCACCACGGGAACATCGCCTTAAGACTTTCTCAGTCCTGGCGTATTTTTCAATCCGCACCATTAGTTATTCCATATTCTTTCAAAGAGTCTCTGCAAGTGATTACCAGAGTACGCAATCATCATCCAAGCCGTTCTTAAAAGATACGACTGTGAGTTCCTGGTTACAAGCCGAAATCCAATTATAAACCTCATAGTACCTCTTGGTATAGGCCCTAAGACCATTGCCATCACTGATCTTTAACGCCAATAGGGAGTTTACCCTCAGTGGCTGCAATCTTTTTGTAATAAACCTGACCACAAGCATCTCGGCCAGGCCTTCCCAACTCTTTACCCATCCTTTCGGCAGTTTGTGGAACCAATTTGATGCTATTTCCCCAAATGACGATGGGAACACCTTTGCACAATAGCTGCTCATTCCCACTCCACAAAGCCATTGAACTTAAGTATAATCTGACATGAAAGTGTGGGTTAAACTTACCATCATAGATCTAAAACCTCAGTATGCTAAACCTTTTTGGTGCTTCGAACGCATCCAACTCCACCAAAACTGCGTCTTTGGCGTTGGATGTGATCTTGGCATCGTATCTCTTCCTTTGGAGGTAATTTCTTAGGTCCTGTTTCGTTCGTCCGGGGCCTTTTCGGCGTGCTGCTTCCTATGTTAGGATGTGTCCTTTTGGACTTCTCCACGTCCCATGCATCGTCAAAACAATGGCCTTGCCCTTGGATCTATCGAGATCCCCTGACATATGTTCCCTTGATTTGTGGTGTCCTCTGTGATTTCCCTCGCCATGACTCTGTTTGCCCGATATCCCGTGATTGTCGATGTGAATTTCCCTATCTCTTAACATGCTATGGAATAGTTGTTACTTCCTTCTGTTCTCTATTTTGGACACTGGCTTTGGCTGATGGTACCGATGTATCTTGTAAGGGAAACGCTGGTTGCATCATGTTGTTCTGCATCATGAAGTTGACCAATGTCTACAAGTTTGTCAACTTGTTCTCCATGTCCTTCAGTTCCTCATCTTTTTTCAAGCACCTATCCTTCTATACCTGGAGGTCGCCTTCGTGGTAGTACTCATCTCGACTACCCTTCTTGTTTCCATTTTAACCCTTGGCGACATTGTTTGCCTCGGGGTCAACCTTCTGTGCTTGTTCGTTATTATTACATTTTCCAGTATAATGACCCGTGTGTTCTTCCTTCTCACTGTAAATATCATCTCCGTTCCTCATTCCCTGTCCATTGTTGGCTATCTATTTCCACAGACGGCTCTAAATTGTGGGTATTGATTTTTAACCTCACAACCAAACATGGAACTTGGCTAGAGAGCACGCGGCAGAATAGATTAAGCCAGCACCTGCACATAAGAAGACAAGAAATACCGCGGTAGCTTGTCCACCCTAGGGCACTCCAACGATCAAATCAATCAACTTATCTTTCAAAGATATCAGACAAGTAACACAAATCTCAATTAAAGCGTCACAAATAAAAACATACCTTTGACTTACGGGGGTGCCTCACATTTATAATGATCAGTGTCCAACTTCCCCTAAAAGTCTTACGACTCTATCCTTTACAAGGATAACATTTATCACAACTCTCACTATTTAGATTAAGATGAACTTCCTTAGGAGTCTCACCTCTATCCAAAAAGGTAGCTTAATGTCATCTAGGACTCTTGTACTCTATCCGAATATCTCGAATTCTGGCATTACCGCATTGAATCTTGGCAACGCCGCAATCATCTTGGGAAACATAACTCGCCCACATGACACATCGGCCGACATCTTGAAGGCAACTTGGCCATGTGGCATCATTCTTAAAATTCTTCCTGACAATATGAATAACACAAACATGATTTAATTATTTTGGAAGCAAAAGAATTGTTATGATTAGTTTTGATCTTATTATCCCTTTCAATTAGATTAGAACATGGATGTTTAAAATAATCATTCACATAAATAATGATTATCAATATTTTTTAGAAAAAAAATAATGGAATTTTATGAACTTGAATCAAATAAATTATCCTTTTAATTTTCAATGAATGGAAGTAAATAAACTAGAATACCACATAGTCAAGTCAAGTTACTATTGCTATTGGATAATGTTTTATGATTTGTTCATTAGTCAATCTAACATGCTCATGTCTCCATCAACTCAATATCTCGGAAGAGAAGCACATGAAGGAAAAGGGCCAAGTTACTGCTGCCAAAGCCGAGGCCATTGCTAAGGCCATTGAAAAGAAAGGTGTTGAAGTTGAGAAGAAAATAGCAGATGCACTAACCAGTAAGAAGTAGACGCCAAGGCCTTTCAAGAAGGCCAAGACTCTATACGAGATCAATATAAGGAGTATGTCAACATCTCGGATAAAACCATCATCTCGGATCATGTCATCTCGGGTATAAGTGTTATCTTAGATACCTTCATCTTACCAAACTTTTTTGAAAATTTCACCAAGTATCACTTTTAAATCACTAACTCAGTCCTCATTAACTCATCTTTGCTCTCTGCCCCCTCACGTGAATATAAATACAACTGAGGTTCACATTAGGAATACATCATCTGAATCTTGTCTAAGTTTGATTTAGACATCCATGACCAGAGGCATCGTGTTTAGCTCATCTAAACATAACACTTAAGGCTTAACCTTAGTGCACCAAGAGTACTACCTACCTTGGATTTTCATACAAGTTAGCCAGATCATAGTTGGTTGCGCCTTGTTTCTTATTAAAACATCACTTTAACTTAGTTCAGCTCTACTTTCCCTACAAGCCTAAGTTAAACGCAAAGTTCCTCGTTGGAACATCCCTTAGTTTCAGCTCTACCTTTTCGGCAAGCCTAAAATAACTCGGCTCAGGGGTCGTTTCTTCGATTTCATTTCAACAGTCATTCCCTTTGATTTATTCTTAACTTTGACTGAGGTTATTAACATCATTAGAGCCGAGCTCCAAATTTTGTCAAGCCACATTCTAAGGCCTCGATAATATCTTACCGTCAAGATCTTCTAATCTCGGGTAAGCTTTATTTTATCTCAACTCTGTTTGCCTTCGGTAAGTTCTAATTTTTCCAAAATTGTTCACCTAGGGCGAACTCCTTTCATATTGGATCTGCCAACCTAGGCTGAGGTCTTCTCCTCTTGAATCTGTACACTTAAGTTGAGCTCTTGTATTCTCGAACCTACTGATCTAGGTCGAGATCTTATTTTTTGGGATTTAGGATCTAGGATCTGTTCACTTAGGTTAAGCTCTTGTCTTCTCGGACCTAGTCATCTAGACCAAGATCTTGTCTTCTGGGATCTACTTCACCTAGGCCATGCTCTTCCATCTGGGATTTGCTCCACCTAGGCTATGCTCTTCCATCTTAGATCTGATTCACCTAGGCCATGCTCTTACATTTGGGATCTGCTCCACCTAGGCCATGCTCTTTTATCTAGGATCTACTTCACAACCATGCTTTTCCATCTTGGATCTGCTTCACCTAAGTCGATGTCTTTTCTTCTCTTTTTTATGAGTGTTGGATGTTTGCATTTCATAACTGCTTTGTGTATGCTTTGCTATTTTCTCTATCTTGTATGTTTCCACACTTAGACTTTTTCTTATCCTTCGAAGTTTGACAACCTGGTTGCTTACCTTGGATCAAATTACTTCGGGTATAGCACTGGTAAATTATCTTGGACTGATCATCTCGGATTTAGCTTAGTGATTAACCATCTCAAGTAATATATCTCGGATAGTAACTCTATCAATCATCTTAGATAACTTCAACTTGTAAACTTTTTCTAAACTCTTTTTTATAAGCGTTATACTTATTCATGCTTCATGCTTCCTAATGTGAATCTAAGTATCACTTATGTTCACATTAAGGACGCATCGCCTGATTCTTGCTTAAGTCTAACTTTGACATCCATGACCGAGGTCATCGCGTGTGGCTTGCCCAAACTAAACACTTGAGGCTTAACCTCAATGTACCGAGAGTACTTTCTATCTCGGCTCTTTGCACAAACTGACCAAAACATGGCTAGTTTCGCCTTGTTTCACATTGAAACATTGCTTTGTACTTAATTGTACTTAGTTTAACTCTACCATTATGGCAAGTCTAAGTTAATCGCCTTGTTCACCACGGAAACATTGCATCAAGACTTTCTCAGTCTTGGCATATTTTTCAATCCGCATCATTAGTTGTTCCATATTCTTTAGTAGTCTTTGCAAGTGATTGCTAGAGTGGACAATCATCATTCAAGTTGTTCTTAAAAGATACGACTGTGAGTTCCCGGTTACAAGCCGAAGTCCAGTTGTAAACCTCATAGTACCTCTTGGTGAAGGCCCTAAGACCTTTGCCATCGTTGTTCTTGAATGCCAATAAGGAGTCTACCCTCAATGGTTTCAATCTGTTTGTAATAAACCTGACCATAAACATTTCGGCCAGGCCTTCCCAACTCTTTACACATCATTTCGATAGTTTGTGGAACTAATCTGATGTTATTTCCCCAAATGTCGATGGGAACACCTTTGCACAATAGCTGCTCATTCCTACTCCACAAAGCCATTGAACTTAAGTATAATCTGGCATGAAAGTCTGGGTCAGACTTACCATCATAGATCTGAAACCTTGGTATGCTAAACCTTTTCGGTGCTTCGAACGCATCCAACTCCACCGAGAATGGTGTCTTTGGCTGGGCGTTGGATGTGATCTCGGCATCGTATCTCTTCATTTGGAGGTAATTTCTCAGGTCCTCTTTCGTTCGTTCGAGGCCTTTTCGGCGTGCTGCTTCCTATGTTAGGATGTGTCCTTTTGGACTGCTCCACGTCCCATGCATCGTCAAAACAAAGGCCTTGCCCTTGGATTTGTTGAGATCCCCTGACATATGTTCCCTTGGTCCGTGGTGTCCTCTGTGATTTCCCTCGCCATGACTTTGTTTTACCGACATCTCGTGATTGCCGATGTGAATTTCCCTGTCTCTTAACATGCTATGGGATAGTTGGTACTGCCTTCTGTCCTCCTTTTTGGACACTGGCTTTGGCTGCTGGTGCCAGTGTATCTTGCAAGGGAAATATTGGTTGCATCATGTTGTTCTGCATCATGAAGTTGACCAATGTCAGCAAGTTTGTCAACTTGTTCGCCATGTCCTTCAGTTCCTCATCTCTTTTCAAGCACTTATCCTTCCATACTTGGAGATCGCCTTCGTGGTAGTACTCATCTCGACTACCCTTCTTGTTTCCATTTCAACCCCTGGCGACATTGTTTGCCTCGGGGTCAACCTTCTGTACTTCTTTGTTATTATTTCCTCCTCCAGTATTAGGTCTCATGTGTTCCTTCTCCTCGCTATAAATATCATCTCCGATTCTCATTTCCTATCCGTTGTTGGCCATATATTCTATATAAAGTTTTCACAGACGGCGCTAAATTGTAGGTGTTGATTTTTGTCCTCACAACCAAACAGGGAACTTAGCTAGAGAGCACGCGGCATAATAGATTAAGGCAGTACCTGCGCACAAGAAGACAAGAAATACCGCAATGGCTCGTCCACCCTAGGGCACTCCGACGATCAAATCAATCAACTTATCTCTTAAATATATCAAACAAGTAACGCAAATCTCAATTAAAGCGTCACAAATAAAAACATACCTTAAACTCACGAGGGTGCCTCACTTTTATAATGATTAGTGTCCAACTTCCCCTAAAAGTCTAACAACTCTATCCTTTACAAGGATAACATCTATCACAACTCACACTATTCAGATTAAGATGAACTTCCATAGGAGTCCCACCTCTATCCAAACAGGTAGCTTAATGTCATATAAGACTCTTGTCCTCTATCCGAATATCTTGAATTCTGGCATTACCGCATTGAATCTCGGCAACGCCACAATCACCTCGGGAAACATAACTCGCCCATGTGGCATATCGGCCAACATCTTGAAGGCACCTTGGCCATGTGGCATCATTCTTAAAATACTTCCCGACAATATGAATAACACAAACACGATTTAATTATTTTGGAAGCAAAAGAATTATTATGGTTAGTTTTGATCTTATTATCCCTTTCAATTAGATTAGAGCATGGATGCTTAATATAATCATTCACATAAATAATGATTATTAATATTTTTTAGAAAAAAATAATGGAATTTTTATGAACTTGAATCAAATATATTACCCTTTTAATTTTCAATGAATGGAAGTAAATAAACTAGAATACCACATAGTCAAGTCAAGTTACTATCGCTATTTGATAATGTTTTATGATTTGTTCATTATATTCATTTTCATTGAATCATGTAATTATTAAATTCAACATGAAATTTTCAAAAAAGCACCACTAAATTTTCAAAAAACACAATAATTACTCATGCAATAACGGGCCTTAGGCCTCTAACTATTTAGGCGGCCCTGATCACTAGGCCCAATGGATCTCTTCAACAGCATAATCCAACCCAAACATTTCCTATCAGAATCGCAAAAGTAGGGCTCCATAAATCACTATCACCTTCTCTTTTTATATCAGCCTTCACAGTTTTCTTCTTCATTATCTCTCTCAAATCACGCAGTCCCAATTCGAATCTACCTCCTCCGACAACAAAAGCTTCAGTGTTTCTATGAATTAACATTATTTGCTTCTTCATATCACTTGTATTGTGTAAAAAAATTCAATCTTTATCATATATACTATGATCTACTGGGTTTTAACAGCTTATTTTATGCTTGATTTGTTTGTTATTTTGTTATTTGTTTTGCTTTGATTTCTGCTTCAGAAATCTATGGATATAGCTCTCTCTCTGTTTGGCTTGGCTACTCTGTCATTTTTTTTTGCTGCTAAATTTTTTTGTTTTGCTCAATTGTGTTTTTTGGATAGGATCAATGATGATTGATAAAAATTGTGTTATCTATCTGTAATTCCTTTTAAAGGGATTGAAGAAATTCATATTATTCTGAGATCCATTTACCACTTGTTTTTGGTTCATCAATTTTTATGTGTTTTTTTTTTATAGAAGCTATGGATTTATGTGAGCATCAGTGATGAGTAACCTTTTGTCATCCTTGCACTTCGATTGCTGGTGAAGAAAACTATGGGGACTATTGACTCTGAGATGCTTTTCATTTTATCATGTTCTGTTTTCTCCTATGTTCTCTATAGGTTTGGTTTTCAACTTCATTGTTGTACCACTTCAAAATGTAATAGGTTTTGTATGATGCTTTCATTTCATGATGAATAAGACTAGGGATCATGAAAAAAATATTATCAAATACTTCATGAAGATTTTTTATCCCTTGATTAGTGTGTGGTGTTTTCTTGTATGTGTAATCTAACGGTAGAGAATCTTTCATGATCATTTTAATGATATTTTTTTCATGATATGTAACATTATGGCCAAACTAACATTAAAGTATACATTTATTGTTTGAATAAAACAATATATATTTTTGTGTTTCTAGTATTATTATTGTTGTTTGAGTAAAACTTTCACTAGACACAATATAGTTTTGCAAATTTTAAGTAAACATTTGAGTCGCTTGGTTTTATCAAAAATTTTAGGATATAAATTTGGATCAAGAGATGCTCTTAAGTTGTGTTTGGTTTATGAATTTTTAGAGAAATTTGATAGAAAAAAGTGAAAAGGTAAATAAAATATAATTATATTTTTTAAAATTTTCTTTTCAAATTTTTTTAAATTCATAAACCAAACATGAGAGCTTTAATGGTGCTGGACTAGTTACTACAGGTTGTTTTCATTATGATTTGGATAATAATGGGAAAAAAAGAAGAAAAGCTTAAAAAAAATATAAATAAAATATAAATATAAATTTAACTTTTTACTTTTAATTTTTAAATTTTGTTTTATTTAAATTCATTATTCTCAAACACAATCTTAATGGAGTAATTTTTTTAGATGGGAATCTTAGGCCTCGTTTAGAAATAGGTTTTTTTAGTATTTTTTTGATTTTTTGGTTAAAATATGATGTAAAAAAAATTAGTATGTTTCGGATGATTTTTTAATTTTTTACGAAAATATGTATAAAAAGTAGAGCGAAAAAGAAATTTTTAACTTTTTAATATATGTTGTTTTTAAATTTTTTAAAGTGATTTTTTAACTTTTAAACTAAAAAAGTTACTTTCCAAACGAGACTTTAATGAAGTATTGAGTTAGCTTTCTAAATATAAATCAATTAAGTACATTGTATCACTGTGGCATCACTAATGATGTCACTCTAAGAGAATGCAATGAAAATATAATTAATTACTCTCATCAAGGTTGTTTTATTTTAATTGGTCTCCCCCTCGCACTCGAGGACCAGTTCCTTTTAGACTTCAAAATTCAACCACAGAAAGTTACAGAATATACACGGGTATAAAGAGATAGTGGCATCACATTGTGAGTATTTCATGTTATCATTTATTGTGACTCAATTTAGGATTTAAAATTTAGAATTGTGCTTCAATTAAGTAAAATTATTACAAACTTTGTTAAAATTCATGCAAATTTCACTTACGAACTTGTCTGCATTCCATGCATCATCTTGAAAACATGAAATCTAATAACATTTCACTTATTTGAAAGATATTTTTATTTGTATAATAACATTTCTCATACTATTACTCCATACACTGCCTATAATATTTGCTCAATAGGTAACATGACCTCATTAGTCCTAAAAACAGGCAGAGTCCAAGGCGGATTATACCCTGCGTGTAAGAACTCTCCAACCACCCTATGACCCATCTCTCTCCAACCTCTTCCTCAGCTCCTGTTGTGTTTATTAGATCAAAACGAACACCAGACACACACACATAAAGGAGAACCCACTGCTAGAAAACAGGGTTTTTGAGTCGGCAAAGTGTCGTCGCAAAATAGCATATTTGCCGACGCAAAAACTTTTTGCGACGGCATTTCGACGGCAACTCAAGAGACGAAAATGGTGGGGTCGCAAAAGGTTTTTGAGTCGGCAATCTACCGACGCAAAAAGTTTTAATTTTTTGAGACGGTAGATTGTCGACTCAAAAAGTGGTTAAATGTTTTAAAAAATTTAACCCATAATTTTCTCATTGAGGCTCCCAAGTTTCGGACCCACTCCATTTGAAAGATTTGACCTGAAGTCACCACACTACGTCCACTTCACCACTATACCTCTTTCAAATTTTAAATGAGATATATATTATTTATAGTATATACACTCAATATTAATATAAAAGTATATGTATAAATAAATATATTTATTAAATATAATCAAGTAAATATATATATCTTGGCTATAAATTTTTTTTTTTTTTTGCTACGGCATCAGTTGCCGCCACAAAAAGGTCTAATTTTTTGCGTCGGCACAAATTTGCCGACGCAAAAAGTCTATCTTTTGCGTCGGTAAATTCAACCGACTCAAGTAATGCTATCAAATATTAATTTTTTGTGTCGGCCAACGGTGCCGATGCTAAAGTGTTGGTATTTGCGTCGGTAACTCTGTGCTGTCTCAAAAAGACTAACTTTTGCGACGGTAAAATTTGCCGACTCAAAAAACCGACTCAAAAGGCAGTTTCTTTAGTAGTGACCATAAGATTTACGTGATTTGACAATATACCTATGTCTGTAAGCAACAGATTTTACTATATGGAAAAAAATTCAAAGATTACAACAATGGAGGAGGAGGAGACAACACTCTTACTCTACTCACACTCACTTTGTTGCTTACACTCTAATTACACTTTCTTTTTATTGCCACACTTGAACCTCTCACATTCATTACCCTTTTATAGATACAATGGGAGAGACAAATCTTCATAGCCATCAACAGCATTTACGGCAGCCACCAACAAAATCTGAAGATCAGTTACCCTATCATGGAGTAGCTCGGCTGAATCTTTAGCCCAAAATTTTAACTCCTTCATTTGTCTTCAATCAGTAGCTATTGTTGATTTTGGTGAATTAGGGTCAATTTTCAACAGCTCCTCCACCTTCCTCACCACCACCTCCGTCTCTGCCCCACCAAACTTCACCACCCCATACTTCCTCTCCCTCTCCTCCCTAATCACCACCCTCTCATCCACGGGCCTCGACGCCTCCTCTGCCTTCTTGTACTTTGATGGCAATATAAATTGCATAGTCACCAACTTCCTCTCTACCTCTTCTCCACCACCCTTCATCACCACTGGAGCAGTCATCGCAATCTTCTCCGCTGATAATGATTGAGTTATCACCGGAGCTGTCATTGCGATCATCTCGGCTTTAAGTTCTGGGGATTCCCCAGAGCTCCAATGTAGTTGGCAAGTATCATGAAACCGCCGTCTTTCTTGCCTTTGAATTGGGTTGGATTGTATGTGATCTTGGCTATGACTGAGGGAGAGTATTTGCGGATTTTGTACTCATCTGTGGATCGAATGAGTTTGAATTTTGGGGTTTCGACATCAATCTTTCCAAAAACAGAGCCCATTTTTAAGGAATTTTGTTGGGTTTATTGGAAGAGTGATTTGATGATGTATATGGATGTTTGAGAAATGGGTTTTTGTTGTATGTGAAGTATGTTGTGGTGGTGTTTATAGAGATGGAAAGATGAAGACGAGATGCGTTTTGGATTAGAAGCGAATCTTCTCTGAATTGCAGAACACAAAATTGACTTATAAGGAAGGGGTTAGAGAGAAGTTGGAAAGACTGTATGCTAATTTGTAACACGTATGTGCAGGGCGTGGGTTTCTTCCAGCCTAATGATGATTTTGTCCGGGTTTATGGACCTCACTATGATTTTGTTTCAATAATTTAAATAATTCATTTCGTAAAATTATTTATCTATATTGTTAAAAAAAAAAAAAAAAAAAAACTGATATGATAATCATAAACAATTTAATTTATCATATTTGATTCTAAATAAATAGACAATAAATGAATTTTTTGAACATAAAAATTCTTTTTTTTTTTTGCAACAAATGTAATAAACTGAACATATTATAATTATTAAATCAATTTAATTTTTGTATAAATAACATACATAAAAAATCTTATAAAATGAACCGTTCACATAATTAAAAAAATATGGGATTCGTGTAAGTTGTTAGATTCACTTTTTTGGACCACTAGCGTCTATATATTTTACATATTTTATGTAATTTGAACTTCACAAATTAGATAAGCTAATATATTAGATAAAGTTCAGAAAAAATATATTTGAACTATATTTATTTAAAAAAAAATACATATCTGCAATCGTTTATTTTAAAATATTTTTTAAAGAAATAGTTGTTGGCAAAATATCTATCTATGACGGGTAGAACTGTCGTACTACAACTTTATGATTACTTCAAGATATTTTCTAGACAAATATTTTTCTTTGAAATGAAAGAGGCAATACCACAATTATTTTTGTTAACTTTTTACGAAATGATGCACCCTTATTTTTTTTTTTTATTACCACAACCTTAGAGCATCTCCAATACACTAGGCATATAATACTTATTAGTTAAAATGCCTAGTGTGATTTATTTTTTTTAATTCCAATGCACTAGGCATATGATTAGTCATTTTGGCTCAACTCATATTCACTAGCTACATGTAGCTAGCCTTCAACGCTAGGCAAAATATATTAAATTATTAGGATTATTTCCCTCTATCTTTGTTGTTGACGTGACATTCTATAAAATTAATAATATTTGGATAAATAGTTAAAATAAAGAGCATGGTTGAAGTAAAAACATAAAACAGTTGATAGGCAAAATAAAATATATACTTTATAGTAATATTTAGATAGGTAAAATGCCTACTACCGTTAGAAATACTCTTACAGACACATATGAATTGAGAAAAAAATAAAATTAAATTAACCAATCACAATACAATAGAGGTGGTGAGCGTTCTCCAAAAAAGGGTCCCAACCTAACTTTTTTTGGGTGTGGAAATTATTTTACATAGCATTACTGAAAACCTTGTCTTGTTCAATCAATTCAACGCATGTGGACAAAACTAGAAAAGTATAAGCATGCCTTGTCTGAACATAATAGGCCATGAAAATCCAAAGGAATCTATGAACACAACCATAAATCAATGGTTGTCAAGAAAATAGAGAGAGTCCAAAAAAGGGTCCCAACCTAACTTTTTTTGGGTATGGAAATTATTTTACATAGCAGTACTGAAAACCTTGTCTTGTTCAATTAATTCAACGGATGTGGACAAAACTAGAAAAGGATAAGCGTGCCTTGTCTGAACATTGTAGGCCACGAAAATCCAAAGGAATCTGTACATCTATGAACACAACCATAAATCAATGGTTGTCAAGAAAATAGAGAGAGAGAGAGAAAGAGGGAGAGGGAGAGGGGGATGGAGCTTGAACACTTCAGTCATGACCATCCACTAATCCTCTATACAGAGCTCATGTATGATGGTGATGATGATGATGGTGTTGCGAAAATTTCTTGCTATGCGTGTGAGCAACTAATAATCTCCTGTCAATCCTACTACGGTTGCAATCGTTGTTGGTTTTTCCTGCACAAATCATGTGCAGAACTACCCAAGAAAATTACACATCCTTCTCATCTTGAACACCCGCTTGCTCTCTTTTCAAACCCAACATATAATAGCGGTTGTGATTTCTGTGGAGAAAGCTGCAACAGATTCATTTACCAATGTTCCCCATGCAAATTCGATGTTCACTTGAAGTGTGCTTCGGTGGCGTACAGTATTCAAAAGAGGATTGAGCACAAAAGTCATACACAACACCAGTTGATCTCTCTTCAAAAGCCAGCCATGTTCTTTTGTGATGCTTGCGGTACAAAACATGAAGGCACCTCCTATCTTTGTACCACCTGCGGGTTCTGGGTCAACCAGCATTGTGCTGATTCATTGCCTAGCACCATTAAACTCACTAATCACCCTCACCCTCTCACCCTCATATATTCTATGCCATTTGAATATGACGGACCTTGGGCGAACTGCGCAATCTGTGGCGAGCAAGTGTACAGAAGAAATTGGGTTTATTATTGTTCCGACTCTGAATGCAAATATTTTGTCCATGTAAATTGTGCAACATCAGAGACTGAACGTTACATGTTGATCCTTTTTCCTTGCAACTCATTTTATTTCATAATCCTCTTAAATGGTTTACCTTTTCTTATTATTTTTATTTTAATAATGTTTCATCCTTGATTATGTTGTTTCAGAGAATACAAATCAGAGCTTAATCTCGTTGATTCGGGGATAACAACATCAAATACCAAACTATCCAGGTTGACCTTCTTTTTCCCTTGGAACTCTTCTTTCTATTGTCTCATCAGTTCTTTCCTTATTATTTGATTACATTCTATTATTTTGGGTAAATTACACTTATCTCCCCTAAGGTTTTTGATAATTACAAGGATCTCCCCTTTAGTTTCAATAATTACCGAAATCACCCTTACCTTTGGAACTATTATTAAGGGGTTGTTTGGGGTGTCCTAAATAAGTGCACTTTTTGTCTTTTTGGACTAAAAAATTGAGGAAAAAAATATGGATGTTTGGGTTAACTTTTTGACTTTTTATGAAAAAATGTGTATTAAAAAATTGTAAAAATTAGTGTGTAGGGGAAAATTAGGATTGAGAGTTGTGCAGCCGTAATTTTTGACTTTTGGTGAATAGTGATAACTTTTTAATTTTTTGGGATGACTTTTTAGTTTTTTGGCTAAACGGGCTAATTTAGTAACTTTTTGGCTATTTGGCTAAAATATAAGCCAAAAAAAACTAGTATGTTTAGGATGACTTTTTGGCTTTTTACGAAAAGTTGTGCAAAAATTAGAGAAAAAAGAAAATTTTTGACTTTTTGGTATGAGTTGATGGCTTTTTGGTTTTTTTAATAACTTTTTGGCTAAACAGGCTGCTTCCCAAATGAGGCCTGAGTAACTTTTTGACTTTTTGACTTTTTTTCAACTTGCCAAACTTGGCCTAAGACTCCCCACCGTTAATCTTTTGTTACTTTATTTAACAGAATATGATGACGTTATGTACTATGAGTAAAAAATTTTAAGATTGCCCTTATATATTCAAATAGTAAAAGTCACTTACCTCTCCTGAGATTTTACAAAAAATTAATAAAGATCCATATATTATTTTAATAATGTTAAACAAAATTATTAAATTCTATACAATATTTAAAAAAATTCTAAATTGTTAAGGAAAGCATATATATATATATAGTAGAATAACCAAACATTACCATATCTAAAAAAAAAAAAGAGCTAATAAATTAATCATAATTAAACCTTATACTAGATTAAATACAATCATTTATTTGAAAATTACGAAACAAAGTATAAAAGATGTTTTATTTTTTGACCACCAATTTTATAAATAATTATTTTGAGAAAATAGAGTTTGAATAAAAATTTAAAAATACATATAGGTATTTGATTTTATTTTTTTTTCCGTATGAAAAACACATATTTGGAGAAATTATCCCTCTCTTTCCATTTTCTTTATTTTATTTCTTTCATTTTTCTTTTTATTTATTCTCTCATTCATTTTTTCATAGTGGCACTGCAACAAATAGCAACAACATATAATTTATTATTATCATTATCATTATTATTATTATTATTTGTTCTTTTCTTTATATTTTTTTCATCATTTTTTCTCTTTCATCAATGTTGGCTAGTATCACCCAATAGCATAGCAACTTACGAAACATGAATTTTTCTTTTTGTTTTGTAAACATATTTGTGTATTAATTTTTTTTTAAAAAAATAAACATAATAACATTTCATATTTATAATAAAAAAAAATTGACTTACAAAAATTACCAAATGTTACCTCATAAATATATAAAAAAAAATTTGTCATTTTATCTTTTCACAATCCTATATTATTCTCAAATTTTAATTATCATTAAAAAAAATAAGTCAATATTTCTCACCTTAATAATAAAATTTTTAAAAATAAATAAAAAGTGAAAAAATATCTAAACAATAAATTAAAATTAGATGATAGGGAATGAAAGATAAAGAAATTACTTGAGAATAATAAACTATTTAAAATTGTCATTTCTTACATCTAATTAAAATAGAATTTTACTTGAAGCAATAAATTATTTGAAAATAAAAAAATATTCAAATAATTTGTTATAAAATATTCAAATTATTTTTATTAAATTAAATCTCAAAATTAATTCAAATAAGAAACATGATATTCTTTCTTAATTTCATTAATGGTTGATTTTTATTTTTTTTTCTTAAAGTTATAAAAGTTCAAAACGTATAGTGAAAAAATATATATATACAAAGTTAAGGAAATATAAAAGAAAAAAAAATTGTGAGAAATAAAATAATAATTTAATATATATGTAAATTACAATTAAAGAATATTAAGTGTAAAGGGCAATATGGTCATTTGTACAACCAAGTTAACACCGTTTGGCTTAAATTAACGGGAGGGGAGAATCTTGACAATGTCAGAAAAAATAAGAAAAATTTATGTAATTATTGAAACTACAGGAAAGATCCTTGTAATTGTCAGAAAGCTCAAAGGAGGTGAGTGTAATTTATCCTATTATTTTTCATTTTGTGGTTTCAGGGAGTGCAAAGCAGATACTAAAGGTGAAATCTTTGACCCCAATTTGATCAATTTGCCAATGCCCAATGAATTTGATGATCTGGTGACCCAATTTATCAAGGGCATTAGACTACAAGGGATGTATGAAGGGGCGACAAAGATCCAACATGGTAGTCATCGCCACCCTTTAATTTTTTTCGACAAACAACTTGACAGTGAGTCGTGCTCTACTGGGAACAAATTGCCACTCTTGAATGAGGTGATGAAGAATGATAAAAAATGCAAGGGGTGTGCACGAACCATTTCTGCTCCATTTTTTTATTGTGCTAAATGTAACTTCTTTCTCCATGAGTGGTGTGCAGAGTTACCCATTGAACTGCGACACCCATGTCACCCAGAGCATCCACTTCTCTTGACCAAAAAGTTTCATCTATTTGGATGTACATGCTGTGGATCAGATAGCATTTCGTTTATTTTCAGATGTACTACCTGCGAATACTCCATCGATTGTAAGTGTGCATCCCTACCACGCATTATCAGACACAAAGCTCACAAGCACACCCTCGCTCTAAGGCAAACATGGTCTGCTAGATGCAGTGCCTGTAATGATGTTTATCATCGATGTGCATTTGTATGCGACCCCTGCAATCTGAATATTTGTGTTGGGTGTGCTGTTTTGCCGGATACGGTTAGTCACAGATACGATAAACACCCATTCACCCTAACCTATTCCCCTCCTCTCAAAGACCCGAACGTGGATGAGGAGTACTATTGTGAGATTTGTGAGGGGGAAATAAATCCAAAATTATGGTTCTATCATTGTCAAATGACTGATCAATCTCTTCATACACTGTGCATCCGTCCTATTGATTGGAATCCAAATGTCAAGCGTATTGAATTCCATCACCATCACCCACACCACCTTCTCAGACGTGCCCAAATCCCCAAGGAGAATAGTGCTATTCAATCACCATGCAGCCAATGTGGCGAATATTTCCGAAACGATTCGCATATGTACTATGAATGTCCACGTTGTTCTTTTTTCCTCTACCGTTGTTCCTTCTCAAAATAATAAAAATTGTAGAAACTGAAATTTTATGAAAATCTATTTGAAGATTTTCAAATCCGAATTGTGATATTTTTGTGGTTCATTGACTGGGTTATTTTTTTAATTTTAATTTTAATTTTTGGTTGTTGATGATCCAATTATCAACAGAGGAATGAAATAATGTCCGGTTACAAAATGAAGTGAATTTAGTTCAAATTCAATAATGTAATTTGTGGAGTTGATTGAGATTGCAAAATCATACACTCAAGTCATCATAATAAGGATAAATTTAGTCTTAGTAAACTATTAAAAGTTAATCACTAAAAATAATTTTTTTTGTGACTGTTTTTTACATATTTCGTTAAAAATTAATAATTAGTGATATTTTTTGTCACGATTTTTATAAATTGTCACTAAAATTTATAATTATTGACATTTTTTGTAACGAATTTTTCAAACTATCGTTGAAATTTGAAAATTAGTGAAATTTTTTGTGACGATTTTTTTAAATTGTCATTTTGGTCTAATAGTATGAGTTTGAAGATGGAAAAATTCTGACAAATTGTAAATTAGTGGGTCAATATAAAAAAAATACTATAAATCGTTGTTTTAATTTATTTTTATGTAACATAGACATATAGGAAACACTTGCACGAATGATATGAAAACAAAAATATCATTTATGAAGAGAAAAAAAAATATCATTATAACAGTGATACTAAGTTATCTTGCATATATACATGGTATTATTAACCAATAATATGTTATCACTATCTATTCACCATGTATAGATTTCAACCCGCTATAATGACATGAAATTTACATAGAAGTAACAATAATGACATGAATGAGTGATTACAGTTAATCGGCGGGGTTCACTTAATCGTGTGTTATAATTTGTTAGTAATACCACGCGTGCATGATGATATGTTACATTCAAATTTTAAATTTTCTATTATGATTATTTTATAACGATGGGCCAGAGTTGATAGGGTCTTGGTTAGGTAATATGGTAACTTCGCCCAAAGTTTAATATAATTAGATAGAAGACAATTTTGTTTATATAATATAGATTTTTATAATTTTGCAAGAGAGAAATTTGTATGCCATCACTACAACAAAAAAAAGGTCTTTGGTGACGAAAACGCGTGACGAAAAAATTTTTTGTCTCCAAATATACATGTTTTAGAGATAAAAGTAGGATTTCGTCTCCAATTGTAGTATTTTTAGAGAGAAAAACCAAATTTCGTCACCAAATGCTCAAAATCAATAAAACAATTGGTGACGAAAATTTTATTCACCTCTATATTTTATTTTTCGTCGCAAAAAAAGTTCCCGCCCTTGAAAAATTTCGCAGGATATTTGGCGCCATTTTAGAGACGAAAATTTTCGTCACAATTGTACAAAATTTTCCGTGAGGAAATAATTTTGTCTCCTATAGTTTTATTATGCAAAACGACGTAGTTTCATGCTATAAGTAAGAAGCCATCTTTGTTTGCCCAAATCAGTTCCTATTTTGCAAAGCCCTCTTTGGGTTAGGCATGAGTACTTGTTTAAATGGATTTTTCTACCATCATTGCCACCACTCCAACACCACCACCATCTTTGGCACCACGGATCCATTACCATCGCTGCTATTGCTGTTACCACTCCACCACCACCTCTCCTTTACTTCTATCGCCACCACCGCCACTACTCCATAACCACTGTAGCCACTATTCCACTACCGTTGTCACTCCACCACTACTATCACTACTACCACCACCTATCTTCCACCACCGCCATCACCACTCTACCACTGTCGCCACTAACTCTCTTCTATCACCAATACTACCACTACCACCGCTGCCACTTTACCACCACCACCATCACCTTTACACCACCATCATTACTACTTCACTACCACTAGTACCACCACCGCTGCCCTCGCCACTGCATCACCACCACTACCACCATCAACTCTCTACTACTTCCACCACCACCACTGCCCTACCACTACCATTACCACCGCTGCCGCTACCATTTTTCTTCCACCACCACTGCTTTTACTTTACTACTACCGTTGCCGCCACTCCACTTCCACTGTCGCCGCTCCACTACCACCACCACTAGCACTCCACCTCCACCAAACCCATTTAAGCCCCTTTATTAAATTGGTGAGTTTGAATCAATTTCATTTGGTTTCAGTTTTCGAAAATTATTTTTCAAGTTTCAATCCTTATTTTGTTAATTTTTAGTGAATTTTTTTAATATTTTAATTATTTTTTTAATTGATTAAAATATTGAAAAATTCCAGTTACTATTTTTTTTTAGTCGGGGTATATTGATTATTGGCCACTAAAAAAATTTTAATCTCTAAAAATGCCACAGTTGGTGACTAAAAAAATTTTTAGTCACCAAAAAATGAGTTTTGGCAACTAAAATTATTTAGTCATCGAATAAAAAATAAAAATTTACTTTTTATCTTTGGCGATCAAAAGTTTAGTCGTTAAAAATATATTTTCAGCTATTAAAAAATTTATAGTCGCCCAAAAATGAGTTTTGACCACTAAAATTATTTAGTCGCCGAATTAAAAATAATTTTTTTTATTATCAAAAAATAATTTTCAGTTATTAAAAAAATTTTAATCGCCAAAATATTTAGGGGGATAAAAGCGTTTGACCCTTTCTTTCTCTATTTTCTCAACCCCTCTCCCTCTTTCTCTCTATTTATATTTTTTAGGGTTTCATTCTACTTCTCAATGGAAAATCCAGAGGAATCGAGCCCCCTTACTCCAAGGCACTCAGCGTAGACGACGATGAGAAGAGAACCACCAAGCCAATCGCAGCTCCTTCTCCTCCTCCTCCTCCTATGCCTGCTGCGGCGGAGGAAAAGCATTCTCGGCCGGCAGCTTCCGGCAACCCCTATTGGACAACCGACACATTGCCGCTAGGGCACGACAGCGTCATAGGCGAACCTCTGCGTCGAGCTCAGTGGGACTCCAGCCTCTTCGCTTGTCTCGGTCGCACTGATGAGTTCTGCAGCAGCGATCTTGAAGTTTGTGAGTTAAAATTTTTAAGTTTTGTGAGTTTGATGCTCAATGTTGATGGGTTTTCCTATTTAATTTTCCCAATTTGATTGCTAATTGTTAATTTTTCCCATTGTGAAATTGGCTAATGAAGTCGAATATTACATATGTATGTTTGCATTGGTATGTTTATGCGTGTGTAAATGCATTGACTATTAACGGATAGAGAGGGAAATTGATTGGCTGGTGAATTATTTATTTATTTATTGTTAAATAATTATGGAGTCTGATGTAATTGGACCTGGTGATATCATTCTATGTGTAGATTACTATGATTGTTGTGGGATATATGATTGCAGATTCAAATCTGAAATATTTATGATACATCAATTGATTATTATCACTATTAGTTGTAGCTGAATTTATGATGAAAGAAAAAATGCGTGGTGAGTGGAAGAGCATCAGATTTTCGTGCTTTTTTGTACATGGCAATTTTCTTGACAGTAGTCATGCTAATTGAGGAGTCTAATTTCTCCACATATATATATATATATGTATCATATTTGATCATAGTGATTATTTGCAACCATGGTTAGTGTGACCCAAATCCCCAACTCAGATTTTCTCTACTTTGATATGTTATTGAGTGAAAACTTCTTGCTTCTGATAGCAATGAATCTACCCTAGTCCCCAAACTTCTTGCTGTTGACCTTCCCCTGAATTGAGTTTGTTCATCAGCAGTATATCTATGTTTTCCTGATGGAGATTAGCTATTAGGAAGTTATCCAAATATTCTAGTTTATTTGCCATATCTTGCTGTCCTTGTATACTTTTCCAACTTAAATTTATCCATATTTTTTTGCTCGAGTCTCCTTTAGGTTTTTGGTTCCTTATTGTAATATTTAGATGGGTTCTTTAAGGATCTGTCAGTTATGGGGATTTAGATGGGAGTCATTATGTAGTTTGTAATAGGCGTCCTTCACTCTTAAGTCCTATATATGCAGTTATAACACTTTTTGTGGCTATCCTCCTAAAATAGTGAAGAAAATGCCTAAGAAGGATCTTGTGGAGGAGGTGATCATATATCTCATATTATCCCTTTCCATTTTATATCTATTAAGTATGGTAGTACTGTCTACGAACGAGTCTTTGGGACTACTAAGGTTGACTAAGATGCATATGTAACTTTTGGGTGGCCATGTAAGTTTTATTTAATTCCTCTTTATAGCATATATTCATTGCACTTCTCTTTATTTAATTCCTCTGATTCGTTGATATTACCTTTTCAAAGCAGATATTCACTTACAACTTTGTGAGTCTACTTATTGAATTTCATTCATTGATGAATTCCATGAAGAAAACTTTTAACATTATGGAGTTGTTATTTACTATCCTTTCACGTATTTAAAAATAACTAAATTCTAAGAATTTTTTTTTTTTTTTTGCTGGGCTAACTTCATACTTTTTTTGATTTGTACTCTTAACTTTTAACGTTTTACTTGTTTTAAGTCATTATTTTCTTGGTTTTCGTTATATTTTTTTTTGGAGGTCTCCCAAATGATCAAGTCTCTCTGTTCATTACAATTATTGTATTACACAGTGCTCGAGTTTGATTGTATTTCTTTCCTGTTTTGCACTTGATTCTCTTGCATGTCAGGTTTGGAGACTTCAAGCAGCTCTTGGTGAGCAAACAGAAATCACAAAATTTAGCTAGTAGGGGTATGAAAGACTTCAAAATGTAATATTCTTAAGTTTATGGCTTTAGTATTTTTTTCCCATTCAATATAAATCTGTTATAGGACTTTATACTAATCAAATTACATGCTTTACTATTCCACATTATTTTTTATTACACATTGTGCTTATTAGATGTTCAAATACAGTTTTTCAACAATTAAGTTCATAAGAAATTTACATATTTTGATGTGCATGGTATATGTACTCGTGTCAAACCGAGTTAGTCATTAAACAATTGCACTTACATGAATCCCTTAAATTCTTTGTATTGATTGCATATCAATTTATTTGAATCGTGACACTCTAAAGTTTCTAACCCTTAGTCATTAAACAGTTGCACTTATATGAATCCCTCAAAAAATGAACATTTCTAACGCTTAAGCTTGAAAATAAGCCATCGGAGGCCAAAATCGTGTAACAGCCATGAGACGGCCCAGGTAACACCTCAAACACCTCGGGGGAGACCAAAGTAAGTTGTGAAAAATTATGGAACTAGCACGGAACTTTAAAAACTAAGTCAAAAAATGAACTTTTGTAACGCTTAAGCTTTAAACTAGGCCATCGAGGGCCAAAATCATGCAACAGCCACGAGACGGCCCGGGGAACACGTCAAACACCTCGGGAGGGACAAATGTGAGTTATGAAAACTTACGGAACTAGCACGGGACTCCCGGTTTGAAAACTAAGTCAAAAAATGCACTTTTTTAACATTTAAGCTTGAAAATAGGCCATCGGATGCCAAAAGTGTGCAACAACTACGAGATGGCCCGGGGAACACGTCAAACACCTCGGAAGGGACCAATGTGAGTTGTGAAAACTTACAGAACTAGCACGGGACTCTCGGTTTGAAAACTAAGTCAAAAAATGCACTTTTTCACACTTAAGTATGAAAATAGGCCATCGGAAGCCAAAATTGTGCAACAGCCACGAGACGGCCTGGGAAACACCTCAAACACTTCGGGAGGGACCAATGTGAGTTGTGGGAACTTACGGAACTAGCACGGGACTCCCAGTTTGAAAACTAAGTCAAAAAATGTACTTTTTCACACTTAAGCTTGAAAATAGGCCATCGGAGGCCAAAATCGTGCAACAACCACGAGACGGCCCAGGAAACGCCTCAAACACCTCAGGAGGGACCAATGTGAGTTGTGGAAACTTACGGAACTAGCACAGGACTCCCGGTTTGAAAACTAAGTCCAGAAATGCACTTTTTCACACTTAAGCTTGAAAATAGACCTTCGGGGGCCAAAATCGTGCAACATTCACGAGATGGCCCAAGAAACACCTCAAACACCTCGGGAGAGACCAATGTGAGTTGTGAAAATTTACGGAACTAGCACGGGACTCCTAGTTGGAAAACTAAGTCAAAAAATGAACTTTTGTAACGCTTAAGCTTAAAACTAAGCCATCGGGGGCCAAAATCATGCAACAGCCACGAGACGGCTTGGGGGACACGTTAAAACCTCGGGAGGGACTGATGTGAGTTGTGGAAACATACAGAACTAGCACAAGATTCCCGATTTGAAAACTAAGTCCAGAAATACACTTTTTCACACTTAAGCTTGAAAATAGCCCTTCGGGGGCCAAAATCGTGCATCAGGCACGGGATTGTCCGGGGAACACCTCAAAAATCTCAAGAGGGACCAATGTGAGTTGTGGAAACTTATAGAACTAGTACGGGATTCCCGGTTTAAAAACTAAGTCAAAAAATGCACTTTTTCACACTTAAGCTTGAAAATAGGCCATCGGAGGCCAAAATCATGCAACAGTCATGAGACGGCCCGGGGAACACCACAAACACCTCAGGAGGGACCAATGTGAGTTGTGGAAACTTACAGAACTAGCACGGGACTCTCGGTTTAAAAACTAAGTCTAGAAATGCACTTTTTCACACTTAAGCTTGAAAATAGACCTTCGGGGGCCAAAATCATGCAACAGGCATTGGAACGGCCCGGGGAACACCTCAAACACCTCGGGAGTGACCAATGTGAGTTTGAAAACTTACGGAACTAGCATGGGACTCTCGGTTTGAAAACTAAGTCAAAAAATACACTTTTTCACACTTAAGCTTGAAAATAGGCCATCGGAGGCCAAAATTGTGCAACAGCCACGAGACGGCCCGGGAAACACCTCAAACACCTCGGGAGGGACCAATGTGAGTTGTGGAAACCTACGGAACCGGCACGGGACTCCCGGTTTGAAAACTAAGTCGAAAAATGAACTTTTTCACACTTAAGCTTGAAAATAGGCCACCGGAGGCAAAAATCGTGCAACAGACACGAGACGGCCTGGGGAACACCTCAAACACCTCCTGAGGAACCAATGTGAGTTGTGGAAACTTACGAAACTAGCATGGGACTCCCGATTTGAAAACTAAGTCAAAAAATGAACTTTTGTAACTCCTAAGCTTGAAACTAGGCCATCGGGGGCTAAAATCGTGCAACAGTCACGAGACAGCCCGGAAAATACCTCAAACACCTCGGGAGGGACCAATGTGAGTTCTGGAAACTTACGAAACTAGCACGGGACTCCCGGTTTGGAAACTAAGTCGAAAATTGCACTTTTTCACACTTAAGCTTCAAAGTAGGCCATCGGGGGCCAAAATCGTGCAATAGCCACGAGATGGCCCAGGGAACACATCAAACACCTAGGGAGGGACAAATGTGAGTTGTGGAAACTTACGAAACTAGCACGGGACTCCCGGTTTGAAAACTAAGTCGAAAAATGTATTTTTTCACACTTAAGCTTGAAAATAGGCCATTGGAGGCCAAAATCGTGCAACAGCCACGAGATGGCCCGGGGAACATGTCAAATACCTCGGGAGGGACCAATGTAAGTTGTGGAAAGTTACGAAACTAGCACGGGACTCCCAGTTTGAAAACTAAGTCAAAAAATGCACATTTTCACACTTAAGCTTGAAAATAGGCCATCGGAGGCCAAAATCGTGCAACAACCATGAGATGGCTTGAGAAACACCTCAAACACCTCGGGAGGGACCAATGTGAGTTGTGAAAACTGACGGAACTAGCACGAGACTCCCGGTTTGAAAACTAAGTCGAAAAATGGGTTTTTTCACACTAAAGCTTGAAAATAGACCTTCGGGGGCCAACCATAGGACGGCCGGGGGAACACCTTAAACACGTCGGGAGGGACCAATGTAAGTTGTGGAAACTTACGGAACTTGCACAAAACTCTCGATTTGAAAACTATTTCGAAAAATGCATGTTAAATTGCATATTTTATGGATAAGATAATAATTGTCTAACTTGCATTTTTTTTTTTTTTTTTTTTTGTGTTTCATTTTTTTTTGTAGATTTGAGATTTGATATGGACATGTTTGGTAATTTGGAGGGCAGATGGTAGCTCATTTTGTGTTTTTGTTCATATTACCTTACATGTATTTTGGTTGCGTTGTAAATTTTATATTGTTGTTGGTATTACAGGGCATGTTGGATAATCCGCCCTTGATATTTTATTTTTGTTCATATTAGTAGACATGTTTTGTTGTTGGATATTAGGAGATGTGTTTGGTAATCCGCATGCAGTTGATATGATATTTTTGTGGATATTAGTAGACGTTGTTTGTGGATATTAGGAGACATGTTTATAATCCGAATGCAGTTCATATTGTATTTTTGTGGATAGTGCTGAAATTCGATTGTGATGTTTCTGAAAATGAACAGATTTTTGTATTGATTTGTAATAGATATTTTATTGAATAAGTTATTGAAATGCGCAGGGAATTGTTATTGAAAAGAAAAAATTTTGGAAGAAAATAGTACTCTTATTTTCAAATTTTTTAATTTTTATCAGTGACGAAACAAAAAATGTCGTTATTAGTTTTCAAAAACATGACGAATAATTTTGTCACTAATGATATAATACGAAACAAATAATTTCGTCATATTTGCTAAATATTTCGTCGCTAAATTGAAATATTTGGTGACAAAATGTTTTTTGTCATTGAAGAATTTTCTTTTCTGGTCATTTTAGTGATGAATTTTTTTGTCACCTTAATCCATATCATTGGTGAGGAAAACTTTCGTCACTAAAATCTATTTGGTAACGAAATATTTCGTCACGAAAAACAATTAAAATAAAATATTACTTAGTTTTGGCGACGAAATTGATGTTATAGGGGACGAAAAATTCACCATTCAGCGACGAAACATTTTGTCACCAAAAATAAAAAATAGGCGATGAAATTGTTTTTCATCACCAAGTACTTTTAGCGACGACGTATAGGTCACGAACGTGGTGACAAATTTTTGTCGTCGCAGATCACTTTAGTGACGAAAATTTGATGTTTGGAGACAAAATCAGTCTGTCACCAAAGACATTTTTTGTTGTAGTGCATTAAAGTCTAAAGAAATTTGTAATTTATCAACATAACCATAATTTAATTGTAATCACGAAGATAGAGAGGCAGAGGCAGAGACAGGGAAAAAAAAAAAAAAAAAGGTGAAAGAAAGAGAGCGATGGAGCTTGAGCACTTCAGCCATGACTATCCACTAATCCTCTACACAGAGCGCATGTGATGATGATGATGATGGTGGTGGTGTGAAGATTTCTTGCTACGCATGTGAGCAACCAATAATCTTAGGTCAATCCTACTACGGTTGCAATTGGTGTTGGTTTTTCTGCACAAATCATGTGCAGAACTACCCAAGGAAATTACACATCCTTCTCATCTTGAACACCCCCTTACTCTCCTTTCAAACCCACCACCTAATTACATAGAATGCATTTGTGATGTCTGTAGAGAAATCTGCAACATATTCGTTTATCATTGTTCCCCATGCAAATTCAATGTTGACCTCAAGTGTTCTTTGATAGTGCATGGTATTTAACAGAGGATTGAGCACAAAAGTCATGCACAACACTAGTTGATCTCTCTTCAAAAGCCAGCTATGTTCTTTTGTGATGCCTGTGGTACAAAACATGAAGGCACCTCCTATCTTTGTACCACCTGTGGGTTCTAGGTCAACCAGAATTGTGCTAATTCATTACCTAACACCATTAAACTCACTAATAATCACCCTCATCCTCACCCTCTCACCCTCGTCTATTCTATTCCATTTGAATCTAACCGATCTTCACCTATCTGTGCAATCTGTGACGAGCGAGTGTACAGAAGAAATTGGGTTTATTATTGTTCTAACTCTGATGCATATATTTTGTCCATGTAAATGTTGGAAAAGTATGGTTTTATAAGCTTATTTTGGGCCAACTTTGAGCCCAAATTTGAGTAGGGCCTACACGTCTTTTGGGATGGGTCTAAAAAGGTGATGTGTTCCTTACTGCATGGCAAGTCACATGGTAAAGACGGTTCGACAATACCATTTATAAGTGAATGGAAAGTTAACGTCATTTTTGAGTTCGTGGAATGAACAATTAAAGAGTAAAATGTGGTTTTCCTTGTAATGGATGTCCCACATTGAAAACTTAAGAGAACTTATGTGTGTATATAAGTTTTAGGTGACAACACTTGGGTTGAACCCCAAGGGGCATCCCAAGTTTGTAGAATGGAGAAATTATGGACAAAGTAAATCTTGGCTCAAACTACCACGCCGCTGACCGGCCGGGGTTGGGTTGGGTGTTAGGTCAGTTCTAACATTAATTTTTTGAACAAAATTTATTTGAATTTTTCCAAAAATTCTTGTATTTATTTTTTCTGAATGAAATTAATTTAAATTTTGTACCAAATTTGAATTCAAAATTTTCCTGTCCATACAGTGCCTTTTCGGTCCAATTCTAGCAAATTCAAAACTAGTTTTTAACAGTTTTAAAACTGCCAACAGCTGTTTCTGCACCTGTTCATTTCAAACTGCATTTGTTCAGTTTGAAATTCAAACTTGTTCAGCCCTATATATACCAGGCCATTTCTAGCAGTTTGAAAATCCCGAAAATCCTTTTCTTGCTTTCCTTTGTGCTCTCTTGCATTGTTGTTCTTCATACTAGTTTTCTAGGAAAAAATTATGAGCGTATAGAACACAGGTTTGGTTCGCCGTACAGATTGTTTGGAGTGCTAGTACAATCTATGTAGATCATTGTATCCTGGGAGATAGATGCCTTTTATCCGTAAATACCAAAGCAGGGCGAATTTGTCTTGAGGATAGAGTGTCACACGCTCAACTTGATCGTTTTTATTATTTTTCATTTCGGTAAATAAATTCTGTAAGTAATTTATTTTATTTCTTTGATTTAGTTTCAAATTAATTATTTTACACAGAAGATTGTTCCAACAGTAAATTGTGCAACATCAAAGACTGAACATTACATGTTGACCCTTTTTTCCTTGCAGCTCATTTTCTTCTTAAATGGTTTACTTTGTTATTGATTTTTTCAATTATGTTTCATCCTTGAACATGTGGTTTCAGAGATTGCAAATCAGAGGCTGAACTTAAAGATCTTGATCTCAATCTAAATGACCTTAATCTTGTTGATTTGGGGATAACAACATCAAATACCAAACCATACAGGTTGACCTTCTTTTTCCTTGGAACTCGTCTTTTTGTTGTCTCATCAGTTCTTTCTTTGTTATTTGATTACATTATATTATTTTGTGGTTTCAGAGATTGCAAAGCAGATACTAAAGCTGGAGTCCTCGTCCCTAATTTTATCACTTTGCCAGTACCCAATGAATCTATTGATCTGATGGCCCAATTTATTAAGGGCATAACATTACAAGGAAAGTATAAGGGAGTGACAGAGATCCAACATGTTAGCCATGGCCACCCATTATTTTTTTTTTACAATCAAATTGACAGTGAGTTGTGCTTTGGGAGCAAATTGCCCCTCTTGAATGAGGTGATGTGGAATGATGAAAAGTGCAATGGGTATGCACAAACCATTTCTGTCCCATTTTTTTTATTATGCTGAATGTCACTTTTTTCTCGTTGAGTGGTGTGCAGAGTTACCCATTGAACTGTGACACTCGTGTCACCAGAGCATCCACTTCTCTTGATCCCAAATATTCATCTATTTAGATGTAGATGTTGCAAATTGGATAGCAGTACGTTTATCTTCTGCTGTTTTGCCTGCGGATTCTTCCTCAATTGTAAGTGTGCATCCATACCACGCATTATCAGACATGAAGCTCATAAGCACACCCTCGCTCTAAGGCGAAGATGGTCTGGTAGTTGCGGTGCATCTAATTAAATTGATGATGGTTTTCGATTTGCATTTGTATGTGTGTTAGGTGTGCTCTTTTGCCAGGTATGGTTAGTCACAGATATGATGAACACCCATTCACCTTAACACTCCTCTCAAAGACCAAGTCATGGATGAAGAGTACATTTGTGAGATTTTTGAGGAAGAAATAAATCCAAAATTATGGTTCTATCATTGTGACATTTGTGATCAATCTCTTCATACACTATGCATCTGTCCTATTGATTGGAATTCAAAATTGAAGTATGGGGTGACCATTAAATTAGTTGACTACCACCCACACCTCCTTACGTCTGTCCAAAGACCCAAGGAGGTTAGTGTTACTGAATCACCATGCGGCCGATGTGGCCAATGTTTACAAAGAAATCCGTTTGTATGCTACCATGAATGTGCACCTTGCAATTTTTGGACGCACTTTTACTGTGTAGGAAGAATTGTAGGAATTGAAACTTGATGAAGATGTACTTGGATCTTTTCAATCCAAATTGTGATAGTTTTGCGGTTCATTGATTTTTTTTTTGTTTTGTTTTGTTTTGTTTTGTTTTTGTTTTTGTTTTTGTTTTTTTTTAGAAGTCCTATTTTTGGTCAAAAATTGGCTTAATTTTGGCTCAAAATAAGGCCTCAAATTTTGAAAATCCTTTATACCATAAAGTTTTAAAAAATGTTTACTTATTGTTAGAGACCCTCCAAAACAAAATGGCCCACTAAAAAAAGGCCTAAACACAAGCATGTTATAGGCCAACATTAGAAACAAATAAAAAAAGTTGGCCAAATTGAAAAAAATAAATAAATTTAAAATCAAGTAGGTCATCTACAGCCTATTTCACTTTTTTCTTTCTTATTATAATATTTCTTTACCACTCTTAGTATCTGTTCTCTATTATATATATAGATCAAGTTCTTTCTTCACTTAAGAGTAGGTTTGAACAATTTCAAATATATGAGGAAATTTTTGAATTTTTGTTTGATTTGAAGAAGTAAAGTTCTATCGATGATGAATGTTGGAACACTTATTGTGCTAATCTTGAAGATTTTTTGAAACTTGGCGAGTTTTTGGATGTTGATGGGAGAGATCTGTTTTCAAGGTTGAAAGTCTTGAAAGAAATTTTACCCGAAGAAACCAAAAGGTTAATTGAAACGGTAAATTATTTGAAGGTAATGAATGGCTGTTTCCCAAATGCATGAATTGCTTATAGAATTTTGTTAACCATACTAGTTACTATTGCCTCAAGAGAAAGAAGCTTTTCGAAATTGAAATTAATTAAATCTTACCTTCAGTCAACCATGTCTCAAGAAAGATTGAATGAACTAGCTCTGTTATCTATTGAAAATGATATAGTGGATAAATTAGATTATACAAGCTTAATTCGTAATTTTGCAGCTAAAAATGCAAGAAGAGTAATGTTTAAGTGATACTTTATCCTAATTGATTCAATTTTTATTTGATATTGTAGCTTTACATTTTTTTCCTTATTGTAAACTGGATTTTGCCATTTTGAATTCTTGTAATAATTTCTTCCTATCTTAATCCATATAAGTAAATTTTTGTATTGATACTCGCAAATAATAACTTATGCATTTTTGCTATTTATTATATTACTCAAAATTTTTGTTCGATAAATATGTATAAGGGCCCCTCTTAAACCTCCGCCTAGGGCCCTATAGAATTCAGGGCCAACAATGAGCCTGTTGCTTCCAGGACCGGGCCTGGAATTAATGTGAATGCTCTGGATCGATTTAGAGTTTAGACATTCCAAATAAAATATTTTTGATCTGCAAAAGAAAATTATATTGATGAGAAAGAAAGTGAATACATGATTATAAAAAAAAAAAAAAAAACGGTCGTGGGTATTTTGAGGTCCCTATTTTTGGTAAAAAATTGGGGGTCCTAGGCAGCACTGCATCTCTCTCTTGCTCCCATGGCCAGGCCTAGAATTTATGTGAATGCTCTCGTAAATTTATACCCAATCCTTTTCTTTTCTAGAAGAAAGCACTAGGGTTTAGTCAAAAAGTTCAACAACTATGGTTTGATTAGTTTGGTTTGATTTTCTTAATTCTAGTTTTTTTAATATAATAAAAGTTAAATCGTGAGTTTAAGCGAGTCTAGATCTGCTATCAAAAAAGATTTTTTAAGACAACTTATTCTTCAACGAACTGTATTTTGGATAGTTCAAGTCACTTAAATTGATTATTTCTATAATCATTTTTTTATTATGGCAGACATTGTTGATAACAGTCCTGCCTTTGGGCTCCATTTCACTGCCCCCTTCTTTTATATGTAGATGGGAAATTGTTATTCTATGTTGTTTTGGGTCATATTTGTTTTTGCTTACAAGACTTTGGTATTAAATTGATAATTTGAAAAAAAAATCATAATTCAATATTAGACTAAGAAAATTAGGGTTTAGAATAATAATTTATCACGACATTATGTGAGTGTTTGTTTGTTTTTTTAAGTTTTTTTTTGTTGGCATACGACATTATGTGAGTGACAATTTTAACCCAAGAAGAGGAGGCCAAACCTAGCCTAAGGGGGCAGGCCGAGCCAGGCTAGATAGTCAAACTCGGCGACAATATTAATTGACACATCACAATCATCATACGATTTTTTTATTTTTTATATTTTTTTTAACGCAACCATAAGATTTTCCAAAAAAATAAAAACCTCAAAAATATATTCCGATGTACCGCAAAAAAAAAAAAAAAAAAAAAGAAACCCTCATAAACGACAAAATAAGGCTTGGGAAATTGGTAGTAGGCTATTTTAATTTTTGACTATTTGAGAAGATAGGTTGAATTTTTTGTAATTGAATGTGATGTTTATGAAAAAAACAAAGATGAAATGATTATGAATTTAATGTGATATTTTATCTTATTAACTATTTTAATCTATTTTATCTTTTTATGATTTTTATGACTTTTAGCCAAAACAATCCCCCAAACCCAACTTGCCAAACACCACCTAAATGATACAACCACGATGAGTATTTTGCTTTGAAAAAAAAAATCAAATACAAAAAAATTATTCTAAGAACTCTTTGAAAAATTAAAATTATAGAATTTTAATACATAAAATTTATACTGAATGATACATCTATGATGAGCATTTTGTTTTTCATCAAACAAGGGTCCCCAATATACTCAAATACACAAATACACCACAAAAAAAAAAAAAAAAAAGTCTCAAATACAAAAAAAAATATATATATATATTCTAAGAACTCTTTGAAAGATTAAAATAATAAAGAAAATAATTTACAAATAGAATTTTAATACATAAAATTTATACTGAATGGTACAATACAACCATGATGAGTATTTTCCTTTGAAATGAAAAATTCATGCAAGACCACATTATTTTGTATAATTTTTTTATTTTTTTATTTTTTTATTTTTTTTTATGAAAATTATGTTTACACAGCATTAGTCAAAACCATAGTTGTCTGAACATTGTGGGCCATGGAAGTCCAAAGAAATCCATGAAAGTCCAAAGAAATCTGTAAATCTATGAACACAACCATAAATCAATTGTTGTCAGGAAGATAGAGAGGCAACAGGCAGAGAGAGGATGGAGCTTGAACACTTCAGCCATGACCATCCGCTAATCCTCAAAACAGAGCACATGTATGATGATGATGGTGTTGTGAAAATTTCTTGCTACGCGTGTGAGCAACTAATAATCTCCGGTCAATCCTACTACGGTTGCAATCGTTGTTGGTTTTTCCTGCACAAATCATGTACAGAACTACCCAAGAAAATTACACATCCTTCTCATCTTGAACACCCCCTTACTCTCTTTTTAAACCCAGCTTATAATTACTCAAGAAGCATTTGTGATGTCTGTAGAGTTACCTGCAACAGATTCATTTACCGTTGTTCCCCATGCGACTTCGATGTTGACTTGAAGTGTGCTTCCGTGGTGTATAGTATTCAACAGAGGATTGAGCACAAAAGTCATACACAACACCAGTTGATCTCTCTTCAAAAGCCAGCCATGTTCTTTTGTGATGCTTGCGGTACAAAACATGAAGGCACCTCCTATCTTTGCACCACCTGTGGGTTCTGGGTCAACCAGAATTGTGCTGATTCATTGTCTAGCACCATTAAACACAATAATAATCCTCACCCTCACCCTCTCACCCTCATCTATTCTATTCCATTTGAATATTACAAAACTTGGCCGATTTGCGCAATCTGTAACGAGCGAGTGTACAGAAGAAATTGGGTTTATTATTGTTCTGACTCTGAATGTTCGGACTCTGAATCCAAATATTTTGTCCATGTAAATTGTGCAACATCAGAGACTGAACGTTACATGTTGACCCTTTTTCCTTGCAACTCATTTTCTTTCATAATCCTCTTAAATGGTTCTTCTTCTTTTTTATTTTATTTTTTATAATTATGTTTCATCCTTGATTATGTGGTTTCAGAGAATGCAAATCAGAGTTTAATCTTGTTGATTCGAGGATAACAGCATCAAATACCAAACTATCCAGGTTGATCTTCTTTTTTCCTTGGAACTTTTCTTTTTATTGTCTCATCAGTTCTTTCCTTATTATTTGATTACATTCAATTATTTTGGGTAAATTACACTCACCTCCCATGAGGTTTCTGACAATTACAGGAACCTCTCCTATAGTTTCAATAATTACAAAAACCATCCATATTTTTGAAACTATTATTAAGATTCCTCCACCGTTAATCTTCTGTTAATTTATTTAACATAATATAATGACGTCATGCTGATGTCATTTACTATGAGTAAAACATTTCAAGATTGCCCTTATATATATTCAAATAGTACATTTCACTCACCTCCTTTGAGGTTTTACAAAAACTTAATAAAGACTCATACATTATTTTAATAATATTAAACAAAATTATTAAATTATGTACAATATTTTAAAAAATTCTAAATTGTCAAGACAAGCATATATATAGTAGAATAACCAAATATTACCTTTTAAAAAAAAATAAAAAATAAAAGAGCTAATAAATTGTTCACCATTAAACCTTATATTAGATTAAATACAATCATTTATTTGAAAATTATGAAGCAAAGTATAAAAGATGTTTTATTTTTTAAAAAGACCACCAATTTTATAATAATTATTTTGAGAAATTAGAGTTTGAATAAAAAATTTAAAAAATATATATATAGGTATTTGATTTTTTTTTCGTATGAAAAATATATATTTGGAGAAATTATCCCTCTCTTTCCATTTTCTTTATTTTATTTTTTTCATTTTTCTTTCGATTTATTTTCTCATTCATTTTTTCATAGTATCAGTGCAGCAAATAGCAACACCATAAAATTATTATTATTATTATTATTTGTTCTCTTCTCTATCTTTTTTTCTCAATTTTTTTCATTATTTTTTTTTTCTCTTTCATCAATGTTAGCTAGTAGCACCTAATACCATAGCAGCTTACGAAATATAATTTTTTTCTTTTCTTTTTTTGTAAACATATTTGTGTATTAATTTTTTTAAAGAAAAATAAACATAATAACATTTCATATTTATAATAAAAAAAATTGATTTATAAAAATTACCAAATGTTGCCTCAGAAAAATATATATAAAAAAAATTATTATTTTATCTTTTCACAATCCTATATTATTCTGAAATTTTAATTATCATTAAAAAAAAAAGGAACTACTTCTCACCTTAATAATAAAATTTTTAAAAATAAATATAAAAGTGAAACAATATCTAATCACATTACAATAAATTAAAATTAGATGATAGGGATTGAAAGATAAATAAATTATTTGAGAATAATAAACTACTTAAATTTGTCATTTCTTACATCTAATTGAAATAGAATTTTACTTGAAGAAATAAATTATTTGAAAATAATAAAATTCTCAAATAATTCGTTATTTATTACATCTAAAATCTATATCTCCATCTTTGGTTCTTTCATTTAAATTATTTTTATTAAATTAAATCTCAAAATTAATTCAAATAAGAAACATGAATATTCTTTCTTAATTTCATTAATGGTTGATTTTTTTTTTAAGTAATAAAAATTCAAAATTGTTATTTTTAAAGTTATAAAAAAAAATACAAAGTTAAGGAAATACAACCAAAAAAAAAAAAAAAAAAAGTTTGTGAGAAATAAAATGATAATTTAATCAATCATGATTTAGAGCTCTAATGGTAGAGCTCTAATCAGAGCTCCACTGACGTGGCAGGAAGCAAAAATAAAAAAAAATACATGTATCACATCATCAGTGGGTGTGGCCCACTACCATCTCATTAGAGCTGTGATTAGAGCTCTCTAATTAGAGCTCTAGAACATTTTTCTAATTTAATATAGGGACATTTAAACATAAGTCTTAATTTATGAACTTATACTCCATGAAGTCTTAACTAAGATTTTTTGAACCTTCAAGTCCCATTAAAATTTTAGTAGTTGGAATTGCCCTTCAAACAATGATTATTCATCATTTATGATTATCTATAGAGGAACATGATGATTTGACATTTATTTTGATTTTCAAAATTTTAAAATATCAACTTTTAAATTAAAAAAAATTTAAAAAGAAATTATGTGCAAAAAGAAATTATGGTTTTTTTTGAAAAAAATTGAATTATTTTTTTGTGCAAAACTGAAAATTTTGTTTATAAAGGAGCATGATGATAGAATATTGATGTGCAAAACTCAAAAAAAAAAAAATTTAAAAAATGATAATGTTCTCAGTTTTAAAACTAGAAAAAAATTGTAATATTCTTGATTTTATTGGATAGCTGAATCAAGCCAATAAGTAGAAGGGAAAAAATGTTTAATCTCTTGCTCTCTCTTTTTTTCATCGGTTAGTGAAAAAATTATCTATACAAAATTGATAATGTTCTTTAGTTTTAAATTTTTTTTTTTAAAAAAAAAAAAACAGTTTTACTAAATAGGACTTATTGGTTCAAAAATTTTTAAATAAGACCTGAACTACCATAACATTTGTAAATAGGACTTTTAAGTAATTAACTATTTAATATATATGTAAATTACAATTAAACGATATTAAATGTAAAGGGTATTATTACAGTCATTTGCATAACCAAGTTAACACCGTTTGGCTTAAATTAACAGGAAGGAAGAATTTGGATAATGTCAAAAAAAGTAAGAGAAATTTCTGTAATTATTGAAATTACAGGGGAGGTCTCTGTAATTTTCAGAAACCTCTGGGGAGGTGAGTGTAATTTACCCTATTATCTTTCATTTTGTGGTTTCAGGGAGTGCAAAGCAGATACTAAAGCTGAAATCTTTGACCCTAATTTGATCAATTTGCCAGTGCCCAATGAATTTGTTGATCTGATGACCCAATTTATCAAGGGCATTAGACTACAAGGGAAGTATGAAGGGGCGACAAAGATCCAACATGTTAGTCATGGCCACCCTTTAATTTTTTTCGACAAACAACTTGACAGTGAGTCGTGCTCTACTGGGAGGAAATTGTCCCTCTTGAATGAGGTGATGAGGAATGATGAAAAATGCAATGGGTGTGCACAAACCATTTCTGCTCCATTCTTTTATTGTGCTGAATGTAACTTCTTTCTCCATGAGTGGTGTGCAGAGTTACCCATTGAACTGCGACACCCATGTCACCCAGAGCATCCACTTCTCTTGACCCCAAATTTCTATCTAGATGAATGTATATGCTGCAGATCAGATAGCAAAACGTTTATTTTCGGCTGTACTACCTGCGACTTCTTCATCGATTGTAAGTGTGCAACCCTACCACGCATTATCAGACATAAAGCTCACAAGCACACCCTCGCTATAAGGCGAACATGGTCTGCTAGATGCGGTGCCTGCAATGATGTTTGTCATCGATTTGCATTTGTATGTGACCCTTGCAATCTGAATATTTGTGTTGGGTGTGCTCTTTTGCCGGGTACGGTTAGTCACAGATACGATAAACACCCATTCACCCTAACCTATTCCCCTCCTCTCAAAGACCCGAACGTGGATGAGGAGTACTATTGTGAGATTTGTGAGGGGGAAATAAATCCAAAATTATGGTTCTATCATTGTGTCATTTGTGATCAATCTCTTCATACACTCTGCAGCCGTCCTATTGATTGGAATCCAAATGTCAAGTATGGGGTGACCATTAAATTCCATCACCATCATCACCCACACCTTCTCAGATGTGCCGAAATCCCCGAGAAGAATAGTGCTATTCAATCACCATGCAGCCAATGTGGCAAATGTTTCCGAAACGATTCGCATATGTACTATGAATGTCCACTTTGTTCTTTTTTCCTCTACCGTTGTTCCTTCTCGAAAAAATAAAATTTGTAGAAACTGAAATTTGATGAAGATCTATTTGGAGATTTTCAAATCCGAATTGTGACAGTTTTGTGGTTCATTGACTGGGCTATTTTCTTAATTTTAAATTTTGGTTGTTGATAATCCAATTATCAACAGAGGAATGAAATAATGTCCGGTTACAAAATGAAGTGAATTTAGTTCAAATTCAATAATGTAATTTGTAGAGTTGATTGAGATTACAAAATCACACACTCAAGTCATCATAATAAGGCTAAATTTAGTCTTAGTAAACTATTAAAAGTTAATCACTAAAAATAAATTTTTTTTGTAACTGTTTTTTACATGTCATTAAAAATTAACAATTAGTGACTTTTTTGTCACGATGTTTATAAATTGTCACTAAAATTTAAAATTACTAACATTTTTTGTAACAATTTTCAAATTGTCGTTGAAATTTGAAAATTAGTGACATTTTTTGTGACGATTTTTTTAAATTGTCCCTAAAACTTGTAATTAAGTGAGGTTTTTGTGACAAATCTCTCAAATTATCGTTAAAAATTAATAATTAATGACATTTTTAATAATGATTAATGAAAAATATCGTTAATAATTATAGAACCTATTAGACAATAAGTAACAAAGGAGAACCACCATCGAAGACATTCAATTGACTGATGAAACATTGGTCACTTTCAATGAAACGAGACTATTGACATCAATACTAGGACAATTGTCATTTGAATCGCCGTACTTTGTGATCCATCAATGTATCAAATTCAAAACCCAGACTTCTAATTCTGTTCTCACTCAACAACCCAAATGAACCACCGTCGAACACATTATGCAACTGGAACCATAATGAAAGCTAAACCATCCCCACTCTCCGGAGACATCGAAAACCTTAAACAAGTCCAAAAAGACACCTTTTTCTGGGATTTCCTTCGACTAGCTTAATGACTCGCCCGGAGCTTAAACTAAAAAATCCAGTTAATTTGTTCGGACGAGTTGGCATCGTCGTAGAGAGCTAGTGTAGACTCAAAGTTCAGTCTTTATCGAAGTTTTAAGCGAAGTTTGAATTTGGGTCCGATGGTATGAGCTTGAAGATGGAAAAATTATGACAAATTGTAAATTAGTGGGACGGTATAAAAAAAAATACTATAAATCATTGTTTTAATTTATTTTTATGGTCCCGTTTGGTGTAGCTGTTAAAACAGCTTATAGATTATAGCTTAACAGATTATAGATTATGACTTTAATCAGAAGTTGTTAATCTGTTTGGTGTAACTGTTGGATTATAGATTTAAGTTGCTAAGTAGTGTTTGTTAAATAAGCTGTAAAATAGCTTTTTCAATTAATTTTTATTTTTTGTTTGTCTACATTTCTCATAAATAATAATAATAATAATCTATAGCCCATTTGAGTCGTTTTCTATTTTTAAAAAAATAAAAAATGAAAAAATTTAAGAGTATAACCATAAATTAATATGTCCACTGCAGAAGCTGATAATCAAAAGCAAGGGGTGAGCAGCTTCTCAGAATCAGTTTTTTTGAGTTAAAATAAGCTGTTAAAATCAGAAGCTGTTTGAAATAAGTTTAACCAAACAGTCCAAAATAACTTTTTCAAAGCTAAAAGCCATAAGTTGACTCTGAAAAGCTGAAACAAACACCCCCTATGTAACATAGACATATAGGAAACACTTGCACCAATGATATAAAAACAAAAATATCATTTATGAAAAAAAAATTATCATTATAACTGTGATACCAAGTTATTATGCATACGTGGTATTATTAACTAATAATATGTTGTGAGTGTTTGGGAAGTTGTTATTTTAGTAGGACATTTTATTTTTTGACTATTTTAGGAGGCTAAATTTTTGTGTTTGGGAAGATAATTGGATTTTTTTGTAGTTGAATGTGATGTTTGTGAGATAAAAAGTGAAATGATTATGAGTTTGATGTGATATTTTATCTTATTGACTATTTTAGCATATTTTGTCTTTTAGTGCTATTTTAGCCAAAAAAGCCAAAAAAAGTTTGTTTCCCAAACACCCCCATCACCATCTATTCACTATGTATAGATTTCCACCTACTATAGGGCTACAAACGAGCCGAGCCGAGCCGAGCCGAGCTTTAGTATGTTTGGGCTTGTTTATTAAAATTTTAACGAGTTTGAGCTCGAGCTCGAGCTCGAGCTGAATAAAAATTTAACGAACCGAGCTCGAGCCGAGCTAGCTTAGGTTCGACTCGAGCTCGAGCTTGTTCACGAGCCTTAATAAGCCAAAAAATTTAGAAATTCATACTTGCATGTGAGACTAAAGTTACAATTAAAATTTTGATTATACAATTATATATACAATATGTTAGGACCCTTTGTTGTCAAAATCCGTGAATCAAAACCAAGGTTGTAATTTGATAAAGCTTTCCAGGTTTTCCAAGTTTGGCTTCCCCGCTCGAGCGGGGAAAGTAACGCTCGAGTGAGGATTGCTAGTCCTCAGCATTTCTGCACAGCATGAACAAAGTACTGGATGGTGTGATTCCTCGCTCGAGCGGGGAAATGGACGTTCGAGCCGGAAGGCTATATGAATCACAAATTATGAAGTCTCCGCTCGAGCGGGAAGACTCACGCTTGAGCGGACCGCGCGAGATCAGATTCTATAAATTCGCTAGTTGGGTCTTTTTCTAGATTTACTTTTCTAGATCTTGTTTAGGGTTTTCTAGGGTTTTGGTTTGAAGTTTTCTTCTGAGGTTTTGTGAGTTTTCTTTGATGTTCTTAAGAGAGTTCTAAACTTATGAGTTGAGATTCATACATCAAAGAGTTTGATACTACATATTCAAGAGAGTTCTCTTCGGTGGAATCCGAAGGTTACCACGTAGAGTTTCAAAAGGCGTTTGATACTTTACGTAGTCGTTAATTCAATGAGTGAAGTTATGGAATCAACTTCAGGATTGATCAATTCCGTGACGAAAATGTGGAGAAAGAGTTACAGAAGATTTGAGGACAAATTGACTGTGTTGGGTAATTTGTGTATTATCTTTGTAATCTTTTAGTTCTTTAGTAGTGGATTGATCAATGGTGGTTCGCCCGTGGTTTTTTATTACAATTGAAGGTTCTTCAATTGTGGTTTTTTCCACGTAAAAAATCATTTGTGTCGATTTATTATTTATTCTTAAAAAAAACAAACTAAAATCACTCTCGTAAGTGCTTGATGATTTTAAGTTGAGTGTTTTGAATTATTGGGATTTGGAATAAGTTAATCTTGATCTAATCACGAATCACGTAGGATTTTCATTTAGTATCAGAGCAGGTCACTCTTTGTTTTATCAAAAACTTTGTTTTTTCAAAACTATAGGAGTGTGATTTTGTGTGACTAGTATCATGGATTCTATTCGTGAAGGTAACTCGACTCATAGACCCCTTTTACTAGACGGTACAAACTATTCTTATTGGAAAGCTCGTATGAGAGCATTTTTAAAATCCATCGATGAAAAAGTTTGGCACTGCGTAATATTTGGGTGGAGTGAACCTACTATCACAGTTAATGGCATTGATATTCCTAAACCCCTTGATAAATAGGACACAATTGATTACCAGAACTCGAGTTGGAACAGCAAGGCTCTCAACTCCCTCTTCTGCTCTGTCACACCTGAAGAATTCCGTCGAATTTGCACGTGTGAAATAGCAAAAGAGGCGTGGGATATTCTTGAAACGATTCACGAAGGTACTACCTCTGTAAAAAGGTCAAAACTTCAACGTCTCACCTCCGCCTTTGAAACCCTTTTTATGCGCGACGATGAGACGTTTGATGATTTCTATGTAAAACTCAGTGATATCGTGAATTCCTGTTTCACTCTCGGTGAAAAAATTCCGGAAGCAAAAGTTGTTGGAAAAATTTTGAGGTCCCTTCTCGAGAGGTTCCAATCAAAGGTGATATCCATTGAGGAGGCTCAGAATGTTGATACCCTCAAGCTCGATCAATTGGTTGGAAATTTGCAGACTTATGAAGCCCATCAAATTTCAAAGAAAAAGCAATAAGAAACTATGGCTTTCACGAGTGCTCATGAGACTGCAAAACCTCCAGAGACTGAATTTGATTTAAAGTCTGAGATGACGGCTATACTTACAAAACAGTTTAAATTTTTTTTGAAAAAGAAGCCTAATTTCAGAGCCCCTATTTCAAAAGATAAGAGTAATGACAAACCCAAAACTGTTCCACCAAAATTTGCTCAAACTACTGAAAAGAAGATTGTAAGGGGGCTAGGGGTCAAGTGCTATGAATGTCAAGGTTTTGGCCATATGTCCCTTGAATGCCCTTCGAAAAAGAATCGGAAGAAAGTCTACACCGTAACTTGGGATGATGAAAGCGGGTCGGAGCAAGAACCCGAAGAACCTAAATCTGGTGAAGATGGGGATAGTGCTTTCATGGCATTTTGGGCTACGGTTTCTCAACCTCTTCCAAAGCATTTGGAATCAGCTCGTGGTCAAAACTTGCATCATGCTCCCACCTTTGATGGGACTAACTATCTGTATTGGAAAATCAGAATGAGGGCTTTTCTGAGAGCCTTTAAACCAGAAGGTTGGCAAGCCATTGAAGAAGATACAGAAAGTGCAGATAATCCGGGCAATCAGAAAGCCCTGATCACTATTCGTGGTGCAATCTCAAATGAAGAACAGCAACGGGTTGTTCACTGCACAAAGGCTAAAGATACATGGGAAATTTTAAGCCAATTCCATGAAGGAAGAGATCCACCTCCACCACCATCCAGCAACTTATCTGTCTTGGTTGCTAGAGTGGACGAGGTCAAGAAGAATGAGGAGCAAAGAGAGGATGATGAAATATCTGAAGACATTGATGAGATCAATGGCGATGAACTACAACAAGCTTACGAGAAGTCAGACGAGGAATCTCTGAATTTGTCTAAAACCAACGACAAACTCTCTCTCAAGCTCAAAACATGTGAGAGTGAGAATGTCCGGCTTAAAGGAGAACTCTTGACAGCAAAACAGAATGTCATCAAGATCTCAAGTGACAGGCAAGACTTATGTGGAAAACTTCTATCCTGTGAAACTGAAAGGAATAAACTTCTGAAGGTGTATTCCACATATGAAGAAAAGCTTGAAAGTCTTGAGCTGTCACAAGCTGCATTGGAAGAGAAAGTCAGACAGAAAGATGAAGAACTCCGCATTGCTAGAGCAACAATTGCCATGTGGAACAAAGGTTCCAGATCTCTAGAAGACATACTCGGGTCTCAACAAATGGGTTCTGACAAAAGAGGGCTAGGCTATGGTACGACAGCTCACAAGGGACAGGCCTCTACCTCACATAACTTGAAGACTCAAGCAAAGGGCAAATTGAAGATAGACCAGGTTGATTCTTCTCTTTATCAAGCAAAAGTAGGTAAGATCAACAAAAGGAAGGTAAAACCTGTTTTTATTTGTCATCACTGTGGTAGGTATGGCCACATTCGTCCTTACTGTTTTGAACTGTTTGGTAAGGTGTCTCAAAAGGGTAGAAATTCTAATACTTTTTGGGTTAGGAGACAACCTTACATGTCTAGGCAGAACACCAAGACTAAAAAGATTTGGGTTAGAAAAGATGATTTGACTTGTTTTGTTGCTCACACTGCTCTAAAAGCACGTAACTCACACATGTGGTATCTTGATAGTGGGTGCTCTCGTCATATGTCCAGTAACAAATCCTACTTCATCTCTCTTGAAAAATATGAAGGAGAAATCGTTACCTTTGGAGATGGCGGCACTTCTAGAGTCATTGGTAAGGGTTCTATAAGTGTTGCTGGTCTTCCCAAGCTAGATAATGCCTTACTTGTTGATGGCCTTAAAGCAAATCTTTTGAGCATTAGTCAAATGTGTGATTCCCATCATGAAGTATTGTTTTCAAAAGATAAATGTGAAATTTTGGATAAAAGGAAATCTTTGTTTTACATGGGGTTCGCACATCTGATAACTGCTATGGGATTCTTACTACTAATGATCTCACTTGTCATTCTGCCATCATAAGTAACATTGATCTGTGGCATCAAAGATTAGGTCACATGAATTTCAAAGACCTAACTAAGATAGCCAACACAGAGCTTGTGAGAGGAGTTCCTAAACTGGGTAAGAATTTGAGCCATGTGTGTGGACCATGTCAGCTTGGCAAGCAAACCCGTGGCCCTCATAAAAAGGTGAACAGCTTTACAACCAAACGTCCTCTTGAATTGGTTCACATGGATTTAATGGGTCCTACTCGCACTGAAAGCATTGGAGGTAAAAGATACATTTTTTCAACTGTTGATGATTTTACTCGATTCTCATGGGTAAATTTTTTAAGGGAAAAATCTGATACGTTTAATGCTTTCCAGGCTTTAGTCCTTAAAATCCAAAATGAACAGAGTGTTTCCATTGGGCGTATCATAAGAATCCGAACTGATCATGGTCGTGAATTTGAAAATAGTTCGTTTTTGGATTTTTGTGATATGCATGGAATTAAGAATGAGTTTTCTGCACCTATTACTCCACAACAAAATGGAGTGGTTGAGAGGAAGAACAGAGTTGTTCAGGAAATGGCTAGGGTCATGCTCCTTAGTAAGAGTCTTCCTCTAAAGTTTTGGGCCGAAGCCCTAAATACTGCTGTTTATGTCATAAATCGTGTGTATTTAAGGCCCGGCACTTTACAAACTCCTTATGAATTGTGGAAGGGTTTGAAACCTAATGTAAAATACTTCAAAACTTTTGGGAGTAAGTGTTACATCTTTAAAGATAGATAGCCCTTGGGCAAATTTGACTCCCAAAGTGATAAAGGTATTTTCCTAGGGTATTCAACCAACAATAGGGCTTTTCGAGTCTATAACCTGCGAACTTCATCATTAATGGAATCTATCAATGTGGTTATAGATGACACAGGTTCTCCTACTCCGGCATCAAATGAGGATGACAACGGTGAGTCCTCAATCTTGGATACTGAACCACAAAATCAAGGAGAAGCTGAGGTTCAATCACAAGAAAATGTTACAGCACCATCCTCACAGGTAAGTTCAAGTCCCAAGAGTGCTCAAAGGGACATCACTCCTGTTGCTTCTATCACCGCAAGTCCTGAACTTAAACCATCAGCAAGGGTAAAACTGAATCATCCAGCTCAACAGGTGATTGGAAGTGTTTCGGATCGAATGAAAACCCGAAGACAGATTCGGGATGAGGTATCACACATGTGTTATGTTTCTTTAATTGAACCTAAGAATTTTAAAGAGGCCTTGCTAGATGATAGTTGGGTCAATGCTATGCATGAAGAATTAGGTCAATTTGAGCGTAACAAAGTTTGGACTTTTGTTCCCAGACCTAGAGACATGAATGTGATAGGTACCAAGTGGATCTTTAAAAATAAATCTGATGAGAATGAATGCTTGTTGTAAGGAATAAAGCTAGGTTGGTTGCTCAAGGCTACACACAAGTAGAGGGTATTGACTATGATGAGACGTTTGCCCCAGTTGTACGTCTCGAATCTATTTGCATTTTGCTTGGTGTTGCATGTTTTCTTGGCTTTAAATTGTTTCAAATAGATGTGAAAAGTGCCTTCCTGAATGGGTACTTAAAAGAAGAGGCATATGTTGAGCAACCAAAAGGGTTTGAGGACCCTAAATGTCCTAATCATGTCTACAAGTTAGACAAAGCTTTGTATGGATTGAAACAAGCTCCTCGGGCTTGGTATGATAGGCTTACTAATTTTCTTCTTGATAATAATTTTCAAAGGGGTAGTGTGGATAAGACCTTATTTGTGAAACATACTAAGTCTCATATTCTTGCTGCTCAGATATATGTTGATGATATTGTGTTTGGTTCCACTGCTGATCATCTTGTGAAATATTTTTCGGATTGCATGACACATGAGTTTGAGATGAGCATGATGGGAGAGTTGTCTTATTTTTTGGGTCTCCAAATTAAACAATCTCCTTCGGGCATATTTGTTTCTCAGTCTAAGTATGCTAAAAATCTTGTGTCAAAGTTTGGTCTTGAGTCTTCCAAGCATGCACGCACTCCCATGAGCACCAGTCTTCACATTTCCAAAGATTCCTCTGGTATTGATGTTGATCCTACCCTTTATAGGAGTACAATAGGAAGTCTTTTGTATCTCACAGCCAGTCGTCCTGATATTTCCTTTAGTGTCGGTGTTTGTGCTCGTTACCAAGCCAATCCTAAAGAGTCTCACCTTCTTGCGGTAAAACGCATCATCAAGTATGTAAATGGGACCTTGGGGTATGGGGTTTGGTTTTCCACTGATACTACAGCCGAAATTACTGGTTTTTCTGATGCCGACTGGGCAGGGTGTGCTGATGATAGGAAAAGTACATCCGGGGGGTGTTTTTACCTTGGGAATAATCTGGTTTCTTGGCATAGTAAAAAGCAAAATGCCATCTCTCTTTCCACTGCTGAGGCTGAGTACATTGCTGCAGGAAGTTGTTGTGCACAAATGTTGTGGATGAAACAAATGCTTCATGACTATGGGATAGAACAGAACACTCTCACTCTTTTTTGTGATAACACAAGTGCCATAAACATTTCAAAAAATCCTGTCCAACACTCTCGCACCAAACATATTGACATCCGTCATCATTTTATTCGAGAGTTAGTGGATGAAGGCCTTGTTGTTTTGGAACATGTCCCTACTGAGCATCAAGAAGCTGATATTTTTACAAAACCCCTTGATCTTCTTCGATTTGAGTTTCTTAGAAAGACCTTGGGTGTAATGCTTAGTAACTAGGTTGTTTCCTATTTTTGTGAGGTGAGTGTGAGTGTTTGGCTTACTGTTCTTGGATGAAGTAATCTCATTGTTATTGAGTCCTGATATCTTTGCATCAAATTTTTTATGAACACTACTCATGTTGCTTACAAGATCTTATTCATCTTTGTTCATAGCTCATTCTGAATGCCCATACTCATTTACTTCATGATCTCATTTTGTACACATCCTTGAGATAAACTGTTGCAGGGGTTTCCGCACAAGTGATCAAAGTTCTCTATGGACCCTCGACAAGTGTTTCTGTACTCTTTCAGAGGAATTGACCTATACTGGTATATCATGGGTGATGTTAAGTCTCTTAACCATCTACCATCTTATTTCACTTTCATGGTTTCTCCCTTAGTACATGATTTCCGGGCATTAGGAAATGGCTACTTCAGAGGCACCAACCAGGCCATCATTTTGATTTCATTCTTCTCTGGTTTGGTCTCCATACTCTTGAGCGTGTATGCCACCAGTGAGTGCCCACAAGAAAAATAAATAAATAAATAAATAAAATAAAATAAAAAATCATAGTCTGAGGGGGAGTTTCCGCATTTACTCAACAAATACCCTGTGATTCCTAATGGTTTGACTTTTCTCTGTGATAGTCAGTTACTCTTGTCGGAGGTCCAGCCATCCGATCACTACTAGGATTAACTCTAGCTTTGTGACTCTCAAGGATTGCACACACACACATCATTTATGTGAGCTCTCATGTGTGTTTTTGAGTTTTGCATTATCATGATGCTTGTGGCTTTGATTTAATACTATCTGTTTTATTCATGATTTGGTGTTTCACTCTTTTCTCAAATTTTCAGGACTCATGATTGATGGATTCTTATGTCCTTATGGTATCGTCTGACACCTGGTCATCTTGCTTGTTACAAGACATCCTAGGTGTTTTTATTTAAAAAAAAAAAAAAAAAAAAAAATTTTGTCCCCTCTCGAACGGACAGTTCCACGCTCGAGCGTGGTTTTGAGGTTTGCAGTTCTTTTTGCAGTTCTGGGAGGGGTGATTTTCCGCTCGATCTGCATTATTCGCGCTTGGCCTTGCTGATCCTTGAGTTTGTCTCCTTCGAGCGTTAAACCCTACGCTCGAGCGGACTGGTTTTGTATATATTCCCTCCCTTCGACTCTTTGTCTCATTTTTGCTTCTCAACTCCTCCAACTCCTCCTCTTCTAGAGTTTTTTGGCGATTCATTGCCTCTCCTACACATTGGGTTGGTTTCCTCTTCTCTTCTTCTCGGGTATATCTCCACTCTTCTTCTCCTCTGTTCTTGAGTCGTTTTTATTTCGGGTTTGAGTCGGTTTGATTAGGTTTGCTTGTGTTGATTTTTCCATTGAGTCATTGAGTGGTTTCATTTGTGATGCACATGTTTTAGTTTTTTTTGTTTATTTTGTTTGCTAGTTTTTTCCTTTAGTCTGTCCTTCTTCTCTTAGGGTTTTTTAGTTTGGGTTTCTGACTCTGTTTTTATTTTGGGTTTCTTTTTGGGGGTTTTATCTCTTTTATAGTATGATGTGGTCTGATAATATTGGGGGTTTTGTTTCCTCATCTATGTGGCCCCATGATTGTTTTCATTCAGGATTTTGTTCAGATTTTTGCATTGGTAATTTTTGTTACATTATCCCATCTTTATAATTGCAATTTGTTTGCCATGATTTGCTTCTGATATAGCTTCCAGTTATTGATTCATTTCTTGGTATTTTCATAGCTTTCTAGGTATCACTATTGGACTAATGTGTACATTGTATCTCTTGGCTTTCTTGATTTTGTTATTTGATTTTGGGTTGGGGGTTTGCTTGTCATGTTAGCCATGTCTACCCACAAACGCCGTAAGTCAACCGCCTCTCGCCCTCCTTATAACGCTGAGCGTTTCCCATCATTCGAAAAAGCCAAGTTATACCGTGATTCTTACCATTCCCGTTCCATACACCTTGAACGTAATGTTCATCCATCTACCTTTGAATCACTTTCTATCCGATCTTTCTTTGATCACCTGGGAGGTGATAGGGTTCTTTTGTTCTCTGGGCAACAAAATCTTACTTGGATCCGGGAGTTTTATTGTAATATGAATGGTCTTGATGATATTGGCCCCTCTTTTAAGACCTGGGTTAGATCCAAAGAAATCACAATCACCACTGATGTTATCCATGAGCTATTAGGGATTTGTACTAGATCTCCTATCTATTATCCTTTTCTAGTCCCATCACGCCCCACTTGTAATTTTGATGAGGTTGCTAAGACTTTGTGTGGTTCTTCTCACTCTTGGCCTTCCGGTTCTGTGATCAAACAGCACGAGCTTCTTCCTTCCTTTAGGTTACTTAACCTAATCATGTGTGCAAATATCATTGTTACAACCCATAGTTCTGAGATTAAGCAAGATCAAGGTTTTATTCTCGAATGTATTGCCCATAACCGGCCCATTGACCTTGCCACCCTCATCATTCAGAAGATGGTTGTTGCTTTTGAGCGCACCAATCTTGGTTTACCATATGGCTACCTTATCAACTGGCTATTAGCCAAATTTGAGGTTCCTACATATGATGAGGATGAGTTTGCTTCCCCTACCCGTCCATTTACCAAGAAGACTGTCTCCCAGAGTCAGTCTCACATTCGGGGTTTTGATCCTTGATTCTTGGTACAGTTGGCGTTTTATATTTTTGGATATATGTTTGTGGATGGATTCTGTTTTGATTATGATGGATTTTTCTTTTACTATTTAATCCTTTTCCACAGATTTTTGGTTGGCTTGTGTTTGGTTGTTCTTTTTCAGGCTCAATGTACTCGTGCATGTTTGGTTGTGGATTGTTGCATATTGCATATTGGTTCATCAGTTGGCACTTGATTTGTTAGCACTTGATTTTAGATTAGTTTGTTCAGAATTGGCAAATTGTTTTTGGACTAGTTTGGAATCCTGTTTTTAGTTTTTTTTTTTGTGATTTTGCTTAGGAAAACTATCTTAGAATAGTTTTGTCCGGAATTTGACAAAGGGGGAGATTGTTAGGACCCTTTGTTGTCAAAATCCGTGAATCAAAACCAAGGTTGTAATTTGATAAAGCTTTCCAGGTTTTCCAAGTTTGGCTTCCTTCGGCGGAAAGTAACGCTCGAGCGGGGATTGCTAGTCCTCAGCATTTCTGCACAGCATGAACAAAGTACTGGATGGTGTGATTCCCCGCTCGAGCGGGCAAATGGACGCTCGAGCGGGAAGGCTATATGAATCACAAATTATGAAGTCTCTGCTCGAGCGGGAAGACCCATGCTCGAGTGGACCGCGCGAGATCAGATTCTATAAATTCGCTGGTTGGGTCTTTTTCTAGATCTTGTTTAGGGTTTTCTAGGGTTTTGGCTTGAAGTTTTCTTCTGAGGTTTTGTGAGTTTTCTTTGATGTTCTTAAAAGAGTTCTAAACTTATGAGTTGAGATTCATACATCAAAGAGTTTGATACTACATATTTAAGAGAGTTCTCTTCGGTGGAATCCGAAGGTTATCACGTAGAGTTTCAAAAGGCGTTTGATACTTTACGTAGTCGTTAATTCGACGAGTGAAGTTGTAGAATCAACTTCAGGATTGATCAGTTTCGTGACGAAGACGTGGAGAAAGAGTTACAGAAGATTCGAGGATAAATTGACTGTGTTGGGTAATTTGTGTATTATCTTTGTAATCTTTTAGTTCTTCAGTAGTGGAATGATCAGTGGCGGTTCACCCGTGGTTTTTTATTACAATTGAAGATTCTTCAATTGTGGTTTTTTTCACGTAAAAAATCGTTTGTGTCAATTTATTATTTATTCTTAAAAACAAACAAACTAAAATCACTCTCGTAAGTGCTTGATGATTTTAGGTTGAGTGTTTTGAATTATTGGGATTTGGAATAAATTAATCTTGATCTAATCACGAATCACGTAGGATTTTCACAATATATATAAACATACTAAAAAAAAGTTCATATTTTACTAAAATAATAATATCTACTACCACAATTATATAAATGTATTATCTATAGTTAACTATTATTTACATTTATATTTTTTAAATATATAAATAGCATATTTCTCTTATTTTTTATACATATTTTTATATTATTTAATAAATAAATAATAAATATTAAACGAGCCAACTAACGAGCCGAGCTTTAGAATGTTTGGGCTTATTTATTAAAAATTTAACGAGCTCGAGCTCCCCAAACGCAGAAAAAAATTAACGAACCGAGTTCGAATGAGTTCTTACCGAGCTAAGCTCGAGCCTGTTTACGAATGACTCTGTTCATTTGTAACCCTAGCTATAATGACATAAAAATTACATAGAAGTTACAATAATGACATGGATGAGTGATTACAATTAATCGGCGAAGTTCACTTAATCATGTGTTATAATTGGTTAGTAATATCATGCGTGCATGATGATATGTCAGATTCACATTTTAAATTTTCTATTATGATTATTTTATAATGATGGGCCAGAGTTGATATGGTCTTGGTTAGGTAATATAGTAACTTCGCCCGAAGTTTAATATAATTAGATAGGAGACAATTTCGTTTATATAATATAGATTTTTATAATTTTTCGAGAGATAAATTTGTATGCCATTAAAGTCTAAAGAAATCTGTAATTTATTAGCATAGCCATAATTTAATTGTAGGAAAATATTTGGGACCCTTTTTGGGGATGACCCCTACACTCCCAAAGAGATTTTAGCTCTCCATGTATGTGTAAGACCCACTCATATATGTGTGGGGTCCACATCTTGAGTGGTCTAGATATGTGGAGTCTTGTGAGAGGGTGGGGTCTCAATCATTGTTCTTTGGTCATATTTGTTTGGCTCCATAGGCGGAGGGATTGGACTATCAATCTTATGGGTCCTACATAGCCCATGTTTGGTTGACAAAAATATAAGGGGAGTAATAATCTCATGGGACTGAATACCCTCACATAAGGGGATAAGCTTGGTTGGATTTTGGGTGGTATTAGGAAAATAGTGAGGGGATTGAGTCTATTTTATATAAAAAAAAATTTTTTTTTAACCAAATGCACCTGTTTGTTTTAATATTTGTTCTAATTTTTTTTAATATAGAAATAATTTATTTATTTATTTTATATAAAAATCATTCAACAATCCTATCACTAATCATTTCTCGTACTATCATCAAAACAAATATATTTTTACTTAATTTTCTCACTAACAATCCCTACACTAACAACCATTAACTGTAATCACGAAGATAGAGAGGCAGAAACAAGAAAAAAAAAAAAAAAAGGAGACAGTGAAAGAAAGAGGGAGATGGAGCTTGAGCACTTCAGCCATGACCATCCACTAATCCTCTGTACAGAGTATATGGGTGATGATGATGATGATGGTGCTGTGAAGATTTCTTGCTATGTGTGCGAGCAACTAATAATCTCATGTCAATCCTACTACGGTTGCAATTGGTGTTGGTTTTTCCTGCACATTTCATGTGCAGAACTACCCAAGGAAATTACACATCCTTCTCATCTTGAACACCCCCTTACTCTCCTTTCAAACCCACCACCTAATTACATAGAATGCATTTGTGATGTCTGTAGAGAAATCTGCAACAGATTCGTTTATCATTGTTCCCCATGAAAATTCGATGTTGACCTCAAGTGTTCTTTGATAGTGCATAGTATTCAACCGAGGATTGAGCACAAAAGTCATACGCACCACCAGTTGATCTCTCTTCAAAAGCCAGCCATGTTCTTTTGTGATGCTTGTGGTACAAAACATGAAGGCACATCCTATCTTTGTATCACCTGTGGGTACTGGGTCAACCAGAATTGTGCTAATTCATTACCTAACACCATTAAACTCACTAATCACACTCATCCTCACCCTCTCACCCTCATCTATTCTATTCCATTTGAATCTTTCCGATCTTCGCCCATCTGCTCAATCTGTGACGAACGAGTGTACAGAAGAAATTGGGTTTATTATTGTTCCAACTTTGAATGCATATACTTTGTCCGTGTAAATTGTGCAACATCAGAGACTGAACATTACATGTTGACCCTTTTTCCTTACAATTCATTTTCTTCTTAAATGGTTTACTTTGTTTTTGATTTTTTCAATTATGTTTCATCCTTGATCATGTGGTTTCAGAGATTGCAAATCAGAGGCTGAACTTAAAGATCTTGATCTTAATCTAAACGACCTTAATCTTGTTGATTCGGGGATAACAACATCAAATAACAAACTATCCAGGTTGACCTTCTTTCTCCTTTGGAACTCTTCTTTTATTGTCCCATAAGTTCTTTCCTTGTTATTCGATTACATTCTGTTACTCTATTATTTTGTGGTTTCAGAGATTGCAAAGCAGATACTAAAGCTGAAGTCCTCGTCCCTAATTTTATCACTTTGCCAGCGCCCAATGAATCTATTGATCTGATGGCCCAATTTATCAAGGGCATGACATTACAAGGAAAGTATAAGGGAGTGACAGAGATCCAACATGTTAGTCATGGCCACCCATTATTTTTTTTTGACAAGCAAATTGACGATGAGTTGTGCTCTAGGAGCAAATTGCCCCTCTTGAATGAGGTGACGAAGAATGATGAAAAGTGCAATGGGTGTGCACAAACCATTTCTGCTTCATTTTTTTATTCTGCTGAATGTCACTTTTTTCTCCATGAGTGGAATGCAGGGTTACCATTGAACTGTGACACTCGTGTCACCCAGAGCATCCACTTCTTTTGATCCCAAATATTCATCTATTTAGATGTAGATGCTGCAAATTGGATAGCAATACGTTTATTTTCTACTGTTTTGCCTTCGGATTCTTCCTCGATTGTAAGTGTGCATCCATACCACGTATTATCAGACATGAAGCTCATAAGCACACCCTCGCTCTAAGGCGAAGGTGGTCTGGTAGTTGGGGTGCATGTAATTACGTTGATGATAGTTTTCGATTTGCATTTGTATGTGACCCTTGCAATCTGAATATTTGTGTTAGGTGTGCTCTTTTGCCGGGTATGGTTAGTCACAGATATGATGAACACCCATTCACCCTAACATATTCCCCTCCTCTCAAAGGCCAATTCATCGATGAAGAGTACATTTGTGAGATTTGTGAGGAAGAAATAAATCCAAAATTATGGTTCTATCATTGTGACATTTGTGATCAATCTCTCCATACACTATGCATCCGTCCTATTGATCGGAATTCAAATATGAAGTATGGGGTGACAATTAAATTAGTTGACTATCACCCACACCTTCTCACGTTTGTCCAAATACCTAAGGATGTTAGTGTTACTGAATTACCATGCGGCCGATGTGGCCAATGTTTCCTAAGCAATCCGTTTGTATACTACTATGAATGTGCACCTTGCAATTTTTTGACGCACTTTTACTGTATAGGAAGAATTGTAGGAATTGAAACTTGATGAAGACGTACTTGGATCTTTTCAATCCAAATTGTGATATTTTTGCCGTTCATTGATTGGTTTTTTTATTTTTGTTTTTTTTAGAAGTCCTATTTTTGGTGACCACGACAGAGCTTTCTATATGGCTTGCTGCTCCCTGGGCTGGGCCTGGAATTCATGGGAATGCTCTGGATAGATTTAGAGTTTAGACATTCCAAATACTCCCTCCGTCTCAAAATATTAGTCTCTTATTCCATTTTTCATTGTCCCAAAATATTAATACCTTTTCAAAAATCAAATACAAAAATAATATAAATTTCTTATTTTGCCATTCGTTTAAATTCATTTTAACAACATAAAAAATACAATTATGACATTGATATTTTCCAAAAAAAACATATTATCAAAGGGTAATTTTGAAAAATTAATTTTTTTTAAAGTGCAATAATTGTACTATCAAAAAAAAGTTGAATTCCTCTAAAGGAACCACTATTTGGAATAGAGGGAGTAAAATATTTTTGATCTGCAAAAGAAAATTATATTGATGAGAAAGAAGTGCATACGCGATTAAAAAAAAAAAACCATGGGTATTTTGAGGGCCCTATTTTAGGTCGAAAATTGGGAGTCCTAGTCAGCGTTGCCTCTCTCGCTTGCTCCCATGGCCAAGTGTCACACACCGGCAATGCGGAAGCCTTGACAAAGATATGCAAGTGTGTGTGGTGCTAGTTAACTCTCTTCACTAGCCCGCCAATAATGCTCAAAAGGTTTGCAAAGACAAGCAAACACAATATTACTTAAGTGATGAGCCACAAGATTCGAGACAAGCCACAAAATAGCAATCAACGAACTAAAATTGAAGCAAACAACAATTGAAAGGCTTTGCACAATTTAAAGGCGAAATGAACTTTTCATTGATCAAAAGAAGGCATTACAATAGTTGAACAATGCACTAAAAGTGCTACAAAAGTTATCTTACCATAAGCTAGGTTGGGGTACATTAAAGGCACAAGTGGTCTGGTTCAACACTTGGGTACCCCCTCCTTAATATAGCTTGTTAAGCCTTTTCCTAGCTAGCAGGAGGAAACATCCACTATGTTTGAGGAGTCATAATGGATTTTTAAAAATTCTACAAAAAGAGAAAAATTACAACTCTTGGTCTCAAAATACCTTTAATACTAAGGTATTTACATAAAAATTTATAAGGCAAAAAGATTACATTTGACCCTCTAAAAGTTGGCCTTAAGTTACTACTAGGTGGCTAGGTTGCTGCATGGCATGCCTTGGATTATCTTGCACTATGCCTTGGGCCTTTGCTTGCACTTGCACCAACAACTTCTTAGGCATGTCTTTGGCTCTCCAAATGGCACAAATGTGTGTGGCACAAATGTGTGTGGCATGAAGGTGTTGACCCTTGGATGGGCGCACCTTGACAGTCTCCCCCACTTGAACGGTCGATGCCCTCGACGACTTAGCCCAATAAGCATCAATCTCGTCTTGAAAAGCCGACAAGTCTGCCTTCCATTCCCAGTTGATTTCTTCATCTCCAAGGCCTGTCCATTTTACCAAGTATTGCCTTGTTTATTCTTGGAAAACATTTTCACCCGATCGGCTAAGATAGATTCAATAGAACTTTTTCCTGCTTTGGCTGTGATGGTTTGGCATTTCAACTCATTCGGGTTGGATCTTCCATGTCTGGATAGTAAGGCTTCAAATAATTCACATGGAAAACAGAGTGCACTTTCAGCCAAGATGGAGCATCTATCTTGTAATCACATTTGCCAATTCTCTTCAGAATGGTTACCAGTCCCTCATACTTTCGCACTAGCCTTCTGTCTCTTTCCCTCATGAACTTGCGTTGCTCAGGGTTAAGTTTGACAAGAACTTGATTCCCAGCTCTAAACTCAAGTGGCCTCCTCTTTTCATCAGCCTATTTATTCATTTTACTTGCTGCTTTTTCAAGATAAGCACGAGTAATCATGGTTTCTCTTCCATTCCTTAGCAAATTGGTAAACCCTGGGAGACTTCCCTTCATAAGGTCCATCCACTGTGTGGGGCAACAGCGGCTGCTGGCCATTCACTATCTCAAAAGCACTCTTGCCCATAGAGCTACTCTTTTGAGAGTTGAGGCATAATTGTGCTACATCAAGAAGTTGCACCCAATTTCGTTGATTAGCATTGACAAAGTGGCGCAAATACTCCTCGAGCATACAGTTGAAGCATTTAGTTTGCCCATTCGTCTCCAGATAGTAGCTCGATGAAGTATTAAGTTGTGACCCAAGAAACTTGAATAACTCTGTCTAGAAGTTGCCAAAAAAGCGCGTATCTCGGTCACTAACAATACTTTTAGACACACCCCAATACTTAACTGTCACGCCCCAAACCCGGGCATGACCGACCGTGGCCCATAGGGCCTTAGCCCAAGGCACACGTAAGCGTAAACACTAATCCATAATCACATTGAACAACTAAACAATAGTCCAATAATAAATAACCAAAACTCAATCCAGTGACATGCCACTATTATAAACAGCAAAATCAACCGTAATCAAAACCATCCAAACTTATGCAATATAAACAGCCCACATATCAAAATAATCCTAAATGAACCCCAATAAATAAATAAATAAATAAATATGCACAAACTTGACATAACACTCTAAAATAAATGAATGTCCTAGAGGTCCATGCAATTGAGTCCCCGCTATGCCAAGAGTCCACTTTAAGTCCTTCTGACACCTGGAAATGGTAAACAACTAAGTCAGCTGATAGCTCAGTGATTAGCAACATGGATAGTATATACAGTTTTGAAAATAGGAATCAATTCCAAAATAAGACATATATCACAGAAACTAGATTAGCATACAGTTTGGTAAAGAGAATCTGTTTCAAAAAGAAGGTTCCACAGTTCAATAGTTAAAATACTCATGTCTCTCAAGAACATGATAAATGACATTTTCCACTTAAAACAGATTACAACATGAACACCAATAATTTTCTGGGTACCAAGAAATGACAAGTAACATGTCACACAGTTCTCAAGGCTATAAGCCCCGTTGGATCCAATATCGAACTAAAAGTCATCCTTAGGGTGGCAACCCGGGCCTTTTCTCTAAGACGATCCGATTGAAGGTCACCTAGCTTAACCTAGGTCTTTTCCTTACAATCATTGAGCACTAGAATCATCACAGCCCAACCTAGATCTGTTCCCTAGTGGCAAGAGTCACCACACACAGTAGAATAATTTCCCTAGACTAAATACACATACGGTCCCAATAATCAATACACATCAGTTTTGCAAAATATGGTAGTTCATCATTATAAACATGAGACCAAAACAAATAGTTTGCAGTACGCCAAGTTCACACATGTTTCAGAAATAATTTGATTCTATTGATAATATAATAATTTATCAAAACAATTTAGTCCTGAAACAACAATTTAATTTTTCAATAGTTCAGGGTAGGGGAACATTTATAAAAATATGTAGTATGAAACTACTCACCTGGAAACGAAACAATGTAATCCTCGAATAGAGTATAAAAGTCCAACTAGTACCCTGAACCAAGTATAAAAACTACACGTCACTACTAATTTAAAAATACTAAAAAAATAGGAACTAAGTAACCTCCACTAAAGCGCACTAAAACGGCTCAACCCAACTCACCGTTACTCTTAAATATTACCGAAGCTCATGTTCTTCAAGGTCTAAAATCACCCAAGGCATGGGTTCAAATCAAAACTTAATTAAAAGTAATTTTAAGATAAAACAGAATTTTAAACAAGCCTTCCCAATCTATGCGCTAACTTTGAAAATTACAAAACCCACTCCACGCTATTCGAAAAATTCCAAAACCCTCCAGATATCAACTAATATGTCCTAAGTTTCAAACCCAATTCGTTTCACTTGATTTGCTTATGAAAATAATTATTTACAATTAATTATATCCAAACAGGCTGTTTTCTGCAGCACCTTAAAGAAATTAATGGTTCTCTTAGTATACATGAGCAATCAATGCATGGCCAAAAATGTACAAAACTAGACTGGTAACCGGTTCTAATGGCACTAATTTGATAATTTTTGGATCTATACCCAAAGAGAACGATGCTTCCAAACTAACTGTTTTAAATTAGTTTTCTGGACAGATTTGAACGTATCAGTTTATATGGATTTTGACTCCCAAAAATTATGAGAAAATTCAGATATGAAATTCAATATGTAATTAATCTACTGTAAAAATTTCAATTCAAAATTCTTCCGTTTGATATGATTTCTTGATTTTTAAAGTTTACAGCTACGTGCAGAATTTCATACTCAGAAATTACACCCTCAACTCCATGTACCCGTTTAATTCCACATCAACTTCAAATACAATATTAATCATCAATAATTGAAACAATGCTAACTCAATATAATATATAAACAAACCCAAAAACCAAATCCTTAATTGAAACAGTGCTACCCGTTTATGTAAGTCTGCTCTTAATAATATATAAACAAATTCTTAATCAAAACCAAACCCACTTATTCATTGACACAATACCTCATAGCCAAACCAAAAAACCCACCACACTAACCATGAAATCTCCAAATTAAACCACACAGATAAAGTTTCAGCATGCTACTGGAAGTAAGATAAACAAAGATTGAGTACCTGCTAGTCCACTTAGACTAAGTTAAGTGGCTGCTCCCTCTCTCTCTCCGTCTCTCTCTTCCTGCCTCACTCTTAAGGGTTACGACTGCTATGAATCGGAACTCAAAGTTGTTGTTGTTAGGGTTTGTGTTTATTTTATTTTATTCTAGTGGTGGGCACACATAAGTCAAATAAATAGATAAATATGCAAATATATATATATATATAAGTTATATGAAACTCAAATAGTAAGAGCCGTATTTAATAATTTTGTGGTCTAGAGTTCAAGTCACACCCTCTATTCTATATATATTTTTTTAATAATAAATCTTGCCTCTAAATTAAGGACTTTCACCATAAATTTATTTTAGGTTTAAAATTAATTAAAAGATCCTCCAATAATATTTAATTTGTACTTTAGGATTCATCACCAAATATGTGAGATTGTAATATTATTATTTAATTTTTTACTTGATTTGTATATTCGGGTTCTCACATTAACAATGTGCTTGAAGAAGAGTTTGGTAGTCTCCTCCGCTGAAACATACTTTGGAGTAGCAACAAAGGTGGCATACTTGGAGAACCGGTCCACAATAGTCAAGATAGTCCCGATATCTCCCACTTTGGGTAATCCAGTGATGAAGTCAAGTGATACACTTTCCCATGGATGTTTAGGCACGGGCAAAGGTTCAAGCAAGCCTGCTTTCTTCTTATGCTCAACCTTGTCTTGTTAGTAAGTGAGACAAGTGTGGACATATTCTTCTACATCATCACGCATTTGGGGCCAATAATATCCTTGTTTCACCAAGGCCAATGTTTGCTCCCAACCCGGATGTCCTACCCAAAGTGTATCATGGCACTCCCTAAGAAGTGTCTTCCTCAAATCACCAGCCCTGGGTACAAATATGTGGTTGCCTGTTGTCATTAGAAGTCCATCTTGCACCCAAAATTGGCGAGTCTTGCCCATTTTGACAAGGTTCATAAGATTCTTTGCCATAGCATCCTTGTCTAGATGAGCCTTGACTTTTCTCCTTGATCCTGGTTGAAATGGAAGTAAGTGAACATACATGATGGCACACGATAAGCTTCGTCTTCCTACTTAGTACATCAGCAACATGGTTGGTGGTATCGGCCTTGTATTCTAAATCAAAATCAAACTCTGCCAACTTCTCTTGTCATAGTGCTTGTTGTGCGCTTAGCTTGGGTTGTGTTAAAGAATGGCTAACCGCCGTGTTGTCAGTCTTTACAACAAACCGTGAGCCCAAGATGTAGTGCCTCTAAGTCCTCAGGCAATGCACTACTGCAAGCAACTCTTTCTCATGAGCTGGATATCTCTGTTCAGCATCATTGAGCTTCCTACTGTAAACACCCCATTTTTGACCGTCCTCAAGACTTGGACGTCACCGTTTGAACACTCGGTGATCATCCATGTTTGTGTTCGTTTGGAGTTCCCGGAGGTCTCGACTACGCGCCCTGCTTCAGGATCTTCGAACTCGACCGTTTTGTGTCTGGTTTTGCACCAAACACTTGTGTTTTGCCTTGAGGCGAGGAATGCCTTGTGAGGCATCCCCACACCACCGGTGGCTAGAGGCCACCGGCTGGTTTTGTTGCCACCGCAATGTATGTGGCAGGTCGGCACTCTTTGTTGCCGGTCGTGATCATTTTGTCAAAATGACATTTTTGGCCGGTGACTCTTGTTCATCTGCTTTTGCGAGATATTTTAGGACAAATTGTGTGGCATTTGGTTCCCCTCCATACACGTGTATGGAGGGATGCTCTCCTTGTAAGCTTGTTGTATAAGCTTTACAAGTTTGTTGCCTATAAGAGAAGGGTCTCTTCTCTTGGCAAGGGGGTTAGAGAATTTTGTAGAGAAAAACACAGAGAGAAGCTCTGGTTTTAGGGTTAGGGTTCATACATATCTCCTATCTCTCTTTTTCTCTCTTTGTGTTCTAGGTGTTTTAGTCCATACTATTGCACACAAACACCTAGTGCTTCACCTTCCTTGGGTTCTTGAGGTTCTAAGGGCTGGTTTTGGTGTTTTGGAGCTGGATTCAAGCCAAGGAGGGCTGTTGGAGCATCATTTGTGAAGGTGGTCTACAAGGGTGAGAAACTTCCCTTTTATTCCCCATTTTTGCATTGCTTTTCTACCTATCTTAGAGCTGTTTTTGTGCTTAGTGTATAATACAAAAAAGTTCTATTTTTTATCCCTCTTGATTGTTTATTAAGAGTGTTTTGTGGTTTGGGTTTGTTTGACCCCTCCTAAGCCTTGTAAGGCTCATTTTTGTGCTATTTTTGTGCAAGTTTTGAGACTTTGGTGTTTGGGCCTCTTCACCACTGAAATCTTGAGGGATTTCAGTGGTGGAGATGGTGCCTTGAAGTCTCCAAAAGGGGAGGGCCACCCCCTCTCTTTGTTGTCCTTGAAAGGGACCCTTTTTGGCCTCTTAAGGGAGCATCATGTTAGAGTGTGTATTGATCATGCCATGGCTGTTTTTTATGCTTATATTGCCATGATATAACTTTGTATTAAGTTGGTTTTGGTACACCATGCATGCCTTGCATACCTACCTTGTAATGCCTTGTTGTTGCCTTAACATGCCTTAGGTTGTAAACCATTATTCTAGCATGTTTTAGGCTTAGTCTTGTGAAGCTTTTGTGCTTGTTTTGTCATGTATAAGGTCTTTCCTAGGTTGTTTGGGTCGACCCTAGCATGCATTGTGTAGCCCCTTTGTGTATTTGGCTTGTTGGCCTTAAGTGCATAAGTGTATAGCATGCATTGCTTGCATTATTTCAGTGGTGTGGAACCACTTAGCATGAAATTTCAGTCCATTTAACTTGTTTTCATACTTGCCTTAGAGGCTTCATTGTTGCTTTGAAAGCTTGTATTGTATGCTCCATGTTTTGGTCATTAGGTATGCCTTTGGATTTGAGCCACTTAGATGCCATCTAGGTGTACCCTTGGCTTTGTTTAAGCCTTCTTTTGACCTGTTTTAAGCCTCCTTAGCCTTGTGAGGCTTGGTGGAATTGACCCTGGTTCAAGCCTCCATGACTTGCCTTAAGAATTTGGACTATTTGCATGCTTATGCTAACTTCATTTGAGTTGGTTTGGCACCATGTTTTAACATGATTTTCAGAGCTAATATTGCATACTCATTGTCCATGTTAGGCCTCTTTTGAATGTGTTTTAAAGTTGCTAGTTTAATGCTTAAGTGTTGGACCACAATATGTGCACATGTGCATGTGTGTTTAGCCTTCATTTTTGGACATTTTGGCCACTGTTTTAGGCCTATTTAGAGTTGCCTAAATCATGTTTAAGTCCATCTTTTCATTAGCTTGCATTGCCTCATGTTTGCTTGTATGCTTGCATAAGTGTCTTGCCATGCCATGTTGCATCCTTAGCTTGCATGCCTAGGTTGCATTGCATCTTGCATGCATGCCTTGTTCCTTGACTTGGTGATAGAAATTGGGCCTTGGTTTGTTTGTTTGGTTTGTATTTCATTTGACATGAAAGTTGCACACTTGATTCTTTGGGCCATCATGCATGGAAATGCGTGATTGGTGGTCCGAGAATCGAGACACATGCCCCTTTGAGTCACAAATATGATAGGGGACATGATTGGTGCATACATTGCTTGAATTGTATTGCCATGCAAGTTCTGTCCTCTGCTGCTATGAGTTGCAGGTTCTGCAGGCATTCTTTGCCCGACCAAAGATATACATTGCGGCGGATAAATCACCAGCCGATGGATTCATTTTGTGCCGGTGACCACAATTCATTGTCGGTGGTAATTCTACTCAGCCGGTGGTGATTCCCAGTATCCAGAGAGGCATCCTTGAGACTTTGGCAGTCTTCAGAGAGCGAGGCAGGAAAGGCAGACTATGCATGGACGTGCACTTCCGAGCAGGACCCAAGCATGCGCTGCATCTGGCTCTCCTCCCGAGGAGGTTTACTGCTTTTCCTAGTTTAATTAGTTTGTCAACTGATTAGGCAATTTGTAATATTTAATTAGCTTGCGTAGTTAATTAATTTGTATTATTTATTTCGTCCCTCTGGGCGAGGGCAAATCTGTAATAAGTGTGGGTGAGTGGTGTGCATGTCTTCCAACCCCCACTTCTTTCTTCCCTTTTATTTACCTACTTACAATGGTAGATTAGGGCACGTTTAAATTAGCATACCTCATGCAATGCATGTGTGCATCTATTCATTTGTCTTACATGCACTGGGCTCGGCGCATCATTCTAACTGCATCTGTATTTCAATTTCCAAATTGAATACGTGTTAGTTGTAGCATTTCACATGTCATCGTAGATTAGCCGAGCCTATCCTAATCACATTCTGCATGTGTTGCATTAGTCACTTTAACATGAACTAGGACATGCATGTTCGCTAACTAGTTTATTGTTTTGGCGCGGAGTACGATGTAAGTATTTATGCTTTAGCATACCGCATGCGTGTGATTGTTGCCATGACAGTATGCTTACCATGTGGCTAAGTGCTTATATGAGATAAACTGTTTGAGTGCCTGTGGGTGGAGGTTGGATTGTTTGAGTTGGAAAAACTCATTGAAATCCGTGTTTTAGCCTACTTGCGAGTAGCAAATTCCAAAGTGCTTTTCAAAACAAACGGATATGCAATGCTTGTTTCCAAATTAGGCAATCTAGTCTATACTTGTTTGCTGTGCGCATAACATAGTAATTCTAGGCTAATAACCGGAATAAGAACACATAACGTTTTCAAAATCGGATATCATGGTTAGTAGAGGCCGGTCTTCGGACCGGGCGAAAGGGGGTGCTCATAGCTGACCTTCCCCGATCGTACCCAAGCTCCCGAGCCAAGACAACTTTGGTGATGACGGACACGTGGGCTTCAGCACCGAGTCAGGGTTTCCTAAATTTCCCATTTAAAAAAAAATATTTAGGTGGCGACTCTGTATCTGGCAAAGCAGTCCATGTTTGGTACTTCTTTTCAAAATCTGTTTTTTTCTCAAAACGATTTGCCAGAGTTGGACTCTTTGGTTCAGATTACGAACCGCAACAAACAAAAAAGGGGAGTCCGAACTGTAGCGAGGTCCCCCTGCGGGCCTGTCTACACCTACTCTCATAGGTAATTGGGTGACCATCCTACAAAAGAACACCACCCAAAGCAAAATCAGATGCATCAGTTTGTATCTCAAAAGCTTTACCTAAGTCTGGTAGAGCAAGAACATGATCTTTTGACATAGTTTCTTTCAAGGCTTGAAAGGCTTGTTGGCACTCCTTTGCCCAAACATATGGCTTGCCCTTCTTTAGCAACTCTGTCAATGGGGAAGCTAGTCTTGAGTAGCCTTTAACAAACTTGCGATAATAATTAGCCAACCCAAGGAATGACCGCAACTCTGAGACATTAGTGGGTGGCTGCCACTCTTGAATAGCCTTGACCTTCTCTTGGTCCATTTTGATGCATCCATGCTCAACAATGTGCCCTAGGAACTTAATCCTCTCTTGGGCAAAAGAACACTTCTTTAGCTTGACATAAAGCTTGTGCTCCCTCTACTTGGTTAGGGACTTCTAAAGATGCTACACGTGTTCTTCTAAAGTGGAGCTATAAGTTACAATGTCATCCAAATATACCACCACGAATTGATCCAAATACTCTTGAAAAACTTCATTCATCATGGTGCAGAATGTTGTTGGGGCATTGGTCAAGCCAAATGGCATGACAAGAAACTCATAAGAGCCATAACGAGTAACACAAGTAGTTTTAGGCTCGTCTCCCTCGGCAATTCTTACTTGATAGTACCCCGATCAAAGATCTAGCTTTGTGAAATACCTCGCTTTACTCAATTGATCAAATGAATCTGCAATGAGAGGAAGGAGATACTTGTTCTTGATGGTCAGCTTGTTGAGTGCCCGATAATCTACACATAAGGGCAGACTACTATCATGCTTCTTTTGGAACAAGACAGGTGCACCAAATAGGGCCTTGAATGGCCTAATGAAGCCTGCTTCTAATAACTTTGTAAGCTGCTTCCTTAATTCATTCAACTCAGAAAATAGCTATTCTATACGATGCACAAGCTAGTGGCTTTGCCCTTGGCACCAACTCAATAGCATGATCCACTCCTCGTCGTGGAGGCAACTCCTTAGGCAACTGTTCATGCATAACATCTACAAATTTCCTTAAGACCTTCTTGATTGTGACTGGGACAAGAGTAGATTCAAGAGTTTCATTTAACTTCAATGTAGCAACCCAAGTTTGCTCACCGTGTCTAACACCCCTCTTGAGTTGCATAGCTAAGACAAACCGGTCACTGTTGTTGGTGGCCATAGTAGGAATGAGACATGGCTTATCCCCCCCATGACACAAATACTATTAGAATAAGGCATGACTGCCATCTTTGTGCTTCTCAAGAATCCAACCCAAGGATGGCTTGGAAGTCATCCATGGGTACTGCGGTGAAATCTACCCTTCCTTCCCAAGTGCTGACCTTCAAATGAACAGATTTTGCAATCCCATAGATAGGTTGCACTGCTGAGTTAACCACCTTGATGCGGCTGCCATCCTTCTCTAAAGATAGCCCAAGTCTTTCAACTTCAGTCCCAGCAACAAAGTTGTGGGTGGCCCCGGTGTCAATCAAAGCACGGAGGGGCTTCCCATTGAGTTTTACATCCACAAACATCAAACCTTTGTTGGATGACTTGCTCTTGTTCAACTTGCCTAATGATTTCCCACTATACATGGGCTTCTTCCCTTTGCCTTCATCTTTAGACTCCACAAGTTGTTTAGGATCTAAATGTTTGCCCATTTTGCTACTCTTGTCATTCTTCTTAGGCCTCCCTGTAGAAGCCTTCTTCTCCATGGCATTCATCATATGAAAGGCTCTTACTCTAGAGCCAGCTGCCTTAGAACCCTTGCCACTTCGTCTAGACTGCATGTCTTCTTCCTCACTATCATCATCACTTGGTTGAGAGACATGGTCAGACACAGTTGCTAGAGCATTCAAGGCATGTTTTTGTGGACATTCAGATGACTGGTGTGGCCCATTGCATAAGAAACAAGAGATAAGGCCTTTTATCTTGCTTGTAGAGAATTGTTGAGGGGCTTTTGCCTTGTCACCATAGCTCTTCTGTTGCCATTGTCCTCCACCCGAATGGGTTTTAGATGTAGAAGTGTCGGCTTCCCTACTCTTAGGTTTTCCTTAGCCTTAGGACTTTCCACCTCCCCTACTCTTGCGTGGGGAACTATATCCTGTTGCTTAGGTTCGGCATAGTCCGTAAGGCATTCAACTGCTGCTTGCATATGGGCTAAGTCTTGCACTCTTTGCCTTTGAAGTTCAACTATGGCCCATGGCTTCAATCCCTCAAGAAAGAAGAAGAGCTTGTCTTTCTCTGACATATCTTTGATGTCTAGCATAAGCCCAGAGAATTGTTTCACATAATCTCTTATAGTGCCGGTGTGCTTGAGATCCCGTAAAGCACGCCGGGGATTATACTCAACATTTTGGGGAAGAATTGCAGTTTAAGTTCATGCTTAAGTTGCTCCCAAGTCTCAATTGTGTATAAGCCGCGTTGCATCTCATCATGTTTAGTCCGCCACCATAACTTGGCATCACCGGACAAATACATTGTGGCCATAGAAATCCTTGTCTCCTTAGCATCAACTTTCATAGCTTTGAAATATTGCTCCATATCAAAAAGAAAGTTGTCTAACTCCTTGGCATCTCGGGCGCCACCGTAGGCACGGGGCTCAGGCACATGCGCCCTAGTGAATTCCATGCTACCACTAAGTGCGTTGCCAAAGGCACGGGTAAGAACACCAACCCAGCCACTGAGGTCTTCAATCTTTTGCCTGAGTTCAGCAACAACATCCTCAAAATCTTGCCCTTGAGTAAGGCCATGAGTTTGCTCAAGATCGTAAACCTGTTGCTCAAGGGTGGCTAATGAAGCTGCCATGGCCTCCATGTTGTCCATACGCTGCTCTAAGAGCTCAATTCTCTCCCTTTGCGTGGGTTGACGGTTGCCAGTAGCATCCATTTAGAAAGCCAATAATAGAAAAAGCCAAATAGACTGGGCTCTGATACCAACTGTCACACACCGGCAATGCGGAAGCCTTGACAAAGATATGCAAGTGTGTGGCGCTAGTTAACTCTCTTCACTAGCCCGCCAATAATGCTCAAAAGGTTTGCAAAGACAAGCAAACACAATATTACTTAAGTGATGAGCCACAAGATTCGAGACAAGCCACAAAATAGCAATCAACGAGCTAAAATTGAAGCAAACAACAATTAAAAGGCTTTGCACAATTTAAAGGCGAAATGAACTTTTCATTGATCAAAAGAAGGCATTACAATAGTTGAACAATGCACTAAAAGTGCTACAAAAGTTGTCTTACCATAAGCTAGGCTGGAGTACATTAAAGGCACAAGTGGTCTGGTTCAACACTTGGGTACCCCCTCCTTAATATAGCTTGTTAAGCCTTTTCCTAACTAGTAGGAGGAAACATCCACTATGTTTGAGGAGTCATAATGGATTTTTAAAAATTCTACAAAAAGAGAAAAATTACAACTCTTGGTCCCAAAACACCTTTAATACTAAGGTATTTACATAAAAAATTATAAGGCAAAAAGATTACATTTGACCCTCTAAAAGTTGGCCTAAAGTTGCTACTTAATAGCTACGTTGCTTTATGGCATGCCTTGGACTATCTTGCACTATGCCTTGGGCCTTTGCTTGCACTTGCACCAACAACTTCTTAGGCATGTCTTTGGCTCTCCAAATGGCATAAATGTGTGTGGCATCAAGGTGTTGACCCTTGGATGGGCGCACTTTGACGCCAGGCCTATAATTTATGTGAATGCTCTAGTAAATTTATACCCAATCTTTTTCTTTTCGAGAAGAAAGCACTAGGGTTGAGTCAAAAAGTTTAACAACTATGATTTGATTAGTTTGGTTTGATTTTCTTAATTCTAATTTTTTTAATATGATAAAAGTTAAATCGTGAGATTAAGCCGGTCTAGATCTGCTATCAAAAAAGATTTCTTAAGACAACTTGTTCTTCAACAAACTGTATTTTGGATAGTTCAAGTCAATTAAATTGATTATTTCTATAATCATTTTTTTTATTATGGCAGACATTGTTGATAACATTCCTACCTTAGGGCTCCATTTCACTGCCCCCTTCATTTATATAATAAGTTTGTAGATGAGAAATTGTTATTCTATGTTGTAGGTCATATTTGTTTGAGCTTGCAAGACTTTGGTATTAAATTGATAATTTGAAGAAAAAAAAAAATCATAATTCAATGTTAGACTAAGGAAATTAGAGTTTAGAATAATAGTTTATCACGACATTATGTGAGTGTTCATTTTTTTTTAAGTTTTTTTTTTTGTTGGCATATTTTTATTTTTAGTCAACTTTTAAAAAAAATTAAGAAACTTTAGGCTTCTAAATTCTACTTGATGAGACAAATTGAAAAATTAAACTTTAAAAAAAAATTAAAATAAGGTCTAGAAAAGACAAAAATAAGCCAAGCTAGTAGACTTTTTTTTGGCTTATTTTAGATTTTTCAAATTTTTTTTTTTAGAATTTTTTTACTTTTTAAATTTGTTTACACAAGTTGGATTGGAAAAGTTAAATTTTTTTGACATAATTTGAAAAAAAAATTCAAGAAAGGAAGTGACTTATTTGGGAGTTCCCAATAGGATTGGGCTTCTCTCATGTTGAGATCTCAACGTAAGAGAACTTGAGAGGCCTGTAGGGCTTACTACGGGTTTTGTTTTGATGATCCATACTGTTTATTTTGCAGGATTCTTAATGTATATCATCTATGACAGGATTCTCTTATGTTTACATCTCAACATGAGAGAACTTGAGGGACTTGTAGAGCTCATCACATGTTTTGTTTCAATGATCCGAAACATTCATATTTTATGACTCGTTAAGTAGAATATTCATACAAAAAATAAGATGATCGAATATCAGTAACTATATATTTGAATCAAATTAGTATCACAAAAAATGAATGATTATTCTTGAAATTATATTTGTCGTTCATTTTGTTAAAACAAATATGATTCAAATATACAACTGCCGATGTCCAATCATTTTGATTTTTTACATAAGTATTCCACCCAATGAATCCAAAAAAGTGAACAGTTTAGATCACCGAATTGGTTCCAAATTGAACCCATCAAGCCCAAAACTCTGTGAAGTTCAAAGAACATTAGAACAAAACTGTGCATAGCTACCTGGATTGATTGTTTCAAATTTTCTATTATGATTATTTTATTTTGATGGACCAGATTTGATAAGGTTTTGGTTAGGTAATATGTTAACTTATTAATATAACCATAATTCAATTGAAATCAAGAAGATAGAGAGGCAGAGAGAGAGAGAGAGACGGAGCTTGAACACTTCATCCATATAATCCTCAATACAAAGCAAAAGTATGATGATGGTGTGAGAGTTTCTTGCTCTAGGCGTGAGCAACCAATAATCTCAGATTAATCCTACTACGGTTGCAATCGGAGTTTGGTTTTCCTCCACAAATCAAGTACAGAACTCCCAAGAAAAATAACACATCCTTCTCATCCTTAACACCCCCTTACTCTCCTTTCAAACCCGCCTTATGGTAATTACATTTGTGATGTCTGTGAAGAAACCTGCAATAGATTCATTTACCATTATTTTCTATGCAATTTCGATGTTGACATGAGGTGTGCTTCGATGGTGTATAGTATTCAACGGAGGATTGAGCACAAATGTCGTACACAACACAAGTTGATCTCCCTTGAAAGGCTAACCATGTTCTTATGTGATGCTTGTGGTACAAAACATCAAGGCACCTCCTATCTTTGTACCACCTGTGGGTTTTGGGTTAACCTGAAATGTGCTGATTCATTGCTTAACACCATTAAACTCTGTCATCACCATCACCCTCTCACGCTCATGTATTTTGTTCCATTTCAAGATAATCTTCCTTTCACCATCTGTCGCATCTGTGACAAGGAAGTGAACAAAAGAAATTGGGTTTATTATTGTTCTTCCGACTCTGAATGCAGATATTTAGTCCATGTAAATTGCACGACATCAAAAACAAAACATTACATGTTGATCCTTTTTCCTTGCAACTCATTTTATTTCATTTTATGCTTAAATGGTGTACTCTTTTTTAATTTTTTAAATTAATTATCTTTTATCTTTGATTATGTGGTTTCAGAGAATGCGGACTAAAAAGATTTTGATATTAATCTGATCAAGCTTAATTCTGTTGATTCGGGGATAACATCATAAAAAACAAAGCTATCCAAGTTGACCTTCTTTTCCTCTTGGTACTCTGGTTTTTTATTGTCTCATCGGTTCTTTGCTTCTTGTTTGATTACATTTTATTAATCTTCTTTTTGTAGTTTTAGGAATTGAAAAACATATACTAAAGTTGAAGTCCTTGACCCTATTGTGATCACTTTGCTAGTGTCAAATGAATCTGAAAATCCTATGTGATTCGTGATTAGATAAGGATTAAAATATTCCAAAGTCAGAAATTCCAAAAACACTCAATCTAAAATCATCAAGCACTTACGAATGTGATTTTAGTTTGTTTGTTTTTTAGGAATAAATAATAAATCAACACAATTGATTTTTTACGTGGAAAAACCACAATTGAAGAACCTTCAATTGTAATCAAAAACCACGGGCGAACCGCCACTAATCAATCCACTATAGAAGGACTACAAGGTTACAAAGAAACCATACAAATTACCCACACAGCCAATTTGTCTCTGAATCTTCTGTAACTCTTTCACCACGCCTTCGCCACGGAACTGATTCTGAAGTTGGTTCCACTCCTCAACTTCACTTGTCGAATTAACGACTACGTAAAGAACAAACACCTTTTGAAACTTTACGTAAAGATCTTCGGATCACACCGAAGAGAACACTCTTGAATATTAAGTATCAATCTCTTTGATGTATGAATATCAACTCATGAGTTTTAGAACTCTCTCAAGAACATCAAAGAAAACTAAACAAACTCTCAGAAGAAAACTTCAAACAGAACTCTAGAATTGTTGAATCTGATCTAGAAAAAGTTAGATTGGTTTTAGGAGAAAACCATCTACTTATAGAAAACCAAAAGAGTCCCAATCCTGAAAGAAACCAGTTACTTGAAAATTTCCCGGATTCTGAAGCTCGCTCGAGCGAGGATCCTCTCGCTCGAGCGAGGAGTGTAAATCGCGTGATTTCTACTAGTGACCTCGCTCGAGCCACGAGCCCTTCGCTCGAGCGAGGAATACATCCTTGCAGGTTCAGTAGAGACGCCATGCTTCGCTCGAGCCACCATACTCTTCGCTCGAGCGCACAATCATAGCCTTCAGGTTTTGCCCAGACGCAGACCTTCGCTCGAGCGAGCATGTCCTGGCTCGAGCGAGGAAGGCAAAAAACTTAGGAAAATTACATCTCAATTACACAGTTTTGTGCGCGGGATTTTGACAAGATAGGTCCTAACAATCTCCCCCTTTGTCAATACCCGGACAAAACTTTCTAAACAAGATTCCTAACCAAAAGAGCTAACTAAAACAATTACAACTCAACTAAAGACTTAATAAATTACAACTCGATGAAAAGAAAACAATGAATTCAAACTTGAGAACCATCCCCGCATTGAGCTGTAAAAATAAACCAACAAAAGTTGAGCTGTAAAGAAACCAACATAAGCATGCATTCCTCAAACACAACCAATCCTGCAGACGAAAAACCATGAGATAACCAGACATATATTCAACATATTAGATACATCCAGACATATATGTCCAATAGGAAGGTGATGATGAATACAGTATAAAACATACCCCTGGTCCTGAGAAATATGAGATGAATGGGTGGTGACAAAAATGTTGGCGCACACTATGATGTTAAGAAGACGGAACCGAGGAAGCATCTCATTCTGCTGAATGAGAGCCCCAGCGATCCAAGTCCTCGAAACACCACACAATTCGGAAGCAACCATATCAAAATTAATACCAGCCCGGGTAAGAATTGGGAAATGACAATCAGCAATATCTGGAAGACCAAGAAACTCACGAAACACATCATCAGTGATAACAAGAGATGTTTTCCTAACCCAAGTGTGAAAAGTACAACCTTCGCGATTAATAGAATGCATATTACAATAAAACTCGCGAATGAGACTAAGGTTTTGGGGACCGGAAAAGTGTAACACTTGGTCACCACCTAAGGGATCGAACAAGGACCGAATAGGTATGACCTCAAAGGCATTAGGTAAAACATTTCGTTCCAAATGAACTTTCCGTGAGCCATAAGACTCCCTAAACAGTTTAGCCTTTTCTTTGGACTCAAACTTGGAGGTATTGAAGGAAGGTCGGGAAACAGTCATCTTGCGACGCTTGGAAGGTTCTGCCATGACTAAACAATCCACAGAAGTACAAAAGACAGAGGAAGAACTGAACAAGACGAGCAAGACACAACTGCACTGCACACATCCCACATCCCCAATTCCAAACCAAGAAACACAAAAAAAAACCATTAGTCCATTAGCCAAAAACATGGTAGAACAACAAGTAAATGATAATCAGATAATCATATATCAATGGCCAACTAGAAAAACAATGAGAATCAGAAAATCAGGGCTAGATGAACAAGAAGCATGAGGCAGGAGCAAACTATGGCACATATGGTCAACAAGAGGGAACAATCAAGCAATTTTAATAAGAGAACTAAAAAACCTGAAAAACCCAATGTTGAAATATATAGCCTGTACAAACAAAACAACTTCCCCAAATGCAGAATATATAAACATCAAAGAATCAAAAATTGGCCCAATGTGAATCAATGTCACAGTCCCATAAGAATGAATCATCCAGAAAATATCAATATGAGACCCAAACAAAAACCCAAAAATCCCTAATGCTTAAACCAAGAACAACCAAGCCAAACCAATCCAAATGGAAACCCTAGAGGGAAATGCAAAGCATGTGATGCAAAGAGAGTATCCAAGAGTCTGATTGAGACGAAGCGAGCAAAAAACCAAAACATAGAAGATAACCGAGATAGAAAAAAGCGAGCATGGGCACACAACAAATAAAAGTGACAAAGAAAACTTACCAAAGATGAAGAATGTGAAGGAGGAACGGAGACACTCCAAATCCAAGAGGAAACCCTCAACTAAGTCCAGTAAAGAAGGAACACAAAAGCCCTAGGAGAGAGGGAGAGAGAAGAATATGAAGAGAATAAGCAAAAAACTGAAGAGGCCCCTGTTTTTTAAAAATTTGAATCATGACATACCGCTCGGCGAAGAATCTCTAGCTCGGCGAGGGTAACAAAACCGCCAGTTCGCCGAGCGAAAATGGTCGCTCGAGCTGTAAATACATGCTCTCGTGTCTTATGCGAAGGAAGCACGCTCGGCGAGACCCGTCGCTCGAGCTAAGGAAAAAAAACATTTTTTTTTTTTTTTTTTTTTTTAAAACTAAAACACCTAGGATATTTTTGTAAAAAGCAAGGTGACCGGGTGACAAACTATTTCACAAGAACAAGAGCATCCATCAATTCGAGTCACGAAAATTTGAGAACAAGAAATGGAACAACAGCTCATGAATAAAACAGATAATATTAAACCAAAGCCACACGCATCATGAGAATGCATAACTCAAAAACACACATGAGAGCTCATATAAAAAGTGTGTGTGTGTGCAATCCTTGAGATCCACAGAGCTAGAGTTAATCCTGATAGTGATCTGATGGCTGGACCTCCAACAAGAGTAACTGACAGTCACAGAGAAAAGTCAAACCACTGGGAAACACGGGGTATTTGTTGAGTAAATGCGGAAGCTCCCCCTCAGACAATGATCCCCCTTTTTTTTATTTTTTTATTTTTAACTTTTCTTTCTTGTGGGCACTCATTGGTGGCATACACGCTCAGAGTATGGAGTCCAAACCAGAGAAGAATGAAATCAAAATGATGGCCTGGTTGGTGCCTCTGAGGTAGCCTTTTCCTCATGCCCGGAAATCATGTACTGAGGGAGAAACCATGGAAGTGAAATAAGATGGTAGATGGTTAAGAGACTTAGGGTTGGTTTGGGGTGTCCTAAAAAAGTGCACTTTTTGTCTTTTTACGAAAAGATGTGCAGAAAAGTAGAGAGGTGATGTGATGGAAAAAAGATAAAAAGATAAAAAGATGGATTATATAGGTTATGCCAAACAAGGCCTTAACATCACCCATGATATACCAGTATAGGTCAATTCCTCTGTAAGAGTACAAGAAACACTGTCAGTGGTCCATAGAGAACTTTGATCACTTGTGCGGAAACCCCTGCAACAGTTTATCTCAAGGATGTGTACAGAATGAGATCATGAAGTAAATGAGTATGGGCATTCAGAATGAGCTATGAACAAAGATGAAAAAGATCTTGTATGCAGCATGAGCAGTGTTCATATAAATTTTGATGAAAAGATATCAGAACTCAAACACAGATAATCATATTCAAGAACAGTAAGTCAACCACTCACACTCACCTTACAAGAAACAGCCTAGTTACTGAGACATTACACCCAAGGTCTTTCTAAGAAACTCAAAACGAAGAAGATCAAGGGGTTTTGTAAAAATATCAGCTTTTTGATGCTCAGTAGAAACATGTTCCAAAACAACAAGGCCTTCATCCACTAACTCTCGAATAAAATGATGACGGATGTCAATGTGTTTGGTGCGAGAGTGTTGGACAGGATTTTTGAAATGTTTATGGCACTTGTGTTATCACAAAAAGAGTGAGAGTGTTCATTCAATTCCATAATCATGAAGCATTTGCTTCATCCACAACATTTGGGCACAACAACTCCTGCGGCAAAGAATGTATTGACCTCGGCGATGAAGCAGAGAGATAGCATTTTGCTTTTTACTATGCCAAGAAACCAGATTATTCCCAAGGTAAAAACACCCCCCGGATGTACTTTTCCTATCATCAGCACACCCTGCCCAGTCGGCATCAGAAAAACCAGTAATTTCAGCTGTAGTATCAGTGGAAAACCAAACCCCAAACCCCAAGGTCCCATTAACATACTTGATGATGCGTTTTACCGCAAGAAGGTGAGACTCTTTAGGATTGGCTTGGTAACGGGCACAGACACCAACACTGAAGGAAATATCAGGACGACTGGCTGTGAGATACAAAAGACTCCCTATCATACTCCTATAAAGGGTAGGATCAACATCAATACCAGTGGAATCTTTGGAAAGGTGAAGAGTGGTGCTCATGGGAGTGCGGGCATGTTTTGCAGACTCAAGACCAAACTTTGACACAAGATTTTTAGCATACTTAGACTGAGAAACAAATATACCCGAAGGAGACTGTTTAATTTGGAGACCCAAAAAATAAGACAACTCTCCCATCATGCTCATCTCAAACTCATGTGTCATGCAATCCGAAAAATATTTCACAAGATGATCAGCAGTGGAACCAAACACAATATCATCAACATATATCTGAGCAACAAGAATATGAGACTTAGTATGTTTCACAAATAATGTCTTATCCACACTACCCCTTTGAAAATCATTATCAAGAAGAAAGGTAGTAAGCCTATCATACCAAGCCCGAGGGGCTTGTTTCAACCCATACAAAGCCTTGTCTAACTTGTAGACATGATTAGGACATTTAGGGTCCTCAAACCCTTTTGGTTGCTCAACATATGCCTCTTCTTTTAAGTACCCATTCAAAAAAGCACTTTTCACATCCATTTGAAACAATTTAAAGCCAAGAAAACATGCAACACCAAGTAATATGCACGAATGGATTCGAGGCGTGCAACCGGGGCAAACGTCTCATCATAGTCAATACCCTCTACTTGTGTGTAGCCTTGAGCAACCAACCTAGCTTTATTTCTCACAACATACCATTCTCATCGATTTATTTTAAAGATCCACTTGGTACCTATCACATTCATGTCTCTAGGTGCAGGAACAAGAGTCCAAACTTTGTTACGTTCAAATTGACCTAATTCTTCATGCATAGCATTAACCCAACTATCATCTAGCAAGGCCTCTTTAACATTCTTAGGTTCAATCAAAGAAACATAACACATATGTGATACCTCATCCCGAATCTGTCTTCGGGTTTTCATTCGATCTGAAACACTCCCAATTACATTGAGCGGATGATTCGGTTTCACCCTTGCCGATGGTTTGAGTTCAGACTTTGGGTGACAGGGAGGAACCGGAGTCTGTTCTTTTGAGCACTCTTTGGACTTGAACTTACTGTGAGGATGGTCTTTGTAACAATTTCTTGTGATTGAAATGAAGATCTCCTTGATTTTGAGGTTCAAGATCCAAGATTGGAAGCTCAACATTGTCATCCTCATTTGTTCTTGAAGTAGGTGAACTGTGTCATCTATAACCACATTGATAGATTCCATTAATGATGAAGTTCGCAGGTTATAGACTGAAAAGCCCTCTTGTTGGTTGAATACCCTAGAAAAATACCTTCATCACTTGAGTCAAATTTGCCCAAGGGCTCTCTATCTTTGAAGATGTAACACTTACTCCCAAATGTTTTGAAGTATTTTACATTAGGTTTCAAACCCTTCCACAATTCATAAGGAGTTTGTAAAGTCGGCCTTAAATACACACGATTTATGACATAAGCAATGTATTTAAGGCTTCGCCCGAACTTTGGAGGAAGACTCTTACTAAGGAGCATGACCCTAGCCATTTCTTGAACAACTCGTTTTCTTCCTCTCAACCACTCCATTTTGTTGTGGAGTAATAGGAGCGAAAACTCATGCTTAATACCATGCATATCACAAAAATCCAAAAACGAACTATTTTCAAATTCACGACCATGATCGGATTCTTATGATACGCCCAATGGGAACACCTGTTCATTTTGGATTTTAAGAACTAAAGCACGAAAGCATCAAACGACGATTTTTCCTTAAAAATTTACCCATGAGAATCGAGTAAAATCATCAACAGTTAAAAAATGTATCTTTTACCTCCAATGCTTTCAAGTAGTAGGACCCATTAAATCCATGTGAACCAATTCAAGAGGACGTTTGGTTGTTAAGTCGTTTCACCTTTTATGCGAAGCACGGGTTTGCTTGCCAAGTGACATGGTCCACACACGTGGCTCAAATTTTACCTAGTTTAGGTACTCCTCTCACAAGTTCTTTGTTGGCTATCTTAGTTAGGTCTTTGAAATTCATGTGACCTAATCTTTGATGCCACAGATCAATGTTACTTATGATGGCGAGAATGGCAAGTGAGATCATTAGTAGTAAGAATCCCATAGATTATCGGATATGCGAACCCCATGTAAAACAAGATTTCCTTTTTATCCAAAATTTCACATTTATCTTTTGAAAACAATACTTCATGATGGGAATCACACATTTGACTAATGCTCAAGAGATTAGCTTTAAGACCATCAACAAGTAAGGCATTATCTAGCTTGGGAAGACCAACAACACTTATAGAGCCCTTACCAATGACTCTAGAAGTGCCATTATCTCCAAAAGTAACAATTCCTCCTTCATATTTTTCAAGGGAGGTGAAGTAGGATTTGTTACGGACATATGACGAGAGCACCCACTATCAAGATACCACATGTGTGAGTCACGTGCTTTTAGAGCAAGGTGTGAGCAACAAAACAAGTCAAATCATCTTTTCTAACCCAAATCTTTTTAGTCTTGGTGTTCCTAGACATGTAAGGTTGTCTCCTAACCCAAAAAGTGTTAGAATTTCTACCCTTTTGAGACACCTTACCAAACAATTCAAAACAAGAAGGACGAATGTGGCCATACCTACCAGTGATGACAAATAAAAGCAGGTTTTACCTCCTTTTTGTTGATCTTACGACTTTTGCTTGATGAAGAGAAGGATCAACTGGTCTATCTTCAATTTGCCCTTTGCTTGAGTCTTCAAATTATGTGAAGTAGAGGCCTGTTCCTTGTGAGTCGTACCATAGCCTAGCCCTCTTTTGTCGTAACCCATTTGTTGAGACCCAAGTATGTCTTCTAGAGATCTGGAACCTTTGTTCCACATGGCAATTGTTGCTCGAGCAATCTGAGTTCTTCGTCTTCTGTTTTGACTTTTTCTTCCAATGCGACTTGTGACTCAAGACTCTCAAGCTTTTCTTCATATGTGGAATACACCTTCAAAAGTTCATTCCTTTCGGGCCACAGATAGGAGTTTTCCACATAAGTCTTGTCACACTTGAGATCTTGATGACATTCTGCTTTGTCAAAGAGTTCTCCTTTGAGGACATTCTCACTCTCGCATGTTTTAAGCTTGAGAGAGAGTTTGTCGTTGGTTTTAGACAAATTCAGAGATTCCTCGCTGCCTTCGTAAGCTTGTTGGAGCTCTTCACCATTGATCTCATCAATGTCTTGATAGTTCATCATCCTCTCTTTGCTCCTCATTCTTCTTAACCTCATCCAATCTGGCAACCAAGGCAGACAAGTCGTTGGATGTAGGTGGAGGTGAATCTCCTCTTTCATGGAATTGGCTCAGAATTTCCCATGCATCTTTAGCCTTTGTGCAGTGAGCGACCCGTTGCTGTTCTTCATTAGAAATTGCTCCACGAATAATGATTAGGGCTCTCTGATTGCCCGGATTATCTGCACTTTCTGTATCTTCTTCAATGGTTTGCCAACCTTCTGGTTCATAGGCTCTCGAAAAGCCCTCATTCGATTTTCCAATACAGTAGTTGGTCCCATCAAAGGTGGGAGCATGATGCAAGTTCGACCACGGGTGATCCGAAGGCTTTGGAAGAGGTTGAGAAACCGTGGCCCAAAATGCCATGAAAGCACTATTCCCATCTTCACCAGATTGAGTTCTTGGGTTCTTGCTCACTTCGTCATCCCAAGTTACGGTGTAGACTTTCTTCCGATTCTTTTTCAGTAGGGCATTCAAGAGATATATGGCCAAACCCTTGACATTCAAAGCACTTGACCCTAGCCCCTAATGACCTTCTTTTCAAGAGTTTGAGCTAATTTTGGTGGAAAAGTTTTGGGTTTGTCATTACTCTTCTCTTTTGAAATAGGGGCTCAAATTAGGCTTCTTTTTAAAAATTTTTAAACTGCTTTTGTAAGCATAGCGTCATCTCGGACTCTAAATCAAATTCAGGTCTCGGAGTTTTTGCAGTCTCATGAGTACTAGTGAAAGCCATACTTTCTTTTTGCTTTTTCTTAGAAATTTGGTGTGCCTCATAAGTCTGCAAATTTCCAACCAATTGATCGAGCTTGAGGGTATCAACATTCTGAGCCTCCTCAATCGCTGTCACCTTTGATTGGAACCTCTCGGGAAGGGACCTCAAAATTTTTCCCACAACTTTAGCTTCCGGGATTTTTTCACCGAGAGTGAAACAGGAATTCACGATATCACTGAGTTTTGCATAGAAATCATCAAACGTCTCATCGTCGCGCATAAAAAGGGTTTCAAAAGCAGATGTGAGACGTTGAAGTTTTGACCTTTTGACAGAGGTAGTTCCTTCGTGAATTGTTTCAAGAATATCCCACGCCTCTTTTGCTATTTCACACGTGCAAATTCGACGGAATTCTTCAGGTGTGACAGAGCAGAAGAGGGAGTTGAGAGCCTTGCTGTTCCAACTCGAGTTCTGATAATCAGTTGTGTCCCATTTATCTAGAGGTTTAGGAATATCAATGCCATCTATAGTGATAGTAGGTTCACTCCACCCAAAGACAACACAGTGCCAAACTTTCTCATCGATAGATTTTAAAAATGCTCTCATGCGAGCTTTCCAATAAGAATAGTTTGTACCGCCTAGTAAAGGGGGGCTATGAGTCGAGTTACCTTCACGAATAGAATCCATAAAACTAGTCACACAAAATCACACTCCTATAGTTTTGAAAAAACAAAGAGTGACCCGCTCTGATACCAATTGAAAATCCTATGTGATTCGTGATTAGATAAGGATTAAAATATTCCAAAGTCAGAAATTCCAAAAACACTCAATCTAAAATCATCAAGCACTTACGAATGTGATTTTAGTTTGTTTGTTTTTAGGAATAAATAATAAATCAACACAATTGATTTTTACGTGGAAAAACCACAATTGAAGAACCTTCAATTGTAATCAAAAACCACGGCGAACCGCCACTAATCAATCCACTATAGAAGGACTACAAGGTTACAAGAAACCATACAAATTACCCACTGCCCAATTTGTCTCAATCTTCAGTAACTCTTTCACCACGCCATGCAGGCGGATTCTGAAGTTGGTTCCACTCAACTTCACTTGTCGATTAACGACTACGTAAAGAACAAACACCTTTTGAAACTTTACGTAAAGATCTTGGATCACAATCAAGAGAACACTCTTGAATATTAAGTATCAATCTCTTTGATGTATGAATATCAACTCATGAGTTTTAGAACTCTCTCAAGAACATCAAAGAAAACTAAACAAACTCTCAGAAGAAAACTTCAAACAGAACTCTAGAATTGTTGAATCTGATCTAGAAAAAGTTAGATTGGTTTTAGGAGAAAACCATCTACTTATAGAAAACCAAAAGAGTCCCAATCCTGAAAGAAACCGCATTACTTGACAATTTCCCGGATTCTGAAGCTCGCTCGGCGAGATCCTCTCGCTCGAGCGAGGAGTGTAAATCGCGTGATTTCTACTAGTGACCTCGCTCGAGCCACGAGCCCTTCGCTCGAGCGAGGAATACATCCTTGCAGGTTCAGTAGAGACGCCATGCTTCGCTCGAGCCACCATACTCTTCGCTCGAGCGCACAATCATAGCCTTCAGGTTTTGCCCAGACGCAGACCTTCGCTCGAGCGAGCATGTCCTGGCTCGAGCGAGGAAGGCAAAAAACTTAGGAAAATTACATCTCAATTACACAGTTTTGTGCGCGGGATTTTGACAAGATAGGTCCTAACAGAATCTATTGATCTGATGACTCAATTTATCGAGGGCATGAGACTAAAAGGGAAGTACAAGTGTCATGACCCATACCCGTCCTTATAAGTTTAGCATCGTAACCGGCCAGTAATCCTTGGATTACCAAAGGCCTCTTAACAGACGAACATATAATTAGGGGTTGTGGAAGCAAATACTAATTATATAACATCCATTGAGCTGTGCAGACTTATATGAGACAGAAAAATTTTAAACTTTATATACGTACATATACACATCATCATATATACACATATATAAGCTAGACAAAAAGAGACTTAGCCTTATTTACAAAATACACAAAGACTTTTTTGACTGAACAGGAAAACAAGAGTTCAACTTATGCACTTAGCCATAACCACTAGACATGTCCGAAACCTCCACAGGAGGCACATAGGTTGGCTATCAAAAACTGATTCCAGGCAGACGCCTCTAAGCTTGGTCACGCCCTGATCACCTACATACATATATATAAACAGTGAGTTCGTGCCCAGTGAATAATAACAGAGTAAAAGGTTTAATGAATGATGTCCATCACAGAGTTGGAAATCAGATTCTTATCAGAAACAGAGTCTTATGCATATTCAAATTCCAAATCAGAAACAAATTCATATACATATTCATGATCATTTTCATATTTAGATTTTGCATATAATCATATGTGGTACACCCCTTAGCTATCATATCAACTTGGTCCTAAGACGCACATGTATAGTCGGTACCAACGACCATAAAGATTCATATCTTGCGCGCAAGTAGCCATGGTATTGTTACCCCCCGGCAAGGGCCACGTGAATATAGGCCTCGGTATTGTTACCCTTGGACAAGGGCGACGTAAATATAAGCCACAGTATTGTTACCCCTAGGCGAGGGCCACGTGCATATTGGCCACAATATTGTTACCCTCGGGCAAGGGCCACGTAAACTAAGGATGCCACAAATACATTTCAGAAAAATAGACATTCATTCATAATTCACAAAATAGCATTTCAGAAAACAGATCGTATCATATCAGTCAGAAAATACTTGTAATTAAACATAACTTTATAGAATTATTACTCACAGATAGTAGCAGAAGCAGATCAAACAGATCAAGCAGACAATAGCACGTGACCTATACAAACACATAACATATACACATTGATGCACAATATTACTCCCTTAATCAAACTTGATTTTCTTGTTTGCTGTCTAAATAATTCGAATGTCCACTACGCTTATTCTTTCTTTAGTCAAATGAATCGGGTTCTCATTTCACAAACCCCTTTTATTACTAAATCATTTTTTTCTGAATAAACCAATTCGTCACTTGACTTCTTAATCAAGTATCACTAAGTTAATGACTTATTCTTTAATCAACTAATTAATGTTGATTGTTAGCTTATTAATCCTTATTGAGCCATAAATCATGTCTAGAATGCTTTGGAAAGAGATGAGAATAAAAATGTGAATTAAATGCAATTTTTCAAAATATGCTGAAAATAGGGTCTTCGCTCGAGCGCTACTTTGGTCGCTCGAGCAAACTATAAAATTTTGCAAAACTTCTAGGTGCTCAATTTTCACACTCGACCGGAGCTTTCCTCGCTCGAGCGTACAACATGAATTTTGGAATTTCCAAAACTGTGTTTGAGCTTCAAGGTTGATACTCAAAGCTTCAAAACTTGTGTTTTTGGTACAAAATCATGTTCCAATTGTCCAAATTTAGATTTAACTCATTTTCTTTATATCAAACCCACAATTTTAAAACATGAATTAGACTTTCCAAATTCTTGAAATTTCATGATGTATGTAAAAATAGAACCCAATTTTATTATTAACAAGAATCAACTTAACTATGAATTACACAAATCAATTTCTTAGAAATTCAACTTAACTCAATTTTTAACCAAAAACTTAATTTATAATCATAGATGTTCTAAAATGTGTTTAAGTTGAATAAAACTTTTAAATTAAATTACATGCATGGATTGAAGATCAAAATCAAACAAATTCCTAATTTTCAAAGCTTTTCCTTTTAAATTGAATTAGTTTAAATTCTTCAAAATCTATGATGCATGTAACATTAGAGTATTAAAACTTACAAAATTTGTCCATGCATGTATAGATGAAACTCAAATTCATGCAAGACTACAAAAACCAAACTCAACATAATTGATTTCAAAATTAATTTCCATAAATTGAACATAACTCCATTGTATGGGTCAAATCTTCAAATAAGTCTTGTTGCATGTAATTTATAAGACTCAATTCAAGAATAATTCTCAAAATTGAACCCAAACTTGACAAGTTTAAAGAATCATAACTCATATTTTGCAACCTAATTTGATTGAACATGCAAGACTCAATTTCCATGAATTTATATAATTAATCCTCAAATCTCTATTTTAATTTTCTCAAAATTCATCTTAAATCAATTTATGTCTAGATTATTTAAACAATACTAAGAAGATGATGGAATTTCTTACTTGAAGATGAATTTTCCACAATTTTAAGCTTGAATCTTGGGATCCCACAAGGCTTTCTTCTTCTCCCGGTCTTTCTCTCTCTCAGTCGTGTTCTCTCTTCTTTTCTTTTTTTCTAACTCTGTTTCCAGCAAATTGAAGGCCACCCTTTGACTTCATTCATCATCTTTTTTTTCTTATTATTTTATTTTATTCATTAGTGGGACACTTGTCCTTATAATATGAACCCATGTGGTGGTATGTTAGGATTAGTTTAGCACACTAATTACACATTAGTTTAATTAAATATCACCTAGTCTTGATTAATCATAATTAGCACATAACCTAATTAATCATAACTAATTACAATTCGTACATGATTTAATTAGTCTAATTTGACTTCCATTAAGGCCCAATTAATTATATTTAAGCTTTAGCATTCTGAATCAAATTTTAATCAAACTCCCGAAGGCTCCAAATATTAAATTAAACTTATTGTCATCATAAATTTTAATTTCTCAAATCATTTAGGCCTTCAATTTCTGATCAGACTTCAAATTCCCATCAATAAATTACATATTCAAATTGGACACTTCATAAATAAATTTAATTCAAACTAATCGTAATTCTCAATTCTCATAACTTAATTAATTTAATTAACTTCAATTCGGACCCAATTAATCAAATCTAAATTTTACTAAACTGAATCGAATATTTAATTAAACTCATTAATTTTACCTTCTTCAGCCATTAGACTTTCAAAATAAATACTAGACAAAACCATATGCGAATTAGGCCCAGTAATTCTCAAAGATTCTAAATCTCATAATTCTCAATACTTCTCATAATGACTAATTAAAATCCAAATCTCCTTAATTAACTAAGTGTTAATCATTATACGTGGTGGGGTCGTTACAACAAGGGAGCGACAAAGATCCAACATGTTAGCAATCACCACCCATTAATTTTTTTCGACAAGCAAATTGACAGTGAGTTGTGCTCTGGGAGCAGATTGCCCCTCTTGAATGAGGTGATGAAGAATGATGAAAAATGCAATGGGTGTGCACAAAGCATTTCTGCTCCATTTTTTTTGTTGTACCAAATGCAACTTTTTTCAGCATGAGTGGTGTGCAGAGTTACCCACTGAACTCTGACACCCATGTCACTTGGATCATCCACTTCTCTTGACCCCAAAATTCCATCTAGCTGAATGTCGATGTTGTAGGCTAGACTAGATTCTAACACATTTATTTCCGGCTGTTCTGCCTGCAATTTCTTCGTCGATTGTAAGTGTGCAAACCTACCACATATTATCAAGCACAAAGCTCACGAGCACACCCTCACTCTAAGGCAAATATGGTCCAGTAGTTGTGCTGCCTATAATAATGATTATGATCCTTTTCATTGTGCATTTGTATGCGACCTTTGCAATCTGAGTTTTTGTGATAGCTGTGCTCTTTTGCCGGGCACAGTTAAGTCATGGATACTACTGGGTCGGTGGACCCTGATAAGTATTGTTCACTCAACCCTACTGTTCACTCAAACATTGGATCCAATAGGGGATTTGGGTACTTTTGTAATTCCCATGTGCTTCCATGTAACCCTAATTCTATACTTATAAATAGATGAGGGGGCACCTCTTTTAGGTTAAGAGCGAGTTGTATTTTTCTGATCATAGTGAAAACCGTAGCAACCGTGGACGCAACCCTATTCTGGGGTGAACCACGTAAATCCTTGTGTTTTTGTATGTGTGATTTGTTTGATTCGTTAATTTTTTTTCTTATTTGTTATTTCATATCTCACCGATCTTGGTTAGGAAGGGTCAATTTCTAACAACTGGTATCAAAGCATTGGTTCGAATGGAAGCAATGGCTATAGACAAAAAGGTTATAATCGATAAATTCAATGGCACAGATTTTAGATTTTGGAAGATGTAGATTGAAGACTATTTGTATTAGAAAAAACTATATGAGCCCCTTTCAGGGACGAAACCAGAAAAGATGAAGGATAATGAGTAGACTCTTCTTGATCACCAAGTGCTAGGTGTTATTCGGCTAATGTTGCCTCGTAACGTTGCATTTAACATAGCAAAAGAGAAGACTACATGGGATCTCATGGCGGCACTCTCAAACATTTATGAAAAACCTTTTGCCTCAAATAAAGTTTATTTGATACGTAGATTGTTTAATTTGAGGATGATAGAAGGTGCTTCGGTGGCTGAGCATCTGAATGAATTCAATATTTATGGTAACACAATTGAGTTCTATATCTATCGAATTTGATGATGAGGTTGGGACTTTGATTCTTCTATCTAGTTTGCCAGAAAATTGGAATGGTACTATAACGGCAATGAGTAATTCTTCGGGAAAAGAAAAATTGAATTACAATGATATTCAAGATTTAATTCTGAGTGAAGAAATTCGTATGAGAGAATTAGGGGAAACATTAGGTTTTGCCCTAAATACAGAAGCCAGAGGAAGATCAGTAGGTGCAATAACCCCGACCCGTAATTAGCTACTAATCGGTAATTAAGGATGCTAATGGGAGGATTAAAATGAATTATGTGTTTATTATGTAATTTGCATCATAATTGGTCGTCTATTTGTCGACCGTTAAATTATATGTTCATGTTTAATGGTTTAAATTGTAAATTGAAGGCCTTATCGGCGACCGAACCAGAAATTGATTAATGTTTTATGATCACTAGAATTAATGTGATTTTATGGTATAACTAATTAAAATGTGATTTGGTATGATCAAATTAGATTAAAATAAGCTAATTAAAGAGTTGGCCTTAATTACCATTTTGCCACCTTTAGTGGCCTATTTCTCCAACACGTTTGAGCCTTATTTCATAACATATTTTCAGTCATTTTGAGAGTGTAGAACCGGCTAGAGAGAGAGAGAGAAATAGGAAGAGTTAAACTCAACATGAATTTTGCTTAGAAAATTGGAAGATTGAAGGAGTTCTACAAAATTGAGCTTCTCTACCTTGAATTGAAGGCTCTAGGTGAGAATTTAACCCTTAAATTGTGAACCTAAGCCATTTAACATGAGATTTCTTCAAGGTTATGAGTTTAATCATGTAATGGAGCTTAGAATGAGGAGTTGAGTTTCAAATCATGCATGCATGCATAAATTCTTGCATTTTGAAGTTAATTTTCATAAAAACTTCCATGCATGTTTACATATGGGTTGAAGACCATGATATCATTTTATTTTCCAACAAATTACCAAGTTTGATCATGTTATGGAAGGTTTAAAGTGGGAGAAGTTCTTGCATGTCATGTTCATGAATTGATTTTTGGGTTTCAAGTTGTTTTCATAGAGATTCTTGCATACATGTCCACATTATTGGTTTAATCCATGAGTTCATCTTGTTTTCCACCTAATCATCAAGTTTTAAGTTGCTTTGAGGTATTTGATCATGCTTTAAGAGGTTTGAAACGAGAAAAGTTCATGCATATCACATAGAAATCATGTTCATGAATGTTGGTTTGAAATTGGATTTAAATGAACTACCCTTGGGCCTTGATTTCTCAAATTGATCTTTGAAACATGTAATATTATGAGTCTTGAAGTGTTTTCCAGAAAATTAGCCCAAGAGGAATGGTTTTGATGCACCAAAAGTCGAATTTGAGCTTGAGGATGCAATATGGAAATTCCAAAAAATTGCATCCACGCTCGAGCGAAGGAGTTCTCGCTCGAGCGACCACTTTGAGATCGTGCACTCCACTCGAGCGACCAAAAGTCCGCTCGAGCATGAAATGTAAGCTCCCAGAAGTTTTGCATCATTTGCAGATCGCTCGAGCGAAGGAATGTGCGCTCGAGCGACCACTCATATTTTTGCATGTCCGCTCGAGCGAGGAAGTCTACGCTCGAGCGAAGTTTCATTTCTGCATGTCCGCTCGAGCAAGGAAAGATTCGCTCGAGCGAGGACCTAAAATTCTAAAATTTTGCCTAAGTGTTTTAAGGTATGTTTTAACATCCTCATTGCATCGTAGGCATTCCTAAGCCTTAATTGAGCTATAGTAATGAGGTTATGGGTTAGAAACATACTAATGAATGAACGTGCTAAGTTAAGAGAATGCAAGGGTGTGTGTGTTCTAACATTGTGATAAGAATGAACATGAACCAACGTAATGAAAGCTAAGCCGTGTTGGCCAAGTACATGTGTAATAATGAGATACGTTGTGTTATGTGCCTTTGTGATTGTAGGTCAACGTCCGAGAAGTGATTGACCATCTACGAAACCACTGTGAGTAACGTTATCGTAAAGATACGGTTATATGAAATTATGTTCCAAATGAGATATGATATGCTATGATTTCTGAAATGATATATGTTTTTGTGAACGAACATTCCAAGTTTGAAATCTATTATAGCATCCTTAGATAGTCCCAAGTCATGGGGAATGGCATGAAAATGTGGGTCCATGACATACAAGTAATTACGAGATTTCGTTAGCTACTTCATTGTGGTGATACGTGTTTAATCCGTGTCCAGGACCGGTTACTCTAGTCGAAAGACGTTCTGTTCTGTTCTGTTCTGCGTTCTATGGAATATGCCATTATTATGTTCTGATATGAGATGACTATGATTATGCTATGATCTATTTTGTACGTACAAAATGTTCGGATTTCGTTCTAACCCCTTTACCTTAATGTTATTCACTGGGCTTTAGCTCACTGTTTGTATATATATGTATATAGGTGAGCATTCTGGAGTGCAAGCCCGAAGGTTTTGTGGGGACTATGTTTCTGTTGTCAGCCAGCCTTTGTGCCTCCCGTAGAGGTTCCTGATGTAGCTTGTGTTGAGGCCCTGTTGATTCTGTACATGTATATCTATATGATGAAACTTGTTGGTTGTGCTTAAGATATTAAGTGTGTGGGTATAATGTATGTTTGACTATTGGTTGACTATCAGATATGTCTTTTAAAGTTTTAAATATTCTATTCCATGTAAGTCAACACAGCTCATTGGACAATTATAATTTTTGTATATTGCTTCCATAACCCCTTATTATATGCTTATCTGTTCAGAGGCCTTCGGTAATCCAAGGATTACTGGCCGGTTACGATGCTAAACCTATAGGGGCGGGTTTGGGTCGTGACAGCAAGAAAAAACCCGAACCGCAACAGATCAAAATCCAAACACAGAAGCAAGTCAAGAACTGGAGAGAGACGGAGTTGCTGGAATTGTGGAAAGAATGGACATCTAAAAGGAGATTGTCCGACATTGAATAAGAACAAAGGTGATCAAAATTAGAAGTCTGCTAATGCTGCAATGGAGGAGATTTATGATGCTTTGATCTTGAGTATTGACAGCCCTCTTGAATCTTGGATTTTAGATTCTGGAGCATCATTCCATTCTACTTCACAGAAGGAAATCATGGACAATTACATTGGTGGTGATTTCAGAAAGGTTTATCTAGCTGATGATGAACCTTTGAAGATTGTGGGTAAAAGGAACAATCAGGTTGCCAAACAGATCTGTTTGGAAAATACAGAATATCAGACATGTGCTTGGTTTGAAAATAAACTTGATTTCTGTTGGACAACTTGATGATGAAGGTCATGTTGTAACCTTCATGGATGGTTTGTGGAAAATCACCAAAAAGAAGACACCCTTTACATGACTACGAACAATAGGGATGCAGTAGCAGTTGCTGGTGAGAAAGAAGACTTAAATCTGTGGCACTAAGGGCTTAGGCATATGAGTCAAAAAAGAGATGAAGGTACTTGCATCTAAGGGGAAACTGTCAGATTTGAAATCGGTGAACATTGACTTTTGTGAGGATTGCATCTTCGACAAACAAAAGAGGGTCAGTTTTTCAAAGGATGGCAGGAAACCGAAGTCAAAAAAATTGGAGTTGGTTCATACAAATGTGTGGGGATCTGTACCAGTTTCATCTCTTGGAGGATCATCATACTATGGAGTCTTTTGGAAAGTTGGTAAAAAGCCAACTTCCAATTTTTTACCCATTTTGGGTCACATCAACTCTCACATAACTTACCCACAAAAAGACAGAATAAGCTAAAAAAGTCAAAAAGTCAGCTTTTTACCAATTTCTCAAAACACCCCTATGTTACCTTTATTGACGACTCAACGAGAAAGGTATGGGTTTATTTTCTGAAACATAAATCTGAAGTTTATACTACTTTTAAGAAGTGGAAAGCCTTAGTAGAGACTGAAACAGGCCTGAAATTAAGTGCTTGAGATAAGATAATGGAGAGGAATATGAGGATAATGAGTTCAAGAAATATTGTGCAAAATGTGGAATTAGAATGGAGAAGACTGTTTGAAAGACACCTCAATAGAATGGCATTGCAAAACGCATGAATAGAACTCTGAATGAACATGCTAAAAGTATGAGGATACAAGCCAGATTACCAAAGATGTTTTGGGCAGATGCAGTTAACACTGCAGCATATCTAATTAACCATGGTCCATCTGTTCCATTTGATGGAGAGTTACCACAAGAAGCTGGGAGTGGTAAAGAGATAAATTTTTCTTTTTTGAAAATATTTGGCCGTGTTTCATATGTGCATATAGATTCTGCCGATAGAAGTAAACTTGATCCAAAATATGTTAAATGTACTTTTATTGGGTATGTCATTGATCAATTTGGTTATCAATTTTGGGATGATAAAAATTAGAAAATAATCAGAAGTAGAGATATCGTATTTAATGAGAAATTAATGTATAAAGATAAGGATAAGTCTGCATGTGAATCTGAATCTATTACATGTCATGAGCATGTTGAGTTCAAGGAGATTACTGAGAGTGATTTGAATAGTAGGATTCAGAATAATCCTGAAAAACTTATTCCACAAACTGAGCCATATACTTCTACTCCTAAGTTAAGACGGTTAGAAAGAGAGTCTAAACCTATACAGTGTTGGTCTCCATTCTGATGGGGGTGAACCTGAAAGTTATGATGAGGCTTTGCAGGTTGATGATTCAATTAAGTGGGAGTCTCCATTCTGATGGGGGTGAACCTGAAAGTTATGATGAGGCTTTGCAGGTTGATGATTCAATTAAGTGAGAGTCAGCTATGCAGGATGAAATGGATTCACTCATGGCAAACCAAACATGGGAGTTGATTGAATTACTAGTGGGTTAGAAAGCTTTGCACAACAAGTGGGTTTACAGGGTCAAACAGGAATATGATGGGAGTAAACGCTACAAGGCCAGATTGGTTGCAAAGGGATTTCAACAAAAAGAAGTGGTTAACTACATTGAAATTTTCTCTCTAGTTGTGAAGTTGACCACTATCAGATTGGTGCTGGGAATTGTGGCTGCTGAAGATTTGCATCTTGAGCAGATGGATGTGAAGACGGATTTTCTCCATGGTGATTTGGAGGAGGAAATTTACATGAAGCAACCACAAAGTTTCTTGGCACGTGGCAAAGAGGAGTTTGTATGCAAACTTCGAAAAAGCTTGTATGGTTTAAAACAGGCCCCAAGGTAGTGGTACAAGAAGTTTGATGGGTTTATGTGTAGCAGCGATTTTACAAGATGTCAAGCAGATCATTGTTGTTATTTCAAGAGGTTTGACAAAAGTTATATTCTTTTGCTTTTATATGTTGATGATATACTTATCGCAAGATCTAGCATTGAAGAGATAAAAAGATTGAAGAAATTTTTGTCCAACCAATTTGAGATGAAAGATGTTGGAGTTGCAAACAAAATCCTTGGTATGAGGATTTACAAGGACAAGGCAAATGGTACTTTGAAGTTGTCACAGGCTGAGTATGTTAAGAAAGTTCTCAAGAGGTTTAGCATGGATGGTGTAAAGCCAGTGAGCACTACATTGGCTAGCCATTTCAAACTTACCAAAGAGCAGTCTTCAATGACTGAAGAAGAGCAGTCTTCAATGACTGAAGAAGAGCAGGCTTATATGGAACATATTCCATATGCTTCAACTATCGGTAGCATAATATATGCTATGGTTTGTACTAGACCAAACATTGCACATGCAGTGGAAGTGGTTAGTAAGTACATGAGTAATCCAGGTAAACAGCATTGGAAGGCAATGAAGTGAATCCTTAGATACTTGAGTGGTACTACAAACATGGCACTTTGTTTCAGACGAACCGACATCGGGTTACATGGTTATGTTAATGCAGACATGGCTGGTGATATGGATAACAGAAAGAGTACTACTGATTATGTTTACACATTGAGTGGTACAGCAGTGAGTTGGATTTCACAATTACAAAAAATTGTGGCCCTTTCTACAACAGAGGCTGAGTATGTTGCTATTACTGAAGCTGGGAAAAAGATGACTTCGTTACAAAATTTCCTAGCAAAGTTGGGTAAGACGCAAAAGATGAGTATTTTGTATAGTGACAGTCAAAGTGCTATTCATCTTGCAAAAAATCCGACTTTTCATTCTAGGATGAAACACATTCAGCTGCGATACCATTTCATTCGTTCACTAGTAGATGATGGAGTCTTGTCTCTTGAGCAGATCCAAGACAATAAGAATCCAGCAGACATGTTGACCAAGACAGTCACCATTGACAAACTGAAGTTGTGTGCAATTTCAGTTGGCCTTCAAGATTGATGAAGGAATATCGAGTTGTTGCGGCGTTCCTCTATGTGATGAAGATAATGGAGAGCTTGTGTTATCAGGTTCCAAGTGAGAGATTGTTGGGTCGGTGGACCCTAATAAGTATTGTTCACTCAACCCTATTGTTCACTCAAACACTGGGTCCAATGGGGGTTTGGGTACTATCGTAATTCCCATGTGCTTTCGTGTAATCCTAATTCTATACTTATAAATAGATGAGGGGGCACCTCTTTTAGGTTAAGGGAGAGTTGTATTTTTCTAATCATAGTGAAAACTGCAGCAGCCATGGACGTAACCTTATTCTTAGGTGAACCATATAAATCCTTGTGCATGTGATTTGTTTAATTTGTTAATTTCTTTCTTGTTTATTATTTCGTATCTCACCGATCTTGATTAGGAAGGGTCAATTCCTAACAGACGCGATAAACACCCATTCACCCTAACCTATTCCCCTCCCCTTCGGATTTGTCCTCTCAAAGACCAAGTCAAGGATGACTACTATTGTGAGATTTCTGAGAAAGAAATAAATCCGAAATTATGATTCTATCATTGTGCCATGTCTGAGCAATCTCTTCACACAAGATGCATCTGTCAAATTGACAGCTATTCAGATGTCAAGTGTGGGGCAACCATTAAAATCGTTAACTATCACCCACACCTCAATTGTGTCGGAAAACCCAAGGAGGTTGGTTTTGCCGAATTCCCGTGCCACCAATGTGGCAGAGGTGGTGGCAGAGGTTTGTGAAAGTGAAACGATTGGCATATGCACTATCAATGTGAACCTTGTAATTTTTGGATGCACTCACTGTGTAACAGAAATCTTAGAAAATGAAATTTCATCAAGACCGACTGGTTTTTGGAGTTGATTCTGCATATGCTGAGGTAGATGAGTCTGAGTGAGGTGTCGCCATTGCTAAATGGTCTTGTGAAGCTCTGATGGCATGATGAACAACAGAGAGATAAGATTTTTGAGTAAACTAAGAAGAAGACGACAAATGAAGACAATTTTCAATCCAAATGGTGATAGTTTTGTTGTTCATTGAGTGGGCTAAATTTTTATTATTTATTTATTTATTTTTTGCATATTATCCAATTACCAAATGAAATAATGTTTGTATGGTTACAAAAAAAAAAAAAAAAAAAAAAAGTGAAAAAGTGAATTTAGTTCTACTCCAATGATCTAACTTGTAGAGTTAACTGAGACTGCAAAATCATAAACTAAAGTCATATGAGATTTAAAATGAACTATCCTAAAAAATGATTTTATCCCTAAATTTTTGTTTCCAAAATCTAGATATGACACTGTAACTGGACACAGTTGGTCACGAGAATGTAGCCACTTCATATTCCATTTGCCCAATTTGATGCTGTATCTCAATGATCATGACATTGAGAAAAAAAGTATTTAACACTACTACACTGGATGATTGATCATCAAATTACAGCAACAAAACAAACCCCCCCAAAAGCAGAACACACAACTACAACAAGAAAATGAATTTACATCAACAAAATACCAAACTAAACACCACCTACTTCTTACCATCTTCGATGGCTTTATCTAACACCACTTTAAAGTGCTTTTCATACTCAAATCCCACCACCACCGGTGGAGGTGGCAAAGGAAAACCCCCTGGCACCACAGCCTGCTGCCTGTTCCCAAATATGCTCCAAACAACCAGCACAATGATTGCTCCCAATGCACCACAAGCAGCCCCAAATATCAGCAATACGAGAACTCTCAAAACACAATCGCGGCTCTTTGGAGCCACTAGGGCTTTCGTCTTCTTAGAGAAAGCCCCGGGATCCAAAGGCTGCGAATGCAGCCAATTCGGAACTGTCCTGAGCTTGAAGCTCCATGAATACACATTACATCTTTGTGAAGAATTCCCATTTGAAGAGCTTAGCCCTATGAAAACCTCCTCTTCATTCCACATTTGTGACAAGTCAATTGGGCATGAAAGCAATGGATCAACAGGCCTCAATTCACCCAATTGACTCAACCTAACCTCTATTCGCTTCGAACCCGCCTCGTAATCAATCCAAGCTTGCAATTTATTACCACTATTCAGCACCAAATTGATTGAAGAAACATTGCTCACTTTAACAGATACGAAACCATTGACATCAATACCAACATGATTGGCATTCAAATCGCCGTACTTGTCATCCATCAATGTATCAAATTCAACACCCAGAGTCCTAATTTTGTTGTCACTCAACAACCCAGATGAACCACTGTCGAACACATTCAATGGAAACCCAACAGGAACCATAACGAAAGCGAAACCATCTCCACTCTCCGGAGACATCGAAAAAGTGAAAAAAGTCGAAAAAGACACCATTTTTTTGGGATTTCCTTCGACTAGCTTGATGGGTTTCTTGTAAAGGACTCGCCCAGAGCTTAAACTCGAAAACCCAGTAATTTGTACGGACGAACCGCCATTGACGACCTTGGCAGAGCCATATAGAGTGAGTGTGGACTCGAAGTTCGAATCTTTGTCGAAGTTTGTGAAAGCAAAGGTCGAGTTTGTGTCTGAGTCTGTGGTTTTGAAGAAGAGAATGAGTAAAAAAAGGGCTGTGAAGTACCTGGAAGTGGACAGTGTGGCCATACTCGATCTGGGTTTGAGCTGAAACTCCTGCGGATTTTGTCTGTTGCTGTGGGTTTTCTAGGGTTTGTGGATTGAACCTGTCTGGTGATTCATTTTTTCAAAAAAAAAAAATTCTAGGGTTTGGGGAAGAAGCAGAGGAAAGTGGTGAAAAGACACTCTGCTTTTACTTTTCTCTCAGTGGTCAACATGAGACTCTTCATTGTAAATGCCCTATTGTTTTGTAATTTAGCAAGTAGGCCCCTAGTATGCTTTTATTTCACATTCATCTGTATGAATTTGAATTAAAACTCATAAAACGTTTGAGAGGCACACACAAATGAGTTAAATGTATTTTTTTTGTAACTTTGTAGTAAAAATTATGTTTGTAAAAAATTAATTTCATTAAAGATTTATAAATATATGAACAAATCGTATTATATTTTATAAAATAAATAGTTTACGTTTATAATTATATTTGTCATTTATTTTATAAAACGAAATGTAATTTATTTATATATTTATAAATGTTTAATAAGGTTATTTTTTTTATGGATAATCTTTATTATAACTCTTACAAAGATCATAGGTATGGATCTAAATTAAAACCCACAAAATATATATGTGTGTGTGTGTGTGTGTGTGTGTGTGTGTGTGTGTGTGTGTGTGTGTGTGTGTGTGTGTGTGTGTGTGTGTGAGAGAGAGAGAGAGAGAGAGAGAGAGAGAGAGAGAGAGAGAAGGATTGGAGAGCAACTCACCTCTTACCTCACCTCTAAATAAATATTTGTATTTTGTACCACGGCCACTTGAGATATTTGTAAGATCAAAAAATTATTGCATACTTTGAGATTAATGTTTTCAACAAATGTGTTGGTATTAACAACCTATTTATTATTTTAGACTTTTTATTTTTTTATTTTTTAAATTACAATAATAACTTTAAATAAAATTACTAAAGAGGACATCAATTATTTTGGGACATTCCATCTCATAATTAAGCCCATACTAAATTATGAGATATAGTTTATGAGAGTACCCACCTCTATCACCACTCATCGATCTTTCCCAAATCTTACCATCACAACCTTGAGAACCCTCTATCAGCGATATTTCCGGCGACAATGATGGCAACCATTCAATTATATATATTTTTCTGACAATGATAATGAGTGAAAGTTTCTTTGGCAACCATAATTTCATAAGACGAGAGGAGTACAACAATGTAAGTTTAGAGGAGATTCATAACTTTGATGATGTTTTCAGCTTGGAGGAGGATAGATTTGTAAGGGTAAGTTTCTTGAAAAACACGTCAAAAATGATAAAAAATTGTTCAGATTTTTTCGGTACTGAACTCCCGAATATATGATCAAAATTTAGGAATGCAAACCCAAACATTACTTATTTATTTAGGAACACAGGCTCGAACATTTGTTATTTGTTCAGGAACATATGTCTAAATATAAAAATTTGATATACTTTGAAAGGTTAAAATTATTTACATTTGTACGAATTTTCATTTTATCAAGTTCGGAACACAGGCCCAAACATTGGTTATTTGTTTAGATATACAGACCCAGACATAGCTTATTTGTTCGGAAATACAAGTCCAAACATTCTTAGTGAAAGAGAGAGAAAAGAGAGAGACTTTGAAGGATAGAAGAGGAGCGAAATTCAGACTACACAAAATGCAAATCTGCCCCCTTCGAACTATACATGCACATAGATATATATATATATATTTATATCTGTTGTCTTCAGGGTTTGGGGCTGATAAAATAAATTGATTGGAATTGAATGAACACATGCACCTAATGCGAAGAAAAAAATGAAACACATTCCTCACACTGATTGATTCACTTTAGAAACATTTTTCTTTCACCGTTGAGAGAGAGAGAGAGAGAATGAGAATGAGTTTTGAGATTTTTTTTTGGGTTAGGATTTCGGGAGATAATAGTTTTTAAGGGTGTGAGGAGTGTGCATTTAAGTGGGGCTAATATTTTTATAAGAATAATTTTAATATTATTTGAGGGTGGAAAGAAATTTTAAGAAATTTAAAATTTATAGATGAGAATCCCAAAAAAAATGAAGAGTCTAAAATAATAGATGGAAGGCAAATAATAACACTCTTTCAGCAATACCAATTAGAAGAGAAAAAGATATTAAAGTTGACAATATCACAAACCTATTTTTCAACTAATAACACCAACCACTATCTCTCAGAATTTCTACAGATAGCATAGCTGATAGGATCACTAATCCACTATACAGCTGGACTGTAACACGTTTTGTAGAGCCTATAATAATAAAGGTAGTGCTGAATCTTTCCCATCTTCGCACTTTCTCCACTTTTTGTGAAATTAGTGCTTTATAAAGCTTATTTTGATAGTGATTTGATAACAATTAAAGCACAGATCAACTAGATGCACAAGTATAACCACTCAACTTTAAAATCTTTTGAGTAAGCTTTTTATTTGAATTGTTGTTTTATTGCAATTTTGTTCTGTGTTTTGATTTTTCATTTTTGGTTGTGTTACTTGAAACAAAAACAATGAAAAGTTCCCAACTACCTGTTTGTTCAATATCCTTTTTATTTTTGTGCAAAAACAATTTTTTGGTTGTAAAAAGTGGGTTGTTTTCAGAAACAATTTGTTAAACAAATTGTCCGTGTTTCAAAAAATAAAAACAGAAACCAAAAAAAGGAAAACCCAACCAACCAGACTTGTAAATTAATCAATTGCAAAAGCATGCAACATTAAAAGATGCATTTTCTATGCAACTGCCCTCCTTTTAGCTGTATTTTTAACTAGGATTCAACCTCAGAAATATCACAAATGGGATAATGGTTCACCAGCCATAGCAATCATCATATAAGAAATCCAGTCTAAGATCAACCTTCATCAGCCAGGACCAATGGAAATGTTTCTTACAAAATTTCACAAACCGGGGACTTGTTACACCATCTCTTTCCCAACAAATTACAATACATGTGAGCTTATAACAGATCAAACATAGCAACCAATCCTAGTTGGCAATTCATCTTTTTCAAACTATTTCTATTTTCTCAAGTCCCAGGAGATGCATGGAATCATAGCAACTTCAGAAGTCGAAAAAGTGAATATGAGAAAGAAGCTTGATTTCCAATCAATGTTTGAAAATGGGAAGAGGGAATGGGGTAAAAGAAACCAATAAGATTGAATGATCTTTGTGTAATCACTAACATTATGTGGGGAATATTTAATTTCCACTTTCTCGCAATATGTTAGAACTCTACATTCACCTATTAGAAGGGAAAAAGAATTAAATCCCAAGAATTGTAACTTACATTTAATCATCAGAAAAGAACTGATATACATTACTTTGTCTCCACAGCAATTTCATTGACATCAAGCTCTACTAAGGTTTCTTTCCCAAAAAGGGTAAATCCAACAGTTGCCTGCAAGAAGATAATTTTTCAAAAATTAAATCATTTTCTAGACAATTTAATAATAAAAAAAAAAGAGTATAAAAATAGATTAAGAGAGAAATATAACACATATTTGAATGAAAATGAAAATGCTTAATGAAACAAGGGCATACCATTCCTCTCTTACTCTCCAATTTCTTAAGGATGCCCGAGAACTCTGCAAATGTCCCAGATACAACTCGAACAGTTGAACCAGGTTTAAGGAGCGGTTGAGAAGTTTTTTTGGATCGCCGCTTTGGCTTGGAATCTATAACTGACTCTGTAACATCTGAGGAAGCTAATTGAGAGTCCGAGTAGACTGCATTCAGTTTCTCAGGGTCGGTGATTGCTTCTCCTTGCTGCTCTTCTTTGAAAGCTTGGTCAGCTTTTTCCTGTTCTTCCTTTGCTTGTCGGAAAATTGCTTCAATATCAACAGCGGAAACTGGCCTGGGTTTGTTAATCTGTTTTTTCCTGCAGGTGTGTGCAAAGAACAGTTTCTGATGAGATTGACTGGAAAGTAAGCAAAAAGAAAGGTACAAACATTAATTTGCAATAGACATATGGTAGTCAATGAGCTGTCTGAAAACTGGGAAAACATACAATAGAAAGAGGCTGGTAACCCACAAAGAACTTGAACAAAATATTTTGTTTGGTTGAGTTTTTAGAATTTGTTTTCTGAATTTTATTTTATTTTTGAAAAAACAGAAAACTAGTTTGACAAAAAGAAACAAAAAAAAAAAAAAAAATCTTTTTGAATTTTCAAAAATGATTTCCAATCAAAAAAAGAGAACCATATGAAAATATTGTGTCTGTTTTGAATTTTTTTTTTTTTTTTGAAAAACAGATTTTGAAAACTCAACCAAACAAATTCCCCACATATGCCCAAAACCAATGATGTATAAGCCCTAAAAGTCATGAACAAAGGGCAGCAGTCACCGTGGCCGGAGAAAGAATTCACATTCAGAAAATGGAACAATTTACATATAATCTATGAAGTTGGAACCAACAAAATCTGAACTACATTCCACTATTTTGTTATCCCATAACTGTTTCCTATCTGTGAGAGTAAGAAAATATGATACTTCCCCAAGAGATTAGACTCATTAGAGAAATTTACAAAATTTAAAGTTATATTACAAACAAGTAGTTCTACAAAATCAAAAGAATGTGGCCGAAAAGAGAGCAAATGCTTACGTATTTCCGACCTTTGATCCAAGAAAGCCTCCAACCCCAGCACATTCACGTATAAAGTCATGTATTTCCTTGTTCAGTACACATCTCAAAAACACACACCCAGGAAAAAGAGGTTTCGGTTTAATTGAGTATGATCCACTTTTTAATTTCCTTTTCACCTGAACAGCTGGAACATAGACCTGAGAATAAAAATTACGGGATTGATGAGAAATACAAAAGTGTTCTCAGTTCTAACTCTATAATCCAATGTTAAGCATCTTACATCTAAATTTCCAAAATTCCAACATTTCGATAACGACGCAACATTACAGATATAATTAAAACAACATCAACACATCTTCAAGAAAACAAATGAAAACAAGCACCATGGAATGCTCAAAATGACAAAAACTGATGTGCATTGTTAGTGAAGAATACAGTGAGGAATGAGAGGAATATCACCTCAACAAAATCAAACAAAATTAAATAGGAGCTCTGTTAATTTTAGTTAATTCTTAGCTGCAAAAGTTTCCATCTTTCATGCTTTCTTAAAATGTACCACTTTAATTATTTGAAATACAGCTCAGCCTTTCGAGTGTCAACACATTGTTCATGTATTTCCAAAATAACCATTCAATACCAAGTAATTCATGAATCCCGAACTAGACAATCAACATTAACCACTACTTCTCAACTGGTTCATACATTAATTCCCTTAGAAGAAATAATGGGTGTGTTTGGTTTGATTTTGGGAGACAAATTTTCAAAAAAAAATTTGGGAAAAGAGTATAGAAATTTTTTTAGTTTGTTTGGTTATATATTTTGGAAATCGATTTGGAGTATGGGAGTTTGGGACGATTTGACATTTTGTTGTAGTTGAGTAGATGTGTGTGAGAGAAAAAGTGATTGAAAATGAGAGAGGAGAGAGAAAAAGTGATTGATTGATATGCAGGAGATAGAAAGTGTTTTCCAAAATCACTAACCAAACAAAATTTTAGAAATTTTTTTCCAAAATTTGTTTCTCAAAAAAAACCAAACAAGGCCAATAGTTCCTGAATTTCAAATTTTCTTATTTCATCTTGGATTCCAGTCTCTCCCTGAGTAGCTCTTAATGTCACGCCCCAAAATTTGAGACCGCAAGAGAAATATATAAAGTACAACTCAAACAAAAGAGATAACCATAATATGTTAATATACACATACAAGCAGAGTTATAACATAGATAACTGATTTGAGTTTCACTAGAGGTTTACAAATATTGTCAAACCAAAAGGTAAAAGAAGAGAGAACACAAAAACAAACTACTAGTCTAAATTTTCAAGTGAACCACGGCTCTAAAACTTCGTCTTGATTGTCTTCAGGATAACCTTCCCTGTCGTAAGCTGCTTCTTCACCTGGCATGACACGCCATGAGCTTGGAATGCCCAGTAAAAACACACACACTCCCATACCTTCTATCAATCAATCATACACAAAACAAATCAAGTAACATAACATACTTACATTAAGGTTTTATGAATTAGTAGTTAGACTAGGCGTTTAGGACCTCCCAAAGAGATCCTACTACCCAACCACAAGGATTGAACACCAGACTATTCAGAACTCCCCATTTTGCTGCTTTGCAGACCTTACCACCTATGCCCACCTCCGATTATTTACCTGTCAGTGGCATTGTTGGACCTCAAAAGGGACGGCCAACAAGTGAGCTCGCTTACACCCAAATCGTGCCTCGGGCTTGCTTACGCCCTGCACATACCATACCAAAGGGCTCGCTTACACACTGCACATACCATACCAAAGGGCTCGCTTACACCCTGAAACTACCGCAGAGAGTCTGAATACATCCAGGTCAACCTAGGGGCTCGCTTAAACTGCTTACGCAAGACTTAACTCATTTGGTATTAACCCCATCATAATTCATGTCATGCATATGTATAAAATTGTTTTAAAACACTAAGATAAACGTCACCCATTGCCAACCCCTTATCATTTCCCGTTTATTAGATCTTTTGCTAGGTAAGTTAGTCACATTCAGTAATTCGGTCATTTAAACGAGTATGGGAAAAACATACTAGAGGAAATATAGTCCATGATCATCATACATAAGTATAGTTAAGCAAGAAAATAACATTAAAAAGGCTTGAAACACTTAGAGACAAATCACATAGTAGAACACAATTTCCAGCGCCGGTCGGTCCTGCAGGGCTAACAAGAAAGCTTTGGTAAAAATACTTCTAGGTCAAATTAGGGGCTGAAATTGCACAGAAATAATAATGAACCTGTCTAGTTTCATTTCCAATTCACAGAATGTGCATAGCACTTCCAGAAATTCATCCACAAGCTATATTCAAAAACCTGTCCAGATTTGTCACCCATTGGAAAAACTAGCATTTCTCTCAATCTACCCGATGGTTTTCACTCAAATAAAATCTGTTGGAAAGAGGACTCAGAATTCTAAATTTTGACAAAAGAACCAACACGAGATGATTTTTCTAGAATTTTATAAAATTACTAAAAGTGGACTGTTTTTCAAAGATTTAGGACCAGATTTTTCAACAAATTATCCAAAGCCCTAAAAACACACAATTAGGGGCTAATAAAATTGTCACAAGCTCTAAACACACCAAATATCTTACAATAAATTCAGATTTGAGAAATACACAGGTTTGATATTTCTTTTAAATATTAGAAATTGCAGCAGTGCATATTTTGAATAAAATTGTAAGACAATGTCACCAATTCACACCCACACATGCATACACACCAAAAACTCAATTTACCATTAATACATAACCCAAGGGAGCATCTAGACAATAGGATGAGATGGGTAAAAAAAAAAATTGAGAAGACAAGGGAGAGGTGTATTTTTACCTTCAAGAAGTCATTCTCCTTTTTTTTTTTTTTTCTCACTTCTCTACTCCCCTTGACTTCCCTTGAGCAAACTCTCCCTCTCTCACCCTCTCCTTGAGCTGATGAAAAAATGTGGGTGTGGGTTTGGACCAACTCCCAATTTATATAATATAGGTAGCTTAATGGCTAAGGGATTAAATATCTAGATTTTTATTTTTTTATTTTTTTTTTATTTTATTTTTGTTGTTATCCAATCACTTTTCCACCAACATATTATACATATATATATATATATATTTAAACTATGTATATATCCAAATAAACAATAATATTCTATTCAAATAAATAATAAATGAAAGAACAAGAAAACAAAAAAAATAGAAATAAAAATAAAATGTGTGAGTTAATTTAGAAATTATGAGGTAAAATAAATAAAACCAAGTTTTAGGATAGTTCCAATCATAAAGTGGTGTTCTATGATTTAATTATGGTAACACACGGAGAAATTATTCTTTACTGGGGCCCTTACACTGATTTTTACGGAACTGGGGTTAAAATGCTATTAACCTAAGGCTCAGGGTTTCAAGTGTATTTAAAAAAAAAATTAGGGTCACTATAACCTATCCCCCTTAAAAAAATTTCGTCCTCAAAATTAGATCATACCTTACGTCTCAAATAGTTGTGGATAATTTGCCCGCATCGCATCTTCACGTTCCCAAGTGGACTCTTCAATACCATGGTGACACCAGAGTATCTTAAGAAGGTGAATTGTCTTCCCTCGCAAGTTCTTTTCTTGTCTATCTATAATTGCTACAGGTCCCTCTTCAAAGGTAGCGTCCTCAATGAGTTGGATTTCTTTCCAATTGATGATGTGAGAAGTGTGCATTATGTACTTTCGCAGCATAGATACATGGAAAACATCATGTACTCCAGCCAACTGTGGGGGTAAAGCCAACTTGTACGCAACCTCTCCGATTTTCTGAAGTATCTCGAAGGGTCCAATATATCGAGGTGATAATTTTCCTTTCTTTCCAAAACGAATGATCCCTCGGTGGGGCTGAATTTTCAGGAAAACATAATCACCGGCAGCGAAGGTTAGTGGTCTTCTCCTTTTATCTGCATAACTCTTCTGACGATCTTGAGCTGCCACTAATCTTTGTCAAATAAGTTTCACCTTTTCTATAGTTTCTTGCACGATCTCTGGACCCAATAGACTCACTTCTCCAACTTTAGTCCAACAAACTGGTGATTTGCAAGGCCGACCATACAGTGCTTCGAATGAAGCCATGCCAATACTAGCCTGGAAACTATTATTGTATGTGAACTCTACCAACGGTAGGTGTCGCTCCCAATTCCCCTTGAAATCCATCACACAAGCTCTTAACATGTCCTCCAAAATCTGAATAGTACGTTCCGACTATCCATCAATTTGAGGATGAAATGCGGTACTGAAACATAATTCGGTCCCTAACGCTTCTTGCAAGCTTCCCCAGAATCGGGAGGTGAAACACGGGTCCCGGTCGGACACAATTGATACAGGAATTCCGTGCAATCGGACAATTTCTTTAATGTAGAGATGACTCAGCGATGTCAAAGTGTCGGAGATTTTATATGGCAAAAAGTGCGCAGTTTTCGTCAACCGATCAACTATAACCCATATAGCATCATATCCTCTCGGTGACCTGGGTAGTCCAGTGACGAAGTCCATTGTTACACACTCCCATTTCCATTCTGATATCGGCAAGGGCTGAAGCATCCCTCCAGGTCGCTGGTGTTCTGCCTTTACTTGTTGACACGTAAGGCATCTGGCTACGAATTGAGCCACATCTTTCTTTATTCCCCTCCACCAATATTGACGCTTTAAGTTTTGGTACATTTTCGTCCCCCCTGGGTGCACTGCGAACACTGAATGGTGGAACTCCTTCAGAACTTTTTCTCTAAGCGACTCATCTTGTGGTACAAACACTCTACCCTGATGTCTCAAACTTCTATCTGAATGAATCGTCCAATCAGATATAGAATCGCCGGATGCTGTTTGCGCCTTTATGAACGCCACCTCTTGATCATACTTCTGTGACTCTATTACATCGTTCAGTAATTTGGGTGTAGCGATTTGAGCACCAAAGTATACCTTCTCATCCTGAGCTTTCATCTGTACTCCAAACTCATTAAGTGTTCCGACCATGTTCCATTCCTTGAGTGCCAAGCTAGCAATAATTCCCCGATTCTTACGACTCAGGGCATCCGCCACCACGTTAGCTTTGCCAGGATGATAGGATAGAGTAAAATGGTAATCTTCGAGGTACTCTAGCCACCGTCTTTGTCTCATGTTCAAGTCCTTCTGCGTGAACAAATACTTCAAGCTCTTATGGTCCGTGAAAATCTCAAATTGTTCACCATACAAATAATGACGCCACTGCTTTAACGCAAAAACCATTGCTGCCAACTCTAGATCGTGTGTCGGATAATTCTTTTCATGCGGTTTCAGTTGCCTGGAGCCGTAAGCCACCACCTTCTCTTTTTGCATTAGCACACAGCCTAGCCCATCCTTGGACGCGTCGCAATATACCGTATATCCTATGTCTCGCTCCGGAATGATGAGTATTGGGGCACTAGTCAATCTCCTCTTGAGTTCTTGAAAGGATTGTTCACATGCTTCGTTCCAATCGTATTTTACCCCTTTTTGCGTTAAACGAGTCATCGCCTTAGCTAGTTTAGAAAAGTCTTGAATAAACCGTCGGTAATAGCCGGCCAACCCTAAGAAACTACGAACTTCGAATACTGAGGTTGGCTGCTTCCAATCTAATACTGCTTCCACCTTGGCCGGGTCTACGGCGATTCCATGCTCCGACACAACGTGTCCCAAAAATGTGACTTCCTTCAACCAGAACTCGCATTTACTTGCTTTTGCGTACAGCTGGTTGTCTCTTAAAACTTGGAGAACTACTCTCAAGTGTTCCTCTTCCGACGGTGAATAGACTAGAATATCGTCGATAAACACCACCACGAACTGGTCCAAGTACGAAGTGAAAATCTTATTCATCAAGCTCATAAACACGGCTGGTGCATTGGTTAATCCAAAGGGCATTACCACAAATTCGTAATGGCCATATCGAGTTCGGAAAGCAGTTTTTGGTATGTCATCATCAGTGACCCGCAATTGATGATAGCCAGATCTAAGATCAATCTTTGAATAACACTTCGAACCTCGAAGTTGATCAAAAAGGTCATCAATCTGTGGAAGTGGATATCGGTTCTTGATCGTCACCCGATTGAGTTGCCGATAATCTATGCACAATCTTAGTGTTTCGTCCTTTTTCTTTGCAAATAGAACTGGTGCGCCCCATGGTGAGGTACTTGGTCGAATAAATCCCTTGTCCAGTAATTCTTGCAGTTGCGTCTTCAACTCCTGAAGTTCAGCAGGAGCCATACGGTGGGGTGTCAGGGATATTGGTGCAGTACCCGCTTGTAACTCGATACTAAAATCTACTTCACGATGTGGCAGTAATCCTGGCAATTCCTCAAGAAAAACATCAGTGTATTCACAAACTACACGTGGAAGATTTAATTCCGATTGAGCTTCTTCATTAATGATCAAACTTGCTAACCATCCAGCAAATTGTCGATGCCACTGCATTTTACGAGTTGTTGTGCTCAGGGAATCCTCTCTATCCCCCTTAAATTGGAAACACGTTCCACTAGGTGTGCAAACCGTCACCCTCTTGCGGTAGCAATCAATCACTGCTTGGTGGGCGGATAACCAATCCATTCCCAAGATTATGTCAAAATCGGACATGTTCATGACCCGAAGGTCACAACTCAAGTGTAACCCTGACACTTCTAATTCACACCCTCGACAGATTAATCCTACCCTAATACTTCCTCCCAAGGGTGACGCAACACGTAAAGTAGTTTCTAAAGGTTCACATTTAAGACCTAATGATTTGACACATGATGTTGATATAAAAGAGTGTGATGCGCCAGAATCGAATAAAACGTGAACCCAAGAATTATAGAGTACAATGTTACCTCTAATTACTGATGGATCTTCATTATCTTCCTCTTGGAGAGCAAAAACCCTTCCTGTGGCTTTTTGATTACCGGTTTGTCCAACCTTTCGGTTCCCGCCTGACTTGTTCGTCCATGGCCTTTGTCCGCCAATAACTTGAGCATTCGTGCTTGAACCCCCTGCTTGATTTCCCATCCCCAAAAGTTGGGGACATTCCGACTTCTTGTGCCCTATCTAGTGACAGTGAAAACATTGGATTTGTGTAATAGGTTTGGTTTGTAAACTTCCTTTCTAGCTTTGCTGTGGCAGCTGTTGCGACGGTCTGGTGTATGGTGTCCGTACCACATTCCTTCGGCCATTTCTTCTTGGCCCTACAAAGGACTGACCCCCTTTCTTCGTTTTCATCATCCAAATCCTTTTTGAGTCTGCCCACTCTCTTTCTGCATCCAATGCCGTATCCACCACATCAGCAAATGTAGGGAGGCGCAAGGGTAACACTTTACCTCTAATAATAGGGTCTAAACCCCACTCGAATTTTCGTGCTTTCTCTCCCTCATCTGCGACGTATTGAAATGCGTGTCGCTAGCTCTTCAAACTTGGCTACATACTGAGTCACTGACATCTCACCCTGTTTCAAAGTTTGAAATTGCCAAATCCGCTCTTGTCTAACTGTGTTTGGGAAATATTTTCTTAGAAACAATTCTTTGAACTAAGCCCAAGTCATGCTTGTCGTGTCCCGAGAATTTTTCATCAAGGACCACCAATGATCCGCTTCTCCTTCTAGCTGATAACTTGCCAGGGCGATCTTGTCTGTATGCATAGTAATACCCATGGTTTCCAACATCTTTTCTATTTGACGAATCCAGCTCTCAGCGACTCTCGGGTCAGGCTCACCTGTGAACACCGGCGGTCTTTGCTTTTTGAACTCAGATAACAAATATATCCGCTCATTTGGTTGCGTTCTTCTAAGCCTTCCTAACTCTTCAAGAATCTAGTTACCGACTGGTCTTGGCAACTCCTCAGCAGGAATAGGTCTACCACGATTAACGCCTTGATTGTGAGCTGGAAGTCCTCGTCGGCGTCTTGCTTGATCGTTTGCTTCCACATTGTCCGCCATCTGCCAAGTTTGTGGGTAATATAAGCTTAGGGTTGTTGTGAAGGCGAAGAGGTGTTCAATAAATAGTCTAATTTAATGTGGTCCGAGGTGTATGAAATTTATGTATTTTTTTCTAAATGGATGATGCAATTAAACCAAGTAAAATAAAATAAAATAATATACAATACACTTAGAATAACCAACTAGATATTTTATATATACGCATATAACTTCTTCTTACAAAAGGTTACACTATCTAGGTTAGCGTGTAGCGTGTATACACCAAAACAAAGCACGCTTCAACCACACAAAACACTATTTACAAAGGTACACAAAAAGGTTTGTCCCACGACTACTACAGCCCTAAGTCAAACGATCCCTCTGGGTCTTCTTCGGGATCTTCTTCGAGATCCTCTGGTAGTAAAGGAGCATATGTCGGGGAGGCTGAAAACTGCTGAGCCGGTGTAGGGGTGTACTCTGACGACACCTCTATAGGGAATGCAGGGGAAGCTCCGAGAAGTACTGAGGCAAAAGGAACCTCTAACTCAGGATGATGAGACCCACAGCTCTCGGGTCCAACGCGACGCATCACTGGACACGGATCCTCAGTCAATACCTCTTGCCTAAGCTCAGCAAAAGTCTGATCATTCCGCTCTATCTGAAGAGCGAACCTAAGCTCCCTATATTTACACTGGAGGCGTCGACGTACCAACGCACGTCTTGCTTGCGCGGTGTAGTATAAAAAATCCTCCTCTGTTTTCCGAATAGCTTTCTTTATCACGCGTTCCGCTCCCAATTGACACCGTCGGTTAAGTCTTTGTGGGCTAACAGCTACTGCCCTTCTGTTCTGGAACCGAAAAACTCCCCAGTTATCAACGCTTTCTAATGTAGAATCCATCCTATGGTAGGTAAACAAAAATTTTTTTTTTAGTCCACCCTTAATATGATATAGTATAATGGTAACAGAAAATATTAATGTGAAAGGCAAGGATATCTAAAATCACAAGTCAACACGCGTGGGTTAAGGGTTGAACCTAGGGCTCTGATACCAATTTGTCACGCCCCAAAATTTGAGACCGCAAGAGAAATATATAAAGTACAACTCAAACAAAAGAGATAACCATAATATGTTAATATACACATACAAGCAGAGTTATAACATAGATAACTGATTTGAGTTTCACTAGAGGTTTACAAATATTGTCAAACCAAAAGGTAAAAGAAGAGAGAACACAGAAACAAACTACTAGTCTAAATTTTCAAGTGAACCACGGCTCTAAAACTTCGTCTTGATTGTCTTCGGGATAACCTTCCCCGTCGTAAGCTGCTTCTTCACCTGGCATGACACGGCATGAGCTTGGAACGCCCAGTAAAAACACACACACTCCCATACCTTCTATCAATCAATCATACACAAAACAAATCAAGTAACATAACATACTTACATTAAAGTTTTATGAATTAGTAGTTAGACTAGGCGTTTAGGACCCCCCAAAGAGATCCTACTACCCAACCACAAAGATTGAACACCACACTATTCAGAACTCCCCATTTTGCTGCTTTGCAGACCTTACCACCTATGCCCACCTCCGATTATTTACCTGTCAATGGCATTGGTGGACCTCAAAAGGGACGGCCAACAAGTGAGCTCGCTTACACACAAATCGTGCCTCGGGCTCGCTTACACCCTGCACATACCATACCAAAGGACTCGCTCACACCCTGAAACCACTGCATAGAGTCTGAATACATCCAGGTCAACCTAAGGGCTCGCTTAAACTGCTTACGCAAGACTTAACTCATTTGGTATTAACCCCATCATAATTCATGTCATGCATATGTATAAAATTGTTTTAAAACACTAAGATAAACATCACCCATTGCCAACCCCTTATCATTTCCCGTTTATTAGATCTTTTGCTAGGTAAGTTAGTCACATTCGGTAATTCGGTCATTTAAACGAGTATGGGAAAAACATACTAGAGGAAATATAGTCCATGATCATCATACATAAGTATAGTTAAGCAAGAAAATAACATTAAAAAGGCTTGAAACACTTAGAGACAAATCACATAGTAGAACACAATTTCCAGCGCCGGTCGGTCCTGCAGGACTAACAAAAACGCTTTGGTAAAAATACTTCTAGGTCAAATTAGGGGCTGAAATTGCACAGAAATAATAATGAAACTGTCTAGTTTCATTTCCAATTCACAGAATGTGCATAGCACTTCCAGAAATTCATCCACAAGCTATATTCAAAAACCTGTCCAGATTTGTCACCCATTGGAAAAACTAGCGTTTCTCTCAATCTACCCGATGGTTTTCACTCAAATAAAATCTGTTGGAAAGAGGACTCAGAGTTCTAAATTTTGACAAAAGAATCAACACGAGATGATTTTTCTAGAATTTTATAAAATTACTAAAAGTGGACTGTATTTCAGAGATTCAGGACCAGATTTTTCAACAAATTATCTAAGCCCTAAAAACACACAATTAGGGGCTAATAAAATTGTCACAAGCTCTAAACACACCAAATATCTTACAATAAATTCAGATTTGAGAAATACACAGGTTTGATATTTCTTTTAAATATTAAAAATTGCAACAGTGCATATTTTGAATAAAATTGTAAGACAATGTCACCAATTCACACCCACAAATGCATACACACCAAAAACTCAATTTACCATTAATACATAACCCAAGGAAGCATCTAGACAATAGGATGAGATGGGTAAAAAAAAATTTGAGAAGACAAGGGAGAGGTGTATTTTTACCTTCAAGAAGTCCTTCTCCTTTTTTTTTTTTTTCTCACTTCTCTACTCCCCTTGACTTCCCTTGAGCAAACTCTCCCTCTCTCAACCTCTCCTTAAAAAAACGTGGGTGTGGGTTTGGACCAACTCTCAATTTATATAATATAGGTAGCTTAATGGCTAAGGGATTAAATATCTAGATATTTATTTTCTTTTATTTTATTTTTGTTGTTATCCAATCACTTTTCCACCAACATATTATATATATATATTTAAACTATGTATATATCCAAATAAACAATAGTATTATATTCAAATAAATAATAAATGAAAGAACAACAAAACAAAAAAAATAGAAATAAAAATAAAATGTGTGAGTTAATATAGAAATTATGAGGTAAAATAAATAAAACCAAGTTTTAGGATAGTTTCAATCATAAAGTGGTGTTCTATGATTTAATTATGGTAACACACGGAAAAATTATTCTTTACTTGGGCCCTTACACTGATTTTTACGAAACTGGGGTTAAAATGCTATTAAACTAAGGCTCAGGGTTTCAAGTGTAATTAAAAAAAAATTAGGGTCTCTACACTTAAGTTCCAATTCACTCCATAAGATGGTATCACCTTTGCACCCAATGTGAACATTTCCGAGTAAATATGGGATATGTGGTGGTACATCACCAACAAATAACAAATCTCACATTGTCCTAGTATGAACAACTTGGTTGGTTTAGTGGGAACTCCATTTGAAGGTTTAGGATCAATCACAATAACCGATCTCAATTAATTCACTTAAGCACAAATACCCAAAAGACCTGCATCTCCAATCCTTAACTCAAGCCTATATCAAATTTAAATTTGAGTTAAAAATCACTCAAAACACCCTTTAATCCTTGACCCAAACTTAAACCAAATTAAGTTTCACTCAAAGTTTTACCCCAATCAAGCAGACTCAACTCAATTGTATACTATAAAAATTTTTAAGTTATTTTGCTACTCTCAAATTTAAAATTGCAAACTTTTACTCAGATTTAACCTTAAATATGAGTTTGTCCACAGGCCTGGTGGATCATATAAAATGAAGCTTTTACTCAAAATTTTGAGGTTTCAAAACAAACCCACAAACCAAAACTCTGAATCACAACTATTCAACATGAAATTTACCTTGAAATCGATGTCAGGGAAGTTTCGGGCGAGCGATCGAGCGAGTAGTTCAGCATGGTCCTGACCAGAAACTCTGGAAACTCTGACAACCCACCATTGAGGACCCAAGAGAGCGAGGTTGTCAAGGTTAAGCTCTTCGGTCCACGAAGCGTACCTCTTCTTGGGCTTCTTCATGAGCCTCTCTTCCACTTCCTCTTTCCAATTGTAAGTGGATTTGCTCTCTCTCTTCTCATTCCTCATCTGTCTTCTCTCTCTAGCTGTGAGGATTTGTTCGTTTACAGACTCGAGAGTTGCAGAGATTGGAGCGAAGAGTCTGGTGGGTGTTTTGGTGAAGTGGGTTTTGGAGGGAAGAGAGAGGGAGGTGGGTAGAGAGAGAAAGTGGGGGCAAGGACTGCATGAGAGAAGCCCTTGCTTCATCTTCGTCTTCGTAAGGAATCAGAGATGATGATGTCTGGTTTGGATTTTCTTTTGATTACAATCCTCGTTTTGGATAATTACGAGAGTACCAAATGTGTGCTTTATTTGTACTTTGGGCCTGGGCCACTTCTCACCATCAGACCAAAAATCAGACAATGAGCGAAGGGAATATGCAATGGGTGTGAGTTTAGAATTGTTTTGAGAATTGTTTTTCTTTTCTCTTTGTTTTTCTTTTTTTTTTTTTTTTTTGTATGTAATTTTTTGATTTTTTATTAAAAAATGTGTAAATTTTTTTTTTATAGAAAAATAGTTAATTTTCTGGCTAAAACTTGATTCTCCCACAATGTGAAATTTAATATTGTGTCTAGTTAAAAAATTGAAATGTTTGAGAATGATTTTTTAAAATTTTATAAAAAAAAAAATATGCAGAGAAAATAGAAGAAATATTTATTTTTTGTATTTTTTTAACTAAAATTTAATGTTTCCAAAAAGGAGTTGGGCTTTGTTGGTTTTATTTTAGATTTTTATTTTGTTTTTTGAGCTATTCTAAATAAGAATAAGAATAAGAAAAAGTTGAAATTTACCCATTCTTTTCCATTTTTATAAAGAAAGAGTTTTCAAAAATTCAAAACTAAAAGCAGTTTTTTAACTTTTTTTGGTCGCATCTCCTTTTTATATTTTTGTACGTTTGTTGGCTTTTTGGCTTTCGAATGGTATTTTTGTAAATGCGAGCGTGCCAACAAGGATCAATCAGTCCTTACAGAAATTATAATTGTCAACCAATTATCAGACGATTGTGTTTTAGTTCTTTCAGTCTCAATGAAGATGACTTTTACTGGTGGCTTGACTTAGGAGAAATTAAGCAAAATAACAGTTAAATGACGAACAATTGAAGTATTTCATTAAAATAAAAAACTTACAATGATCCAAACTCAGCCTCTTTGAGGTTTACAGTAACAATCTATTTGAAGCTACTCCTATAAACGAAATGCAGTGCAGGAATTTAAAGTGCAGGAATGTAAAAAACATGTATTTAAAGTACAGGAAATGTAAAGATTGGAAATGTAAAACTGGAAAAGAAAATATGAAGTAAGTGACTGGTTTATTGGATCTGAGTCTGGAGGTTTTTTCTGGGGGCTTTTCTGCTATTTATACTCCTCAAAGATGACCATCAAATTGCACTTAAAACCGTCGAACTGCTCCTCCATGATTGCTTGATCATGCTGCCTTAGAAGTAGTTCCACTACGTCATTACTTGCAGTTGGGCTTCCCTCCTATATTTGAATTTGAATGTAAGTAACCGTTGAAGCCACATCACCTTGCACCTCTTTATTGATCCAGTGCTACTTAGATCGTGTGAGAACCAATACTAACTGTTACGTGTACGATCAGGATCGAAGACTTAAATGGTCTTCCTATATTAACCTTATTCTGTCACGTGTCGAATTGTAATTGACTTTTACAAAATATGTAGTCAACAACGTTTAAAAAAAATAATAATAAAAGTTAAAAAATTAATTTTTAATCTACTTTTCAAATCAAGTCTTAGGATATTTGCAAGGTGTTCCACTATTTAATGTGGAGTTGATCTAATTTTATGTCTAGTTAAGTTATTTGTTAATATTCTTAATATTATTTACATTAAAAAAAATAAAAAAATGAAAATAAAAAAAAAAAAAAGAAGAAGAAGAAGAAGAAAGAAAGAAAGAAATGAAGAAATGGTTCCACAACATGGCATGGACCGCATTATAACAAGTCGGGTCCATGTGTCTTCTTTTTTTTAATCAGTAATGCTACGCTTCAGGAAAAAAGTTTCAGAAAAAGCTTCAGGAAAATTCTCTTACCGGTAAGAGAATTCTCTTACCGGTAAGAGACCCACCACTTTTCATTTTTTTCCTTTGACGTGATGGGTTTCTTACCGGTAAGAGAATTCTCTTACCGGTAAGATAATTTTCCTGACACATTTCCTGAAGCCTTTTCCTGAAGCCTAGCATTTTTGTTTTTTAATGCGACCCGCCAGAGTTCCAATTTTGACGGGCTTAACTTTTATCGTTTAGTTTTGAAAGCTCGAAGAAAGAAGCGCCAAAATAACCGCTAGAACTCTCGCGACTTTCATTTGCCGAACATGAAAATTGTTTTCCTCCAAAACTTTCAAACACTCCCGCGTTTTTTCCCACCCAGATCTCTCTTTTTCTTCCTTCATACTTTCACTACCCCCAATTTTCATAATCTCTCTCCCTCTCCCTTCTCTATCTCTCTCTCTCTCTCTCTCTCTCTCTGTCTTTTGATTCTCCAACTTTGAAGACCAGAGATGGGGAAGCAGACCAAACCCAAGTCCAGAAAACCAGAAAGCTATGGCAAAGGGAAAGTCACTCGAGTCCAAATCGCTTTCATCGTGGACCAATATCTCTCCGACAACAACTTTTCTCAAACTCGCTCCACTTTTCGCACCGAAGCCTCCGATCTAATCTCTAAATCTCGAGTTCAAGAGGTATTTGTATCCATATTATGTTTTAGAGCTGTAAAATTTATGGGTTTTTCTATGATTGTTGTTATTTCGTGAATTTAGCTGAGGAGCTATGTGGGTTTTGTAGGCGCCGAAGAGTTTGTTGACTTTGGGGGCGATTTTGGATGAGTACATATGTTTGAAGGAGCAAAAAGTGATGTTGGATCAAGAAAAGTACTGTTTGGAGAAGGAGAAAATTCGGGTTCAGACGTTGTTGCGGGGAATGCAAGATGTAATGAACGGTTACAATGCCGGTGGAAGTGCCACCCCTCCTCCGCCGCCCATGGTTTCATCAGTCGCTGCTCCTCAGATAGACTTACCAATTAAGTCCCCCGCCGGTAACATTTCTAGGCCTCCCTTTTATCCTTTATGTAATTGTCAATATGAACACGATGTTATGGCTCAAATTAGGTTAAATAATGTGGGGGAATCAGTGACACTGGTGTGCAGAGTTAATGCTATGTACAAAGTTGTTGAATTTTTAAGGGGTTTGAGTTGGGGAATCCTATTTGTATGAGCTGCCTAACCTGTTCACTACTTAACACATTAAAAGCTTTTCAATTTGAAAAATAATTTGCAAGCAGAAGCTTTATAAGAAAATTAAACCAAACTAAACTAAGTTTCGTGTCCCAATCAAGTAGGATCGACAACATTAATCTGTATAGGTTTTATGTATTAATTGTCTATTTGTATATCACTATCCATTTAAATTTTACATTTAATCTCTATTTCAGCTGAGCTTCAATCTAAAAATTTTGAGATCCTGATCATGAATCAATTGGACCCTATTTATCACTATGCATCCATGTAATTTAAGGAATTTGAATTTCAAGAGTGTTGGAGCTACACTTGCAAATCTTGCTGAAAAGCAGGTTGATTAATTCAAGCAAAAGGGAAATGGTGGATGAGATGTAAATCAAATATAGTTACATTTCACAACACAGCCTAACTCTTATGGCTTGTGTCTGTTGGGATGAAGCAATAATTTTTTGAGACATATCCATCAATAATTTGCTAAAAGTAAATTTCATGAATGTAATGTAAATCTTTTTTTTAACCATTTGTCCTCATCAATTATTTTGGGATACAATAAGCTGAATGGTGTGTTCTCTTTACCTTGTGTTTTCTACTAAATGTGACAAAATCAAGCAAAAAATCACCAAATTAAGTGGCAACTTCTTCTTCGATGTCCTTTTAACAGGTTATCCTGTGTACAACACCCCAATAATGATGCCATCATCCAATCCCTCCAACACTCAAATGGATGCATCAAATTTCTCGACACCTATTACAAATCATCCATCTGCAAAAAGAAGAAAGAGTCCAAAAGATGTTCCGGATATCCCTTCAACTGCAAAGAGATTGTGTAGTCACTTACCCACCAATCAGCTGCCAATCAAAGGTTTAAAAAAGAAAATTCTTTATTAAAGTTATCTCTCCTCATAAATTTTGTATGTTTAATCCTAATTATTGTTATTTACACCATTTTCCTTGCAGGTAATAGTACTTGTTCACAATCAAGCAATGCAGTGACTAACCCAAAAAATGGCCTGCAGTTCTCTGCAGTTCCATCATCACCTCATGATATGGTGCTTAATGGGTCACCACCAACTAATTTCCCTGTTCCCAAGACACCTCTCCAAGCAAATTCCTCAGCCAATAAATCTGCTTCTCCACTGGAAACTTCTTCAGCTGTTACTTCTGATAACGATGTTTCTCCACAGCAAAAGACTTCTGCTAATTGCATTGTGCTTTCCTCAGAGACAATTAGAGTGAGCCCTGTCAAACAGCTAACCTACTATTCAATAGAGAGAAACCACTGCTTTTCTTCTTCCTCGCCCGTCAAGACAAACTTGAATAGGCTTAACAAGAGGGATCATGTAAAGGGAAGGCTAGATTTTGATGGTTCTGACACTCCAAAGAACTCATGGAAACCAATTCCTGATGGGATTTCATTATCTGATTCTAACAAGGAAGGAGAGATTTTTGACTTGGATTTGCCTAATTTTGATGCTTTTGGTATTGATTTCTCCCTCAGTGAATTGTTGGTTGATTTTGATCTTGGCGGGGAATTTTCTTGCTCATCACTGTTGGATTCTTCTCCAAACTCCCATTCTGGGTAAATTCTCTTTGATCAAACAATGCCTATCCATGACTCAATTTTTGCCTATTATTCTCTTTGGTTCCGTCTAATGGTGATTTTGTTTCATGAACATTGCACAGATCACCACATGAACCATGGAATGTTGATTTGGGGGCTAATCAAGTTTTGTCCGAGCTTTCATCAACTGTGACAGAAATTTTTTCAGAGAAAGACACAAATGTACAAGGTAAATCACTCGTGTTACGCAATTTTGATGATTCATTTGTTTGTTGTATATGTTTTACATGGTTTTCACTTTGAATTTTATTTGACAAACAGGCCCAGAATCTGTGACTTCTGTAAAGTCCACAACAAAATGCATTCAGATTTTAAGTCCTGGTAACTATACCCTTCAATTATCGTTCTCTTGTTCCTTTGATTTCATTTGAAGTATATAGAATTAACTGTAAAATTAATTTCTTTTCTTTTTAATTTGCAGTGAAAAATCATAGAAGCTCCTCTTTGGATCAGGAGAATTTGTCTGTGAAAAGTTGACTGGTTTAACTATAAAGATGACTCTTACATGGCACCAGTACATTACTAAGGTACCGTTTGGAAATGTGGGTTGGAAGCTTTTTTGGCTATTTTAGCCACAAAAGACAAAATAGACTATTTTAGTCACAACAAATAAAACATTACATCCAACCCATAATCATTATGTTCTTTTCTCACAAAAAAAGTCAAAAAAGCCAAAAAGTTTTTTCCAAACTAAGCTTTTTAGTCCAGGTTAAAATAGTCAAAAAAAGTTAAAAAACCAAAAAGCCAACCCACTTCCCAAACGACACATAAACATGTGTACGAGCCAATATTGGTTTTAGTCTAGTGTTAAATTAGCGGTTTTTTTATTTGCACATAAATTAATTATAGAATTGGACATAATTCATAATTCTCTCACATAGGTGTGAAACTTATAAATAGGTGAGACTCGTCTCATGTGAGTGTATTATGTTCAATTTTGTGATTGGTCTTTATGTTCTAGGTTTTTTCTTAAATTAATTCCCTTACAGTACTAAAATGTCCTTTTTTATAACCTATGACTGGAAAACTGATGAAGATCTTGAAGAATACAAAGTTGTAAGCATTCAGATGTATTGACAATTTTTTTGGAATACATAATGTTGATTTTATATTGGATTGATGTGGGTGACATTGATTTGCAAAAATTTGATATTCCATCACCAGACCAGAATGATTCTTCATTTGAATTTTGGAAAATTATATGATGGTTTTAGGGAAAATCTACTTGGTGTCCTAACTTGAGTTTTATTAGTTAAAATAGTAGGATTCATTATATTTGTGTTTGTGTTTGTTTTTATTTTTGATAAATGATGTAGAGTAATATTTCAAGACCATCAAATAAATTTTCTCAAATCATATAATATATATATATATATACGAGCATAGAATAATCTTTTCGTATAAATCTTGTTGATTAAGTTTGTGCACTTTCAAATGTCGTCACTTCGTTACCTAGAAATACAAATGTAAGTTAGCCAATAGATGTGTGTCGAAAATTTCTTCGATGCCTAAGTAAAATAGACAATAGACACAAAAGTTTTGTGTATTTGAGCGTAAGAATTGTAATATCTGTGTGAAAAATGGTTGAGACCTTTATTTTTTGGAAATTTCTATAATCCCTTTGGATCTCCAATATTGATGGGATTTACTCATGTATGTGTGGAGCTCACATCATCAATAGTGGAGATCTAAGGAGATTGTGGGGGTCTCAATCAATGTTGTATCTTGTCATGAGCTTTTATAAATTTTATCTAGCACAGCCTTAGTAGGATTCTAACACTTCTTAGTAAAGTCTTCTTAGGAATCATATTTTTAGGATAATGCTTATCCTGATACCACTTACTCACTGCCAACCAAATAAGATGGTTTCAATTATTTTACCTTGGTTGGCATTACGGTCAACCGAGCAAACATCGCCCTGCACTGCTCTGGATAGCACCATGGTAGCCTTATTGCAGCCTGGCGCCGTGTCGAGCTACACTAAGCTCGGTCTTCTATCCTGTTAACACCTCGGTCCGCTACATGTATTAGCCTTAGATAGCTAGGTCAGAGCCCATGTGACACATTTCTGATCGGCTTGGTGTGTAGATGGCCCAGGATTGAGCTAACCAAGCTCCCACCTTGGCCCATAGCTCAGTCTAATATCCAAGATAGATGGACTTAGCTTGGCCCAATTTATACACATAAATTACTCTCTCAATATATATATATGCGCAAAGTAGACTTTTCTTTTAGAGTTGCAAATAAATAGAGCCGTTTGTGAATAGGTTCGAATTCGGTTCGTTAAATTTTTTTTTGCATTCAAACTCGAGCTCGTTAATTTTTAATAAACAAGTCCAAACATTCGAAAATTCGGCTCGTTAGTTAACTCATTCAATATTTATTATTTATATATTAAATAATATAAAAATATTTATAAAAAATAAGATAAATATGCCATTTACATATTTAAAAAGTGTAAATGTAAATAATAGTTAACTATAGATAGTAAATTTATATAATAGTGATAGTAGATATTATTATTTTGATAAAATATTAAATTTATTTTAGTATGTTTATATATATTGTATATATAATACTTTTAATAGAAGTACGATAAAAGCAAATGTATAAAGACAAATTAAAAATAAAAAGATGTAAGCTTAGAAAATGATATAAATATAAGTTATTCTATAGTATGTAAATATGTAGATTTAACAACAAAAGTATAATTTTCTTTTACGAAGAAAAATGTTAGAGCCTCATGTTGTGTAAACATTAATATTTAGATTTTTTTTTTGTTTATTAAAAATATTTTAAATAGAAAATATATATTAAGTTGACCACATAACAAGTTTAGTAAAATTCAATGACAGAATTATAATCGGTAAGTCATTTTAGAAGACACTGTATTGTCTTTAATTAAAAAAACTTTCTAAAAAATATTATTATGTTAGAGTGTTTTCATCATGCTGAAAAATAATTACTTAATAGTGAGACAATCTAATTAAATCAATATTATTGAAAATTTATCTCATTTTAAATAGAATATTTTTGTTATATTTAAATGCATGAATTATTCTATGGCATCTAAAAATTTATTTATTGAAAAAAAAATTACAATAATTGAAAGCAGTTAAGATAAATTATAATAATAATATTGAAATGAGTTTAATTTATAAAATCTATTTTAAAATCACTTTGAGTTAAAACAAATCATCGAAATGCGCTCACAATATATAATATTACGATTATTTTTGGGGGGAAAAACTGAATCACTTGCCAATAAAATATGGGCAAAACTCAATTTAATTGTATTTGATATCTAATTTTTAAAGTAAATCACAAAAAAAAAAAAAAAAATGGTATGTTAAAAGGTACTGAATAATTTAAACTATTTTTTTCAGATTTGTATGATTCTTTATCAAAGTTGTTATTTTTTTTCTTTACTATTTGAGATAGAAATATGTATTTTAAACTATGTGTATAAGTTTTTATTTTTGACACTTATATTTTTCTTTTCTTTTCTTTTTATTGAAAGTACTTTTATATATAACTCTTTTATTTAAGTATATATATACATTCATAATTTATTATTTAATAATATTTGATTTAAAAAATTCAGCTTGTTTGATTTGAGTTTTCTAAATTCACTTTTCAGAAAATTGACACTTTTTATTTATATTTTTTTGTATTTTTTTTTTCACTGAATTTTTTTTAATATTTTGAGCATTTTTTTTATATAAATTTTTTAGATACACCTAACATTAATATACTTAAAAAGTATAATATTTGTGAAAAAAAATATTTAAAAAAAATTCACTAAATACCAAAAATATATATATATGAAAATTTAGTACATGTTTTTTCATATTTTTGTGTATTTATTAATTTTTACAAATATTTTACTTTTTAGATACATCTAAGTAAGATGCATTTAAAAAAGTAAAAAAAATACTTAAATTTTTTTAAAAAATTAACTAAAAATAAAAAAAAACACAAAAAATAAAAAAGTCAATTTTCAAAAAATTAAATGTAATTATTAATTCTACATTTAAAATTTTAAATAATTTTTGAATAGAAACCATGCATTGCACAGGTAGAAAACTAGCTTCATGTATAACAAGGACATAAAATAAAATAAAATAAAATAAAAACTTCAATTATGAGATATTAAACGATGGGGATTTCTAAGCTCATGACATCTCAAGTCAAGTTGTTTTCATTTTGGTAATATATATTTTAATTAATACAATGGGTCATAATTCACAGGCTGAATTTGAGATGAATTATACTTTTTTGTCAATCTTACACTCATTTGAAAAGATTGTGTTGATTTATTTTTTTAATTTTTGTATTCTTAAAATTTTAAATTAACAGTGGAGAGAATATGTAGATGGCATGACTAGGGCCTTCGAAGCTTTTTGCTAATTTAAATTGAGTTAGGTTGAGTTTTCAAAATTTATTTTTATTTTTTATTTTTTGAAAAAATAAAAATTAATTTGACAAAAATGAACATTAAAAATGATTTACACCTTCAAAAAAAAGAAAAGAAAATCATATAAAAATGATGAGTATTATATATATATTTGAAATTTCTTTTACCATTAGTTTTTTGATTGTCCAATGTACAGCGAAAATTGCATTAACTCCAAATTATATGATTGATAATTAAGAAATCTCTGATGGCCTTTGCAGCCAGCTTGTTTGTTTGTTTTGGGGAATTAAATTATGAAATTGGCCTATGTATCGCACTTAATTCTAAAACTTATGTTTGGATATAAAAATATACTTTTGGATTGATAATTCTTACCGACACCATATTCCTTTGTAGAAAATTATTGAGTTTCATATATACCCTTCTAAAGAACTATATTATGAAAAAATTGATTGAACAGTAAAGACTTGAAAATAAGATTTAAGATCTCGAATTCGAGTTATCCTAAGGGATTGCTGGAGATTTACTCAATTGTAAACTTTAATATCCATATATTAGTCGAGGTATGTAAGTTAGTGTATGTTGCGATTTTTCATTTATTAAAAATATCATATAAATATTTTAAAATTAGTTAATAATTTTTTATTGAAGCGTCACCACCATTTGTAGTTAAAATTTATTTTTTAAAGAGTGGTTACGTTTTGTAGAAACTATTAAAAAAATTATTGATTGGTAAATTTGAAAGCATGGTTAGGCAATTTGATATGTGATGTGTGAATATTTTTATTTCTCATTAAACGTGGTCGTATTAGCTTTGAGGACAAGAAACTCTAGGGAGGTGAAAGGTGGCCCGTCCGAATTGAACTTTCCTCATAAGTTGACTTGTCACCGTTTATAGGTTGACACGTGGCGGTCAAGCTTTCCTTTCGATGTGAACGAGTGAACGAACACCGTCGGTACGTATGACTTTTCGCCATTTCAAAGAACGTTGACCGCTTAACCCGCTATTCTAACATTTCTAATTCTAGAGTCTTCGGCTAGTTGAGCAAATGCAGTTACACCTGGGTTTGGCAAAAATCTCAAAAAATTATTTTTTTTTAATAAAATTTTTGTATGGTAGTTACAAGTCAATTTTGTAAAAAAAAAAAAAAAAAAAAAAAATATTATTTATTAAAAAAATATTATGTTTCAACTTATAAAAATTAAAGTTAATTATCAAAAAGTCCTATTTACAAATATTATGATAGCTCATATCATATTTAAGATTTTTTTAAACCAATAGGTCCTATTTAATAAAACTAAGAATATTATCAGTTTTTTCTAATTTAAAATTAAGAACATTATCAATTTGCATAATAGTGTTCCAGATACTTGTATTACTAACTGAGCATGAGATTAAACTTTTTTACCCTTCTTGATTTGATTCAACTATCTAATAAAATCGAGAACATTATTAGATTTTTTCCAATTTTAAAACTGAGAATATTGTCAAATTTTTTTCATTTTTAAAGATTTTTTTAAAATTTTTTTTATACGTTTTGTACATCAATGTTCTATTATCATGATCCTTTATAAATATAAAATTTTCATTTTTGCACAAAAAAATAATTCAATTTTTTAAATTTTTTCAAAAGAAATTAGTTTTTTTTTTTTTTGCACATAATTTTTTTTAAAAAGTTTTTTCAATTTGAAAGTCGATGTTTTAATGTTTTGAAAATCAAAATAAATGTCAAATTATCATGTTCTTTTATAAATAATCATAAATAATGAACAATTATTGTTTGAAGGGAAATTCCGACTATTAAAAATTTAATGGGACTTGAAGGTTCAAAAATTCTTAGTTAGGACTTAACGGAATATAAGTTTATAAATTAAAAATTGTGTGTAAATACCCCTCAAAATTATTTTAAAAAATATAATTTAACTATTTATATTTCTCATATTATATTTCAATACAAATTAGTATAAATAAACTAAAAATAAATAAAACGTCACAAACAAACATTAAAATGTCCTAGCCATATATCAATTCACAAAAACAAAATACATTTAAATTTTTTTAAAATGTTCTCATTATCAAAACGAGGAATAAATATGTAACAAAACATGCACCGGATTTATGAATAAATAAGTGTAATCAATAAAACTTACTAGTAATTATTCTAATTTTTTTAATATATTTTTTTATTGATTCGTATAGATACATGAATCAACCTTTTTAATATGGAATGGACTTGTGGACTAGTCTAGTTTAGACCGGGCCATGATATAACACCACATGTGTTATTTTATTGATTCAATCGGTTGATTTTAATAGTCTTACTGTATAAATTATTCGTATAAAAAATTATATTGATCTTATAATTGTAATTAAACGATTTCATTACATTTTTCCTAAAAAAACAAGAGATAATAAGTGTAATTTTGAAAATGAATATAATTAAATCATGTGCTAATAGGACTCATTATTTTTTTTGTGTATCAAAATTGTACTAAAAAAGATTCTATTTATAGTGTAATTATTCTATGACTGTCAGATTGATTTATAATTTTTTATTAAGATTGAAATATGCTTTATGGAAAGTCATTTTTAATATATGCTTTTATTTATCAAAAAAAATTTTAATATATGCCTTTCAAGTGGAGTTTTTTGGTTTTAATTTAGAGAAATGTTAGAGATACTAGCTTTGTAACTATGATTTAAGAATATGAGTTGTATTTTGAGTTTGTGTGTTTTAGAATTATGATTTGAGTGTAGAAAATTTGTTTGGTTATGGTTTTTGAATGAAGTGTTGAATTGAGTGTGTAATTGAATTTTGAATTGAGTGTAGAATTGAGTTTTGAAAATTTGATTTGACATGTGAAGTAAGAAAATTTGTTTGGTTATGAGTTTTGAAAAGAGTTTTAAAATTTAATTCAAATTGTTATAACTCATAACAAAACACATTACTTTCACATTATTGAAAATTTTGATCAACACTCATAACCAAACTCTTTTTAAAATTCAATTAAAAAAATTTATTATTAACAAAAAATAACATTAATCAATTTTTTAATTGAAAATACTACAAAGGAAATAATTTTTTTCAAAATAAATATTCAAAAAATTTAAATCATAAATATTTAAATAATTTAAATAATCTAAAAAATTTAATAAGTAAAAAATTAAAATAAATATTCAAAAAAATAAAATAATTTTAAATTTTAATATTTTAAATTTAAAAATCACTCCACACTCAAATCATAACCAAACACATAAAACAAAACTCAATTAAAAAATTATTTTTAAAACTCATAACTCGAAACTTCATACTACTTTCACAACTCTACACTCAAATCATAACTAAATACATAACAAAAAAATTAAAATATTTAAAAATATTTTTATAAAATAGAGTTTAAATTTATTTTTATAAAATATTTTAAAATTTAAAAAATTAAAATCGTAATATTTAAAAATTAAAATATTTAAAATATTCAAAAAATTAAAAAAATTAAAAAAATCATAACATATTTAAATATTAAAATATTTAAAATCTTAACAAAATTAAAATATTTTTAAAATATTGATTTGAATGGAGTTTTGAAAAGAGTTTTGAATTATGTGTTTGGTTATGAGTTTTGAAAAGTAATAATTATGTTTTGAATTGAGTTTTGAGCAATGAGTGTAGAATTATGATTTGAAAATCCTAAACAAACACCACACTCAAAAGTGAGTGTGGAACTAGATTTTGAAAACTCCACCAAACGGCGCCTAACACTTCTACTAACAATTTGATTTATATATATATATATATTTTTTTTAGATGGAAAATTTATAAGTTGATTACTCGTATCTTAACAACTTGTAATTGAAAAATTGAAAGGTTGTTACAGGTTCTATGAATCGAGAGACTAATGTACCAAAAAATAAAAAATAAAATCAAGAGATTAAAAATACATATGATAAACAATTTGTTAAGGAAAGTACTATACCCAAAGAATTTCTTGCAAGGAAGTTTTATTTTATTTTATAAAACCAATAGACACAGTATGCGCATGAACCCCATTTTCTTGTACTCAGTATTTTTTTTTTTAAATTTTAAAATGTATAATATTGCTCTTTATTGAATTCTCATTGAATGAAATATTTATCTAATTAATGTTGTGTTTGGATATTGAATTTATAAAAAAAAAAAAAAAATAGAAAAAGGAAATAAAGGTTGAAATAGGAAAATGAGTAGAAAATGAATACATATTAATTAAAAAAATTATTTTTCTGTAATTACTTGTAAAAAAATAAAAATATTTAGGTAATTTTATTTTTTTATATATTTTTATTGAATAAATTTAAAATCGAAACATAATGCAAAGGAAATCCCAAAAGAAAGAGAGGAACAAAGGATTTTATTATCAAATAAAAGAAATATTAAAGGCCTTAAAATTCACAAGTTTTATTATTTGATTTTTGTCATCTTTTTGTATCCCATATTTGGATACTTATGCTTGATTTCTTATTTACAAACAATCAGTAAAAAAAATGAAAACAAATAATAATATAATGTCATATATTCGGTAATATAAAATAATGAAAAAAAAATTATTCATAGTAGTCCTATATGAAAAAATGAACCAAGAATAAGGAGAAACAAAATACAAAAAATGGTGGAGATTCTAAAATTTGTACTCAATATTTACATATAAATATTATATAGAATTTTTGATATTTTTTTATAAGGACCTTGCATTGCTCAAAATATACCGAGCGTAATGGTAATATTGGGCCTGCTTGATGAAACTTATTATAAACTAAGCCTTCGTATAGGAATATACTTTTTTTAGTAATTTTTTAATTTTTTTAATTAAAATATGATATAAAAAAAAAGTTAATATGTTTGGGATAATTTTTTAATTTTTTATGAAAAAAATATGCAAAAAGTAAAGAGAAAATGGAATCTTTGACATTTTGATTTATGTTGTTGACTTATTGATTTTTTTAGTGATTTTTTAGTTTTTAAACTAAAAAGTAACGTTGTCAAACGAGACCTAAAAGCTGATAATTAGAAAGTAGAAGTTAAAATACCCCATCCTCAGCTTCTTAGATAATCGGTCTTTTTCAGTTTATTTAAACTATTTTTGCCTAATAAGCTATAAATAAAAATTGTACCAAACAATTTAACACAAACTTCCAAATTTAAATAAATTATAAGAACATATCCAATCAGATGTTTAAAAGAGATGTGCTGACTAGTATAGCTAGTCTCGTCCTACTTTGCCTACTCCAACGGCTAGTTATTACACTAGTTATTTTAACAAAGGGTCCGGCTTCTGTTCAGTCTGGGATCGGATTGGACCGTGTTGTTGGGTCCGTGGGGGCCCACCACGGGTCCCATTTTAAAAATCTAAACCGTTAAATGTGTAGAACTCGTCGAATACTACATGCCTGTAAAAAATCACGTTGATTAGATATCGATAGCTATGTGATCAAATCAGTTTTGTATAAAAAAAAAATGGACGGTGAAAAATTTAACGGTTGATAAAAAAACTGTTTTGTTCACATAGCTATCGATATCCGATCAACATGATTTTTTACATGCATATAGTACTCGACGAGTTCTACACATTGAACGGTTCAGATTATCAAAACAGGATCCGTGGTGGGCCCCCACGGGCCCAACAGCACCGTCCAGTCCGATCCCGGACTGGACAGAAGCCACGGCCTTTAACAAAATTTCTCAAAGTTAGCTATATTTAGAGAGTTTTAGAGCAACTCCAACCACACTCTCTACTTTTCACTAGCTAAAGTATAAAAAAAGTACACTCTTTATTTTACTTAATTACTTTAGCTATTGTGTTCTCCAACCACGCTTTTTATTTTAGCTAATTATTTAAACTAACTTAATTAATTTTTAAAATAAAAAAATACTAATTGTTGATATTTTACTAATATAAATTTGCAATAATAATGAATTTGTCCATACAAACATATAAAACCTGTAGAATGAGGAGAAAAAAAAATATAAAATACAAAATAAGTTATTACGTAATTCATCAAACAGAATTGAAAGAACATATAAAATTGCTACATACACACACACACACATATATATAATATAAAATCCCAAATCTAAGACATAAATATACAAAAATCTAAAATATATACATACATAATTGTTTGGAGAGCCTCTGGGGCTCTTCAATTGTAGCCACCAAAAAAATAAGATGGTAAAATAGCTAGCCCATTGGAGCTCAAAATTATACTTATATTGGCTAAAATGCCTAACAAGCTTTGTTTAACTATTCTCTTGGAGATGTTCTTAGAGCATCCGCATCAATCTCAACAAATTTTGAGTCAAATTATAACTTAAAAAGTCTTTTTTTTTTATTTTAGCTAGTCACCTATTGCATCAAACTCTCTATTTTAACTCAATCCTATTAAAATATTTGTTATTCTTTTCTCTTTTTTTTATAATTAAATTGATGACCTATCAACCAAACAATTCTTATGTTTTACAAAAGGTAAAACTGGTGGAAATGTAAATAAAAAATAAAAAAAGGAGAAAAAATTGTCGTTGACCGGTTGACCGACAGGTTGTTCAGCCGGACTTCCGGCCGGACATCCGGTTACACTCAAACTGCGTGTTGTAGCGATGAACAATTGCTTGTTTTATCAGAGGAGTTACTGTAGCAAATTTAACAAAAAGTTAATTTAAAAAAAAAATTTGTTAAGACTGATGGAGAGAGAATTTGATGATTTCTTAACTATATTTTAACTTTTTGTTATTTTGAAGAAGTTGATATTGATGCTCTTAGAAGACTCTATAAATAGTTTGTGTGGATTAATAGGTAAAATAAGAGTAGCATTAGAGCACATTATAAAAAATTAAAAAAAAAATGGTTGAATAAAAAGAATTTCATTTCCTTTTTTAACTAGTAAAAAATAAAGAATAACGTTGGAGTTAGGCCTTTGTTTGAGGACTAAATATTTTAGCCATCACATCACTCTCTTTGCTTTTTTTTATATTTTTCGTAAAAATTCAAAAAATTACTAAAATAATTTGTTCCTCAATGAGACCTTACTCTAAGTAACTTATTTAATCTACACTAAACATTCCAATTATTTTATGTGGTGTTATTGGCTAATAAAAGATAAGATTATATGGACAAGTACTTTTTGCCATTAGCCTAATAATATTATCCTTCTTACTACAAAATCAAATAATATCGCCAGGTGAAATTACTGATACATCTAATATTTAGTTGAGAATGAGAAATTCATTAGAAAATTATACAATAATTCCAGAGTATTATATGACCATATCTCCTCACCAATTATTATTCATTATGTCTTTTTATATTTATCAATCACTCAACATAAATAATTAATACTCAATATTTTTCACTAATCATATTATATTATCATAAAATACTATGTGACGTATTTCCAACCGACCGAATGAGCTCAAATTTGTGAGAGGGCACGGAAAGTTCTCAAGTGTTGGAAACCTTCAACATTCATTGAGGCATCCAGACACACACGTCATTGTTTGGCGTCTGAAAATGAAAGCACGTATTATACTAGTATACAGGAGCCATGTCTCCAACGAAAAAGTCTAAAGAGACCTACCAGCCAATAGTGAGCCACCAAACACGTCCCCAAAAATTTAGGGAACGCGTTAAATTTGGCCCAAATTTATTACTTAGCAAAAAAGCACATTAAAGGCGGTATCTGGATCTCACTCTATATATAAGCCAACATTCTCTCTTTCATTGCTCATATCTCTCTCCTCTCTCCACATACCCTTCACAAGTTCTTATCACTTTCATTGCTTCTCCAAATATATCCAAAAAAAAACAACAAAAACTTTCACTTTCAAAAGCATGGCCTCTTCAATTAAATTGTCATTCATCCTCTTCTTTGCTTGCTCTCTCTTCCTCCAAGCAACTCTAGGTACATAAGTATATATATATATATTTATAATCGAGAACTGATCCTAGTCAGTGTCTTTTGGACCTTACTATACAATCAAATTATTAATATAAGCACATCATATGTCACACCTGGAATGAATGTGATCTATTCTGTATTTTCTTTCAATTTTGCTACGAGCACAAGATTTCATAAATTAATTTTTTTGATCCATCTATATACATTCTGTATGTATTTATGTAACTGGTTTGTGTGATCATTTCATTTTGGCTAATTTATAATATATATATATATATATATTTTTTAAGGTGAGATTATATGTGAGGACTTGCCAGTAGATGTATGTTCATTTTCGATATCATCGTCTGGGAAGAGATGTGTGTTGGAAAATGAGGAGACCAAGGAGGGAAAGGTAGATTACCAATGTAAGACATCGGAGGTGGTGGTGGAGAGGATGTCCGAATACATTGAGACCGACGAATGCGTCAGCGTGTGCGGTGTCGATAGGAGCAACGTTGGGATATCATCGGATGCATTGCTTGAGTCACAATTCACTGCCATGCTTTGCTCCTCAGACTGTTACCAGAATTGCCCTAACATTGTTGATCTCTACTTCAACTTGGCCGCCGGCGAAGGTATGAATAAAAACCAACAATAATAATAAAATAAAAAATAAACAATTCTTTTATTTGCACATAAATCGTTCACAATGTTGGGATTTTTAAAAAGGAAAGAAAAGAAAACAAATTTATTTATGTGTAACATTTTATTTTTTTTATAAGGTGAATGGTGCACTAACTATATTTTTGTTAGATGGGAAAATCATTATTTATTTAAGATAAAAAAAAAAGCTATGGTCTTAGAAAAATGTTCTTAATGCTATCATGAATTTTAAATCAATAGTGTATATTGAAAGTTAAATTAATAGTGTATATTGAAAGTTAGTATTGTAGGGCCACACTCAAATGAATCATGACTACTGATGTGAAATTCTAAGACTTTTTTAAGTATTTTATGTTGAGATGATAGTATTGTCGATTTAAAATACCAAACCTCTGATGATGATTGAAATGGGTCAAGATCCTCTCCTATTTTTGTCCTTCTGTTTTTAAAATAATCAAAACTATTATAAATTATATAAGAATGTTATCATGTCTCAAAATTTAATAATTATTAGATTATGGAAGAATTTTGATATGTAAAAATTTAAGACAATTTAATAATTGTGAGTATTTTGAAATAACAAAAATTCAGGACAAAAAATCCTGTCTCATTGAAATAGTCACAGCATGACATATAAACATTTTAATAGTCATTTTTTAGAAACTGTATCAAAAAATAGCTATGCTCGTACATAATTTTTAAGCTTATTAACTTGTGAAAATCGCAATACATATACCTTTCTTGTAACTTAATTTTCTTCCACTCCAATCAAAGTATTGTCCTTGTTAAAAGGACCACATCACTTCCCCAGCTCAAATTCTTGGTGACAATTTTTTTTTTTTTTTTGGTTTAAAATATTAAATCTATTTTAAACTTGAGATCAAAGTGACTTAATTATTATTAAGGGCTCATTTGATAACTCACTGTTTTAATCTAAAAGTCAAAAAATCACTAAAAAAATTAAAAAACCAACATTCTATACTAAAAAGTCATATTTTTTTTTTCTCTCTACTTTTTACACATTTTTTCAAACAAAAAAAAAAATTAAAAAGTCATTTCAAATATATGAATTTCTTTTACCTCATATTTTAACCAAAAAATAAAAATTACTAAAATAACATTTTCCTAAACTAGGCCTAAATGTTTTAAATTGTGCAGGAGTATTTTTGCCAGATCTTTGTGAGAGACAGAGAACTAATCCTCACCGCGCCATGTTTGAACTTTCGAGCTCTGGTGCTGCACCTGGTCCTCTTGCCAGCGAAGTCTCTCACCTCGCTGCAGTCCCTGCCCCTTCTCCTGCTTTCTTCTAAATTAATTTTGCTCCAAATTTCGTTTTGAAGCATTTTCATTTGAAGTTTATGTATTGGTTTGTCAATAATTATGTTACATTCTATGATAATTTCTTTTTCCAAATGTGTGATCAGTAAATTCTATTATATATTGAGAATCCATTTTTCATATTTTTAAAATGCAAAGGTATTTTATTTACAAAAACGATATAACAATGTCACTTAATTGGATGGTTGTGATTAGTTCCGTATTTATAAAAAAAAAAAAATTATATATAGAAAAAAAAAATTAAGAATAATTATATCTTGCAATGCTTATGATGAAATAAAATGATTATTTCTTATTTTATTTTATTTAATTCGCTTGAAATGTTTAAAGGCTATTATATATATATAGTTAACGAGTAAACTCTCAAACCTTATCCTCTACCGGTTTCGGAATTAACCACCTAATGTTGATTTAACCAGAATAGGACAATCGGCAAATCCCGAGTGTATGCACTGATTCCACAATGCATATATCATTGAAGTCAGAGAAAGCAGCTACCAAGATTTGACCCTACTTCCAAGCTATGGATACTATTCGTTCAGTAATTAGAAGGCCGTCTTAAGACCACTGCACCACACCTTAAGAGTTGGCTCTGAAGAGTGTAGAACCTAAAACCTTAGGATTTATGCCTCAAATTTTATCAAAGTGCCACAACTCCTTGGGTTAATTATCTCTTTTTTAATCATGACTTACATCATAATGAAAATTATAATAATAAGAAGATTAAACAGAAAATTTTACTTTATACAAATATTCTTTGCCCTTTAGCAATTTCTTCATCCAGCTATCTTTTAGCAATTGATCCAAAGGGCATAATTAATGATAAGAGCAATGCTATAAATTCACATTTTTAGCTCATAAATTCATCCACAATGATATGATAAGAGGATGGGGTCATAAATTATTAGAAGTATAACAAATAGAAAGTTAACACATGTAATATCACATTATTGTGGATACAATTGTAGAATTTTTTTTGTGAGTTTTAAATAGTTTCCTAATAATAATGACTAGCCGTTGAATTATGACTTTTGAATTAAATACTAGTGAGGGCTGGATGAAAAAGTAGTCTTACAGATGATCTAGATCCCAAAAAATATATGCACTTCAACCTTAAAAACCTATAGGAAACATTCATTTCTCGTGTAAAATAACGTAGTGAGGCTTTTTGCTGCAGCTTATCCGAGCTGCTTATAACTTTTTTTTTTGGTTCGTTTGTTTGTTTGTTTTTTTGGGTGCTGCACAGTGGAGGAGGGGTTGTGTGCTGCACAGTGGGGGGTCGGGAAGGGTGATTGGTATAAGTTGCAGTTCGGGAGAAAATAGGAGGGAAAATTTCACATGTGGGCTAAATCATAAGTAGTAATGTGAAATTTATCCTTTTTTAAAAGGAGTTTTCTTAAAATTGATGAGGTCTAAAAGACAATGAGAGAAAGTTTGGCCAAAAGATAATGCTTTAAATGGTACAAGTTGAGCGAATAGAGTAAAAATATTTGTTATTTTTAAAAGTTGTGTTGGTTTAAAAATTTGAGAGCAAATTTGTCAAAGAAAAAGAAATAGAAGAAAAAAGTGAAGCAAATTAACTTATATTTCTCTTCTTTTTTTTTGGTTTACTTTATTTTATTTTTTTTGATTTTTTTTTTTGCACTTTTCAAATAGTAATGAATTTTATCCTTCTTAAAATTGATGAGGTCTAAAAGATAACGAGAGAAATTGGCTGAAAGATAATGATTTAAATGGACAAGTTGAGCCAATAGAGTAAAAGTATTTGCTATTTTTAAAAGTTGTGTTGGATTAAAAATTTGAGAGAAAATTTGTCAAAGAAAGAGAAATAGAAGAAAAAAGTGAAGAAAATTAACTCATATTTCTTTTTCTTTTTTTTTTTCCACTTTACAAATCTATCGTTGATTTTTTTGGTCCAAACACAAATCCTTGACACAAAAAGAGTCTATACTGAAAGGCTGGGCCGGGTTTGTGTTGAAAATATACTGGGCTGGACCCAGAATATTCTAAGGATTCATTGTCTCTCTCTTTTATGGGTTCAAAGGACAATCAGCTCACAAAATTATTTACATAAGGCCCTTGTCATCAGGATGCTAATGACCTCTTTTCTTTTTCCTAAAAAATTCACCAAAAAAAAAATAAACCGATTTAAATTTAATTTAGGATTCGACTGTCATGAACGAAAGCAACTCAAACACCATTTTGATCAATTGGTACATAACAAAGCATGCAATTCTTTTTGAAAACAAACATAGGCCCAAACATTCTAATCCATTTTTTTCAGTTTATTGACTTTGTAAGTTGTAACGAAAAGAATAGGGTTTTGTCAACTCTCCAAATATCTCGATTTTATATATGGCGGCAAACTTGATGTTCTTTGAGTATAGTTTGCAAGAAATGTTCATTTAAATTTTTTTTGTGGATATCCTTTTCTTCCTAGTAAGTACTCGTTTGGGATGTCTCATTGGGGCTAAAATAACCATATAAGACAAAATATATTGTTTTATTTAAATAGGATAAAATGTTACATCTAACTTATAATCATTTCATTTTTTCTCTCATAAAACTCACAAAAGTCAAAAAACTTATCCCAAATGAGACTTCTTAGCTCAGGTAAAAAAGTCAAAAAGCCAACCCATATCCCAAACGAATCCTAAGATAGACTTTTAGAGTTTGAGCAAGAGCTCAAAAATGAGCAAATAATTTATTCATCATCTTTTCAAATGCAACTAAATTTCTTGGGTAATGGAGAAAGTTACTCAATATTGGATGGATAATTGTTCACTTATCTATCAAGGTATCTCAATTAGGTGCCAAAACTAGAAAAAGACATTAAGGCCTCATTTGGAACCAGTTTTTAAAAAAAAAAAAAAAAAATTAAATCAAAATTTGTTTTCTTTTTCCTTTTTGGTTTCACGAGGTTATTGAGTAACTTCACTTGCTAAGAACTATGAAGATCTTAAATACTCATAATATTATTTGAATCCAATGAACACAAACTTAATACAAACTTTATTAGAAATTTGTTGTAATGGACAAAAGCATGAAAATAAAAAATATAGTGAAAATGAAAGCAATCATAAAAATAAAAACAAAAACAAAAACAAGAGTATTAGAAAACACTGTAGAACAACTCTTAACAGTGGGGTAAATCTGGAGGAGGTAGAGGTAATGTAGTTGATAGTGTTGGACCATTCTCAACGACAAATGCTGTCGCCAGTCCCCATGGCAAGTGCACATCAAAGTGACAATGCATCAACCATACACCTATATCCACCAAATTTTCCAAAAAAATATAAATTAGTTGCTTATACAATATATATGTACATTATATATAAAATTAAATATCTACATGAATATTGTTAAAATTGTATCCACAAATTTTGTGAAACATATTGAGCATCCTGACCTTAAAAAGTGTGTTAAAAAGGAGAATTGGTTAGGAATTAAGCTATCATATTAAGATGATAGAATCATGTTATTAAGATGATAGAATCATGATAGAACATCATTTACCTGGATTGTTTGCCTGAAATCTGATGACAGCCCAACCTCCGACTAGTACACCAATAGTGTTACGCATTTTAGGATTGATAAGGTTGAACCTTTTGGGATCGTTTATTGAGTCATAATTTCCAAACCCTTGAGCCAGCACATGGAAGTTGAATCCATGCAAGTGGGGGTGGTTCTCTAGACCCACCAAGGTTGTGTTTTGCATCACAATCTGAATAGTCCAATTGAACTTGACTTTTTTCACTTTGGTTGACTTTGTTGTCATTATGATGGACGTGTTGAAACTGTTATTGGAATTTGTCTAGTCAAACACCAATGGTGGTTGATTTGGAAAGTCAGTGGTGTAGATCCCATCAACATTGTTGAAGAAGGCTTGCAACATCGATGACTTGGTAGGGAATTGAAAGGATGCATTGTTCATGCTCACACCTAATCGTTGCCCTAATGGGCTTGCACAAGTGGCATTCGCAGTCCCTCCACATGCTACCAAGCCCAAGCCTACTGTCACAAACATGTGTTCATCCATTTCGAGCGGGACTGGGGTCCAGTGAGGCCCATTCACAAGCCCAGTTAGATTGCTAGAAAACTTGTGGGCTGTTGGTGTGTCATTGAAAGCCGGTAGAACTGGCATCTGTGGGGTTGATAGAGTGGCATCCTCATAGATGATGATCCCGGTGGTGGTTGTATTATCAAATGGTACACCTGCTGTGCTAGCATAGGGATGTGCCGCCATGTAGTAAGAGGCTGGTGGTTGGTCGGCGGTAAAGAGAACGTCGGTGATTTGGCCGAGTGCAATAACAACGACGTCACTGACTATTGGAAAAGTATAACTAGCATCAACGGCAACAACAGTCATATTGTGGTTTGCTATCTTGAAAAAGAACTGGTTATTGAGTGCAGCGTTGATGATACACAAGAGATATGTTTTCCCTTTTACCACCTTGATCTTGTACGTTCCTAATAATGGAAAAATCACCATATGTTAAAAGTTAGGGATTGATTAAGTAAAAACTGAGACTTGACATATAGCCAACTAACTTAGAAACTCAACATGCACAGTTGGAGCATGAAGTGTTTTTACTTATTGCTCACTATTTGAGGAGCATGGATATAGCTCGCCAGGCTGGTCGTTTATGGTGAAAGCATCGGAAATGTTGGGCGCACCACCACTTGCAAGTGCTTGGTTTTCAACGTCACCACTCTCCTACAATCACAATTTAATGGATAGGACTAGTGTTAGCTCTTGGATAATCTAGCCACATTAAAATTAATATAACTAACAATTGGTGTTTCTCATTTGAGATGTGAATCTATGTCAAAATTTTTTTTTTCCTAGTCTTCAATAAATTACAAATGTGTTTTTTCTTTCTTTCTTTAATGTAGAGAGTAGAGTACACAGCTCTTTGAACATCACAAAGAAGCCAAGTACCAACAGATGTGCCTTCGTAATCTTGTAGAAGTCAAACCAGCCAAATATTTAATTCCAAAAGTTTCGAACCTCAAGATTACATATTTTACATTCATCAGTAAAAATTCTATTTATTTTTAGTGAATTTTTAAAAATATTTTAACTAATTTTTTTACTTTTTAGATACACCTAACCTAGATGTATTTTAAAAAAAAATATTTTAAAAAAATCAATAAATACAAAAGAATACAAAAATGTATTGAGTTTTTGTATTTTTGTTTATATTTTTGGTATTTAGTGAAATTTGTAAAGATTTTTTTGCAAATATTATAATTTGTAAGTTATTTATATTAGGTATATCTAAAAACTAAAGATTTTTCTTAAAATATTAAAAAAAATTCAATGAAAAAAAAAAAAAAAAACCTAATCACTTTGCTTGGTTTGGGTTTTTCAAAAATACTTTTCAGAAAATTTTACTTTCTTTTTTTTCGTATTTTTTTTATTTTTACTGAAATTTTTTAATATTTTAAGTAATTTTTTTAATTTTTAGACACACCTAACATAAATATACATAAAAAGTATAATTTATGTGGAAAAAAACTTTAAAAAATTCACTAAATACCAAAATTACAATATATATATATATATAAATTCAATATATTTTTTATATTTTTGTGTATTTATTAATTTTTAAAAATATTTTTTCACCAATATTTTATTTTTTAGATACATCTAAATAAGATGCACCTAAAAAAGTTTAAAAAAAAAATACTTAAAATTTTAAAAATATTCACTAAAAACAAAAAAGTATGAAAAACAAAAAATTTAATTTTTAAAAAATTTAATTCAGAAAATTTAAACCAAGCAACTTAAATAAATTTCAGACAAGAGGAAAAAATCAAACAAGATTGGTTGTACAAAAGAAAAGAATAAAATACTAATGTCTATAAAATATGTAATTTGAGGTACGAATAAAGCTTTTGTAGTTAATATTGGGTTGGGTTGGATTGACTTTTAGAGGATTAGAAAAATATTTGAATTTCTAACGATTAGCAATAGTCCAATTGTCCATTACTATTAAGAATTTTTAAAATTAAAAAGCATCCTATTTGTTTTCTTTAAAAACTAGAGAATGGAATTTTAGATCTCATGTAACAAGTTTATTATATTGGCCACCTTTGGTCATGTTACCTGTTAAATTGTCAACTATCGTCATGAATGTATTAATTATGAATATTAAATTATTAATTATTTAACTTATTTACAAATGCATTGTTATTCAAATATAAAAGTTAGATTTATTTTTTAAACCTAGTAATGTGTCAAGAAAATGATTAGTTGATAATTCAATATTTTATAAATCATCTTCTTAATACATCTTTGAGTTTAGAAAGTGAGTCTGAAAAGTAGATTTTTATATCATTTTTCTATTTAAAAATTTAAACAGAGAGAGAGAAAAAATTAAAAGATGATTCATTCATACAATTTCTCTCTCAAATCTTCCCAAATGACGTAACAAGTAAAATTTGAAAAGTTAATCCACACTTCAATATTCTCTCATAACTCTCCTTGCATACATTCTATCTTGTCAACTCATTCGAGGGATTTTTTTCTTTTGTGGGGGGGAGAAAGAAATTGTGTGAATTTAACACTGCTATAATTTTATCATTTATATTATATTCTCAATATGTCCATTCATGTGTGATTGGGTTCTCCTTTATTACCAAACCAAACATATGAAAGTATTACAATTAGCAAGTAGACGTGATTCTCCTCCATTAGCAAATCAAACACGTGCAAGTATTTGAACTATCAAGTAGACTGTAAGGTTCGAATATGGGCAACTTCATAATTTAAACTATATTATTATCTATTAGCGGGTAAAACGTGAGTAAATATTTTATTTATGAGATAGATGATGAGGTTTGAGCAGGGACAACTTTATTAATATTAGATAAAATATCATTTTGTCTTTCAAATTTTTACTCATTTTTCAATTTGACCCTTAGACTTCGATTAGTATTAATTTTACATCCAAACTTTCGAAATTTCTGTCAATTTGACTCCTGTCGTCATATTTCATCTACAATTGGATGGAATGTGTTGATATGGGAGGGTGGCAAATTGATTTTGAAGGTATAGTTTGGAACAATTTGATTTTTAAGTTTTGTTTGGGGGTAAAATGAAATTTCAAATGAATTTTGGTGCCACGGCAGTACATTCCCCAATTGTAGACGAAAATTGATCAAAATTTTGAAAGTTTGAATGTAAAATTGATATTAATCGAAATCTGAGGATCAAATTAAAAAACATATGAAGGGCAAAATAATATTTCTGCTTAATATCATATTCTCAATACGCACCTTTATGTGTGGCCGAATTCTGCTCCATAAACTGGCCAGACACATAAAAGTATTTTAACCATCAGGTAAATGATAACCTTTGAATCTATGATCTATTGCTTGCTCTAATAGTATATTAAATTGTTGACCACCAGTATACATTACAACAAAAAAGGTCTTTGGTGACGAAAAGGCATGATGAAAAAAAATTTCGTCTCCAAATATACATGTTTAGAGATAAAAGTAAGATTTCATCTCCAATTGTAGTATTTTTAGAGAGAAAAATCAAATTTCATCACCAAATGCTTAAAATAAAATAAAAACAATAGGTGACGAATCTTTTATTTGTCTATATTTTATTTTTCGTCGCAAAAAAAAAATCCCGCCCTTGGAAAATTTGACAAAATATTTGAGCGTCATTTTAGAGACGAAAATTTTCGTCACCATTTTACAAAATTTTCTGCGAGGAAATAATTTCGTCTCCTATAATTTTATTATGCAAAACGACGTAGTTTCAGACTATAAGTAAGAACCCTCTTTGTTTGCCCAAATTAGGTCCTATTTTGCAAAGCCCTCTCTCTCTCTCTCTTTCTCTCTCCGCGTCTCCACTGCTCCTCTTCCCTCCCTTTCTCCCGCCGGTCCTCCTCGCGTTCGCCGGTAACTGAAGCTCCTCCTCTTCCTCCTCCGGCATCGCCACTATTTGATTTCACTCCTGTCAAACTGCCCATCACTCTCCGTCGGTACACTGTATCATCGTCACCGTCACTCACCGTCTCAAGCCCATTGATTTTGATTTAGGTATTTCTTTCTCTCTCTCTCTCTCTCTCTCTCTCTCCGTTTCCATCCCTTGCTCTATTTCCCCATTTTGATTTAGGTATTTCTTCCTGTTACATCTTTTGCCCTCCAACTGTTTAATGCAATGCCCGAATCAAAAAATTATCTCTGTCTCTACTCATCTTTTTCTTCTGTTGTATTTTGAAGTCACAATAGTGAAAATGCAGTGTATTGGCCAAGTCGTGCAATTGCTCAATATCTGACTATTTTTTTTGGCAATATCTGACTATTTTTTTTCTCATGTTTGGACTTGTCAAAAATGATTTTGCCTTGTACATGATTTTGTGGCAATGTGAAATCATACATCTGAATGGGATCTTAGATAGACAATGTATATTTTTTGTTCATTTTCTTCACCTTCATGAATTATCAAAATTATTAAGGGGCTATTAAAAATCCATTTATTAATGACAATCTTTCCTAGGTAAAGCAACTCATCAGTGAATCCAAACAACCTATAATCACTGCAAGATAAGTTTGTTACCTCCTTTTCTAATTAAACATCCAATACTAGCATCATAACCCCCCAATCATGATCCATGATATGGGAACTGTGTGTGTCAATTTCTGACCACACTGCCAACTTAGTACTTAACTGGAAAACATCGACATAATAGATGGCACCTGTCTGACCTGCTGTAGACACCCCATTTTTGACCGTCCTCAAGACTTGGACGTCACCGGTTGAACACCCGGTGATCATCCTTGTTTGTGTTTGTCTTGAGTTCTCGGAGGTCTCGGCTACGCGCCTTGCCGCAAGATCTCTTGACTTGACTGTTTTGTGTCTGGTTTTGCACCAAACACTTGTGTTTTTCCTTGGAGGGGCAGGGATTGGCTTGTGGGCCATCCCCACACATCACCGGCCATGGCTTGAGGCCACCGACTGTGTTTTGTTGCCACCGGCCAAATGTTTGACCGACCGGCACCATAGATGGTCGACCGGCCATCTTTTTTGGTCAAATTGTATTTTTGGCCGGCCGACCACTGCGCATCTGCTTTTGCAGATATTTTTATGCTAGCTGGCATACACTTTGCTCCCCTCCATACACGTGTATGGAGGGATCTCCCTCTTGGCTAGCTTGTCTTGTAAGCTTGCGAGATTAAACCTTCTATAAGAAGAGGCCTCTTCTCCGTCTTTTAGGTTAGACAAGATTTTCATAGAGAGCTCTGGTTTTAGGGTTTGAGTTGTGTATCTATCATATATCTATCTCTCTCTCTCTCTTGTATTTGTGTGTATTTAGCCTTAGTATTGCACACAAACACCTACTATCACACCTTACCTTGATTGCTGAGGGGCCAGAGGTCTTTTCTTGAAGTTTTTAGACTGGTTTGGAGCCAAAAAAACAGCTAGAGTGCTGTTCTTGAAAGAGGTCTTCAAGGGTAAGGATTTTACCTTTAAATACTCCATTTTTGCATAGCTTTTTTACCTATCTTGAAACTATTTTTAGGCTTTGCATATAACATATAAAAGTTCTATTTTTGAGTCCTTTAATAGTTGTTTAAGAGTGTTTTGAGCTTTGAGGTTGTTTGACCCCTCTTAAGGCTTGTTTGGCCTTTGTTTTTGTGCTATTTTGGTGAGCTCTGGGACCATTGTGTTTGGGCCTCCTCACCACTGAAATCTTGAGAGATTTCGGTGGTGAGGATGGTGCCTTGAGGTCTCAAGAAGGAGAGGGCCACCCCCTCTTCTTGTTGTCCTTGAAAAGGGCTATTTTTGCCTCTTGAGGGAGCATCTTGTTTAAGTGTATGTTGGCCATGCCTTAACTGATTTTTGTGCTTATATTGTCATAATATAGCTCTGTTTTTGATTGGTTTAGGTACACCATGCTTGCTTAGCATACATGCCTTGTAATGCCATATTTAGGTCTTAACATGCTTTAGGTTTTGATCCTTGTTCTAGCATGATTTTGGCCAAGCTTTGTGAAGCTTTTGTGTTTGTTTTAACATGCTTAAGTTCAGTTTTTGGTTGTTTTGGTCGACCATAGCATGCTTAGCATAGCCACCTTGCATTTTGACTTGTTAGCCTTAGGTGTGTGAGTGTGTAACATGCATTACTTGCATTATTTCAGTGGTTTGGAACCACTTACCATGCTATTTCAGTCCTTATAACATGCTTGCATACTTGCATTTGATGCTCCTTTATTGCTTTAAAAGGTTGTTGCCTTATGCTCCATGAATGTGCTTCTTTGTATGCTTGCATGTTTAAGCCACTTAGATGCCATCTAGGTGTTCCCTTAGCATTGTCTAGGTCTGCCTTGAACCTATTTTAAGTCCTCTTGGCCTTGTGAGGCTTGGTTGACTTAACCATGGTTTAAGTTTCCTTGGCTTGCCTCAAGTACTTGGACCAATTGCATGCCATGTTTGTCTTGTTTAAATTGGTTTGGCACCATCATTAACATGATTTTCAGAGTTTACATTGCATGCTAATTGTCCATGTTTAGGCTCTTTTAAGTGTGCTTAAGGGTTATTTGTTTGATGCTTAAGTGTTGGCCCATCAATATGTACATGTGTATGTGTGTGTGTAGGCCCTCATTTCCATAGCATTGGCCACTGTTTTAGGCTTGTTTGAGGGCTGCCTAAATTAGTTTAAGTCTACCCCTTTGCATGCTCACCTTGTGTGTTGTTGCATACTAGTGTGTTGTTGCATGATTGAATAAAGTCACATGATTGCTTGCATGCTTGAACATTCACATTGTGTCTTGCATACTTGTAGGTTGCATTGCTTCATGCCTTACATGCTTCTTTACTTAGGTTGTGTGCCTAACCTACATTGCACATTGCATTGCCATGTTGCATACTAGCCTCCATACCTAGGATGCACTGCATTGGCATGCATGCTTCACCTCTTGAGTTGAGTATGATAGAGGTTGAGCCCCCTTTGTTTGATTATGTGCATTGCATTTCATATCAAAATGCATACTTGGTTTCTTGGGCCATCATGCATGGAAATGCGCGATTGGTGGTCCGAGAATTGAGAACCATATCCCTTTGAGTCATGAATATGATAAGGGGTGTGATTGGTGCATACATTACTTGAAATGCATTGCCATGCTATGTTTTGCCCTCTGCTGCTGTCAAAAAACAGATTCTGCAGGAAAATTTGACCAGCTGGCCATCTGCAGTGTCGATCGGCCATTCATAAGTGGCCGATTGATTAATTTGTGGCCGGTGACCATTCCCCATGGCCGGTGACCAATTCCCTCAGCCGGTGGTGTTCCATAGCATTCAGAGAAGCAACCCTGAGATTTGTGCAGTCTTCAGAGAAGGATAACAGTCGAAGTAAAGGCAACTTGTGCATGGCGGTAGCTTTCCGAGCGGAGTCGAGCGCGCATTGCATTGGGCCCTCTTCCCGAGGCTGTTTATTGCTTTCATTAGATTAGTTAATTTGTTAATTAATTAATTGGTCTGTAATATTTAATTAGCTTGTAGGTTAATTAAATTGTATTATTCTTTCGGTCCCTCCGAGCGAGGGCAAATTTGTAATAAGCGTGGGTGCGTGTGTGCGTGTTTTCCAAACCCCACTTCTTTCTCCCTTTTACTTACCTGCTTTTAATGGTTAGTATTAAGACATGTTTACTTTAGCATACCTTATGCTATGCATGCGTGCATCATTCATTAGTATTGCATGCACCGGGCTCGGCGCATCATGCTAACTACATAAAATATTTCAAATCTAACTTGAATACATGCTATCTGTGCATTTTCATATGTCATCCTTAGATTAGCCGAGGCTATTCTAGATTGCATTCTATATGTGTTGCATTAGCCATCTTAACATGAACTAGGGTCATGCATATAATTACTAACTAGTTTCTGTTTTGGCTTGGAGTACATTGTAAGTATTTTTATGCTTTAGCATCTCGCATAAGTGTGAATGTTAACATGACAACATGCTTACCATGTGGCTAGCTGCTTATGTGATATAAACTGCCTAAATGCCTGTGGGTGAAGATTGGATTGTTTGAGTTGGAACAACTCGTTGAAATCCGTGTTTTAGCCTACTTGCGAGTAGCAAATTTCAGACATTTTCCAAACAAACGGATATGCAATGCTTCGTTTCAAATTAGGCGATCTAGTCTATACTTTTGTGTTGTGCGCATCACATAGTAATTCTAGTTAATTAACTGGAATAAAAACACATAACGTTTTCAAAATAGGATATCATGGTTAGTAGAGGCCGATCTTCGGATCGGGCGAGAGGGGGTGCTCATAGCTGACCTTTTCCAATCGTACTCAAGTTCCCGAGCCGAGGCAACTTTGGTGATGACGGACACGTGGCCTTTGGCACCTAGTCAAGGTTTCCTAAATTCCCCCATTAAAAAAATATTTAGGTGGCGACTCTGTATCTGAAAAAACAGTTCATGTTTGGCACTTCTTTCAAAAATCTGTTTCTCAAAACGATTTGCCGGATTTGGACTCTTTGGTTCAAATTAAGAACTGTGACAAAACGAGTCCGAACTGTGGTAGCATAAGTCCCTCGGGGCGCGTCCACACCTACAACAGAAAGAAGAGTCTCTGGCGGTGGCTCGTCCACCTGGGGGTACTCCGACGATCAAGTCAGTACTCCATATCTCTCAAAGATAACCAATAGTGCTTAACTTACTAGACAGAATATCAAAAGCCATACCTTAGACCCATGGGGGTGCCTCCCTTCTATAGCCAATATAATCCTAGTCTCAAATAGAAGCCTAACTCTAATGGACTTAGGATTACTGCTAACTTGGACTCCCAGTAGGATTAGGATAAACTCTCTAAGAGTCTTATCTTTACCCAAACTGAAGTCTTCTCCCATTTTAGGACTCTTGTCTCTTATCCGCTTATCTCGGATTCTGGTATTCTCGCAGATAACCTCGGCCTAGCCGAGATCATCTCGGCATCATGACCAGGACACGTGACACCTCGGCTGAAACTTCGGTGTCACCTCGGTCACGTGTTGTCATTCAAAAATTATGTCCCCACAACTGCCCCCTCGGTTCTATTACCTCGGCATCCTGGGGTGATGGAATCTATATTATTTATTCCACTTAGCACATCGGCTGAGCTCGCTTCATCATCTATTGCCGAAGTCAGAACTCGTCGGCTCAATATGACCAAGACCTATAGTCTGCTTTCATCAATGCCTTAGAACCAATGACCAAGTTCGTTCAAGTTTCTTAGCCGAAACCGTCCTCCTTTGCAACCGTCTCGGGGTGACACACCTCGGTTATACAAACTGATGATTTACCTCGGCAAGTACCCAAGTACCTTTTCTTGGCATAACCTTGGCTTCATCTTGTAAATTTTTTCATAAAATTTCAACAAGGGTTTAACCTCAGCTTAACTTTAACTTGTAAATTGTCCACAAATTTCAACAAGTGTTAAGCAATGATTTCGGTTTAACTTCAACTTGTAAATTGTCCAGAAATTTCAACAAGTGTTAAACAATGATTTCGGTTTAACTTTAACTTGTAAACTTTTCTCAAGTTTCAACAAGTGTTAAACAATAATTTCGGTTTAACTTCAACTTGTAAACGTTTCTCAAGTTTTAACAAGTGTTAACCAATGATTTCGGTTTAACTTCAACTTGTAAATTGTCCACAAATTTCAATAAGTGTTAAACAATGATTTCGGTTTAACTTCAACTTGTAAATTGTCCACAAATCTCAACAAGTGTTAAACATCATCTCGGTAAGCTCTTCTCTTCTCGGACTTAATCATCTTAGGCCGAGATCTTGTCTTCTGGGATCTGGGATCCGAGATCTGGAATCCAGGATCTGCTTACTTAGGCTGAGCTCTTGTCTTCTCATATCCAGTGTTATCTCGGCTTCGCTACGGCGAACCATTTCTCTTCTCTGGTTTGGATGCCGCTGTCCTGGGCGTGTCCTCCTCGGCTCTGGCATACTTTTCTATCCTGGCCATCAGCTCCTCTATGCTTTTCGGCAATGTCTTTGCCAGTGATTTTCGAAGCAGGCAGTCATCCTTCAAGCCACTTTTAAACGACACGACCGCCACCTCTTAGTTGCATCCTGGTATTCGGTTGAATACCTCATAATACCTTTTGGCATAGGCCCTAAGGCTTTCATCCTTGCCGATCTTCAGGGCCATTAGGGCATCCACCCTCAATGGTTGTAGCTTGTTTGTCATGAACCTGCCCACAAACATCTCGGCCAGGCTTTCCCAGGTTTTCACAGTTCCTTTCGGCAACTTGTGAAACCAATCCGATGCAATTTCTCTGAAGAATGAGGGGAACACCTTGCAGAGCAACGGCTCGTTCTCGGTGTACAATGCCATCGAGTTCAGGTACAAGCCGACGTGAAAGTTCGGGTCCGACTTACCGTCGTATATCTGGAACCTTGGCATACTGAACCTTTTCAAGGCCTCAAATTTGTCCAATTCTATTGAGAACGGTGTCCTCGGCTTGACAGGTGAGGTCACCTCGGCATCTTATCACTTTCTCTAGAGGTAATCCCTCAGATCCTCCGTGGTTCGTCCAGAAGCTCGGCTATCTCCGGATTTCAGCCTCTTTAGTGCACCACTTCCTGTGTCATTGCGACTCCTTTTGGACCTCCCTCCATTGGTCGCGTCGAAACAGAGTTCCTTCCCTTGAACATGCTGATGTTCTTTGGAGTCAGCTTCCTTGGTGCGATGTGTCCTCTGTGAATGTCCCATTCTGGATTCTCCTTGTCCGACCTCCCTTGAAGGCCGGTGAGAATGTTCCTTGGTCCTATCGTGCTGAGGAGTCGTAAGAGTTGTCTTCTGCCCCCCTGCCTGGGCATCTTTCTTGGTTGCTGGAGTCAGCGTATCTTGTGACGGGAACGGTGGCTGCACGACGTTGTTCTGTATCATGAAATTGACAACCGTTTGCAAGTCCGCCAATTTGTTCGCCATTCTCTTTATCTCATCGTCCCTTCGTAAGCATCTTTCTTTCCATACCTGGAGGTCGTCCTCGTTATAATATTCGCTTCGGTCTGATTTCTTCAGCACGTCGCCCTCCTGGCTGACGTCCTCTTCTCCGTGATTCTTATCATGGGTTTCTTCATTGTAGTTGTCTTCTTCGACACCAAGGTCAATATGTTTCCCACTCTCAGTAGGGGTGTCGTCCCCAACCTTCTCTTTCTGTCCGTCGTTGGCCATCTATTCTCCTTTCGTTCCCACTAACGGTGCCAAAATGTGTGTGTCAATTTCCGACCACATTGCCAACTTAGTACTCAACTGGAGAACACCGGAAGAATAGATGGCACATGTCTGACCTGCAACAGAAAGAAAAGTCTCCGGTGGTGGCTCGTCCACCCGGGAGTACTCCGACGATCAAGTCAGTACTCCATATTTCTCAAAGATAACCAATAGTGCTTAACTCACTAGACAGAATATCAAAAGCCATACCTTAGACCCATGGGGGTGCCTCCCTTTTATAGCCAACATAATCCTAGTCTCAAATAGAAGCCTAGCTCTAATGGACTTAGGATTACTGCTAACTTGGACTCCCAGTAGGATTAGGATAAACTCTCTAAGAGTTTTATCTTTACCCAAACTGAAGTCTTCTCCCATTTTAAGACTCTTGTCCCTTATCCGCGTATCTCGGATTTCGGTATTCTCGCAGATAACCTCGGCCTAGCCGAGATCATCTCGACATCATGACCAGGCATGTGACACCTCGGCTGACACTTCAGTGTCACCTCGGCCACGTGTTGTCATTTAAAAATTATGTCCCCACAGGAACAAAAATTATAGTAATGAAAACAACTAGTTTACTCATTGGTAAATCTAGAAAATAAATTTGATTGGTATAACAGTGTGGAAGATAGGGTGACGTTTTGTTTAGATTGAACCTGCAAAAGAAACATTTCATTATTTTAGACAATTGAAAAGGTACCCAGAAATATGCCATCAACTATGCAATGCTTTATTAAGTCATACCCAAAGCAACAAACGACACCTAAAATGTGTCTTGGTAGTGTATTTGTTGCTATATCAACATTAGGAGCAATAATCCCAATGATATAGTTTGTGTTATCTTTAGATCTTTTAGAAACCGTCATGCATGTGTGACACTTCAAACCTTAACCTACGTTGCCTTGCTAGTTCTGAGAGGTAAAGAGAATCATTATTTCATTATTGAAGCTTGTAAAGCTCAAATCTATAAGGAAAACTCTTGTTGAGGTATACATTTTTTTTTTTTTTTTGAGGAAAACAAATGTTGAAACCTTATCTGCAGTGGTAAGATCAATGTTTTTTTTAGCATATGTCCATTCAGCTTAATTAATTTGTTTGAAGTTAGTGGAATTGCTGCTTTAATGCTAAATTGAAGCCTCTCAAGAAGAATTGGTACGAATGTAAATTGCAAAAGAAAAGGAAGATCCCTACTTCACCATGCAATCTTTATAATTTCTAACTCATTAGAAATTGTGCTTTCATGCCCAACATATGAAACCATTCACAAGCTATAAGTTTTTTCTTTTTCAAGTTACTTGTTTGGTTTATCCTCTTTTCCAAAACCTTCCTAATATTTTTTGGTATGTTTTTAATATGATTATTCTTTGGTATTTCCTTTATTTTTAAATGAAATATATATAGTGGCAAACTATTCAGTAGTCCTCTGTTGGAGTGACCTCTACTTGTCCTACTATTGCAAATTGTGTTCTTCTGTTATTTTTTAAATTATTATTTATGAAGTAATAGACAAAGATGCGTGCCGCCATAACCTTGTTGTAAACTATCATCTTTATGAATGAAATGTTTTTTGTGTAGAAAATAGCTCTTGGAGTTTTGTTACCCAAATCAGCTATTCAATTTGAACGCCACCTTATGGGGGGAGGTGGGGAAAATGTTGCAAATACAATAATTCAGTTTTCCTTATTTGGGTTTTTCCCCTTTTCAGATTCTTGCTGTTGGTGCTGAGGTTGAGCAAGTTGAGGCTGGGAAACAGGTAAGATTTGTAAAGGTTTTGCTAGCTAATTTTCTTCAAGGGTCAATAATTTATTGCAATGCCAATCAATTTTGTTGCTTTGGGTATGACTTAATAATGCATTGCATAATTGATGGCATATTTCTGGGTGCCTTTTCAATTGTATAAAATAATGAAATGCTTCTTTTGCAGGTTCAATCTAAACAAAATGTCACCCTATCTTCCACACTATTATACCAATCAAATTTATTTTTCACAAGTTACTAGTTGTAGTTCGTTGACAACCTTTTTTAATTCTCAAAACATGCCATATTAAGCTTAGTCAACCCAAATGCTTTTCCTGACATTTTCCTGTCAATAATTTCAAATACAAATAACCAGGGAAATTCCACCTAATTTAAATCTGCATTCACTCTTTTAAATGAATATTTCAAATGAATATCCATTCTGGTCTCCATATATTTGCTGGTTAAAGTAAATTAGCATAACAAGATTGTGTAAATTTTATGAAGCCTAACTAGACTACTAATGCAATTAAACTTCCTTCCAACCTGTTTTGACACTAGGAACTACATACATTCATTTAAGTTAATTGAAAAAAATTAAAAATAATCCGACTTAGTCGAAAAAGGGCGTTGTAAATTGGACACGATGTTGTAGAGACAAACGATATGTAAATAGGACACGGCATTGTAGTTGCAAAAAATGGAAAAATACTTATAATTATGTAGAATGATTACTTGTAAAATATTACTGGTTGCCTAATATATGCATTTGAGTTTTCCAAATTTTTATTTCATATATATTTGAGTATGCAAAACTAATGATTAATTTGAAAAGATTAATTAAATTCGAGTTTTATATGTTTTTTTTTATAATTTTAAATATGCCAATATTTAGTCAATACTAATGATTAATTTTATTTTTGCAGATGATTTTTGACGTAGAATTGTGGATATGACTTTTTTTTTGACAAGTATGGAAGGACATTGTTTTTATACCTCCATCCTTATAATGGTTTGTACAAATTAGTTTTTTGCCGTGGTAAATATCTAAAACTTAGCATGGTACAAATTAGAAATTAGTTTTTGGGGCGGTACAGATTATCTTTTTGGTGTGGTACAGATTTCCTTTTGGATGTGAAATTTGCTTAATTCTCTATTGTGTATGGAACTAAATTTTTGAGGTTTTTCCTTTTACTGCTTGCTGATGATCTATTACAGCTCTTAACTTTTGTGTAATCTTCATGTTAAATATAAATAAGTTTAGGTAAATGTTTTTCTTTGAACACTTATTAGTGATGCTATGTTTTTCTTTAAATGTTTTGGCCTCAGGTTTTGTGGATCTTGTAATCGAATTTGATCTTAAAGTGACTTTTCTCAAAGGCCTTCGACAAAAATTGAAAACTAAGTCTAAAAATACATTTTTCTCACATTTAAACTGCATAAATAGGCCATATGGGGCCAAAATCGTGTAACAATCATGAAAAGGTCTGAGGAACACCTCAAACACCTCAGGAGGGACCATTGTAAGTTGTGAAAACTTACGGAACTAGAACATGACTCCCGGTTTGAAAACTAACTCGAAAAATGCACTTTTCTCACACTTGAGCTTGAAAATAGGCCATATGGGGCCAAAATCATGTAATAATCACAAAAAGGCTCAGGGAACACCTCAAACATCTCGGGAGGGACCAATGTAAGTTGTGAAAACTTACGAAACTAGCACGGGACTCCCAGTTTGAAAATTAAGTCCAAAAATGCATTTTTCTCACACTTAAGCTTGAAAATAGGCTATCAAGGGGTCAAAATTATGTAACAGTCATGAGAAGGCCTGGGAACATCTCAAACACCTCGGGAGGGACCAAAATAAGTTGTGGAAACTTACGGAACTAGCACAGGACTCCCGGTTAGAAAACTAAGTCAAAAAATATACTTTCCTTACACTTAAGTTTGAAAATAGGCCATCGGAGGCAAAAATCGTTAAACAACCATGAGAAGGCTCGGGGAACACCTCAAACACCTCGAAAGCGACCATTGTAACTTGTTTAAACTTACGGAACTAGCACGGGACTCCCGGTTTGAAAATTAAGTCCAAAAATGCACTTTTTCACACTTAAAATTAAAAATAGGCCATCGAAGGCCAAAATCGTGCAATAGCCACGAGACGGCCCTGGAAACACCTCAAACACCTCGGGAGGGACCAATGTGAGTTGTGGAAACTTACGAAACTAGCACGGGACTCCCGGTTTGAAAACTAAGTCCAAAAATGAACTTTTTCACACTTCAGCTTGAAAATAGGCCATTGGAGGCCAAAATCGTACAACAGCCACGAGACGACCCATATAACACCTCAAACATCTAAGGAGGGACCAATGTGAGTTGTGAAAACTTACGGAACTAGCACGGGACTCCCGGTTTGTAAACTAAGTCTAAAAATGGACTTTTTCACACTTAAGCTTGAAAATAGGCCATCGGAGGCCAAAATCGTGTAATAGCCATAAGACGGCCTGAGTAACACCTCAAACACCTTGGGAGGGACCAAATTAAGTTGTGGAAACTTACGGAACTAACACGGGACACCCGATTTGAAATCTAAGTCCAAAAATGTACTTTTTCACACTTAAGCTTGAAAAATAGGCTATTGGAGGCCAAAATCGTGTAACAGCCACGAGACGGCTCGAGTAATACCTCAAACACCTCAGGGAGGGACCAAAGCAACAGCTACGAGACAGTCTGGGGAACACCTCAAACACGTCGGGTGGGATCAACATAAGTTATGGAAACTTACGGAATTAGCACGGGACTCCCGATTTGAAAACTAAGTCCAAAAATGCACTTTTTCACACTTAAGCTTGAAAATAGGCCTTTGGGGGCCAAAATCGTGCAACAGCCACGAGACGGCCTGGGAAACACCTCAAACACCTAGGGAGGGACCAATGTGAGTTGTGGAAACATATAGAATTAGCACAGGACTCCGGATTTGAAAACTAAGTCTAAAAATGCATTTTTTCCAACTCTTAAGCTTGAAAATAGGCCATCGGGGGGCCAAAATCGTTAAACAATCTCGAGAAAGCCCGGGGAACACCTCAATCACCTTGGAAGCAATCGTTGTAATTTGTGTAAACTTAAGGAACTAGCACGGGACTCCCGTTTTGAAAACTAAGTCTAAAAATGAATTTTTCCAACACTTAAGCTTGTACATAGGCTATCGGGGGCCAAAATCGTGTAACAGGCACGGGAAGGCCCGGGAAACACCTCAAACACCTCGGGAGGGACCAATGTAAGTTGTGAAACTTACGGAACTAGCACTGGACTCCCGACTTGAAAACTAAGTCGAAAAATACATGTTAAATTGTATATTTAATTGATAAGATAATAATTGTCTAACTTGCATTCTTTTTTCTTTTTCTTTTTTTTGTGTTTCATTTTTTTGCAAATTCGAGATTTGATATGGGCATGTTTTGTAATTTGGAGAGCAGAAGCTAGCTCATTTTGTGTTTTTGTTCATATTACCTTATATGTATTTTGGTTGCGTTGTAAATTTTATATTTTTGTTGGTATTACAGGACATGTTTGGTAATCCGCGCTTAATATTTTATTTTTGTTGATATTGGTAGACATGTTTTTTTATGGATATTAGGAGACGTGTTTGGTAATCCGCATACGGTTGATATTATATTTTTGTGGATATTAGTAGACATGTTTTTTGTAAATATTAGAAGACATGTTTATAATTCGCATGCAGTTCATATTATATTTTTGTGGATAGTGCTGAAATTCGATTGTGATGTTTATGAAAATAAACAGATTTTTATATTGATTTGTAATCGATATTTTATTGAACAGGTTATTGAAATGCGCAGAGAATTTTTACTGAAAGGAAAAAATTTAATTTGAAAATAGTACTCCCATTTTAAAAAAATTTAATTTTTATTAGCGACGAAATAAAAATGTCGCTATTAGTTTTCAAAAAACATGACAAATAATTTTGTCACTAATAATATGGTACCAAACAAATAATTCCATCACATTTGTTGAATATTTCGGCGCAAAATTGAAATATTTGGTGACAAAATATTTTTTGTCATTGAAGAATTTTCTTTTTTGCTCATTTTAGTGACGAATTTTTTTGTCACCTTAATCCATATCATTGGTGAGGACAACTTTCGTCACCAAAAGCTATTTAGTGACGAAATATTTCGTCGCCAAAAACAATTAAAATAAAATATTATTTAGTTTTGGTGACGAAATTGATGTTATAGAGGACGAAAAATGCAACATTTGGAGACGAAACATTTCGTCGCCAAAAATAAAAAAATAGGCGACGAAACTGTTTTTCGTCACCAGGTACTTTCAGCAACAACATATAGGCCACAAACGTGGTAACAAATTTTTTTCGTCACAGATCACTTTAGTGACGAAAATTTGATGTTTGGAGACAAAATCAGTCTGTCACCAAAGGCCTTTTTTGTTGTAGTGATATCTAAAAATTTTAGTTGTTAGAGAGATAGAGAGATAATTTTATTATTTATATTATATTCTCAACAATGAAGCATGAGAAAATTTCAAGCAAAGTCAACAAAGGGGTTAGTATGTACCTAAAAGAATTGGAAATTCTTTTTGCGGTTTTGGGAATGGGTATGAGTGACCAACTCTTGGGCGGATGATCAGTGCTCCATGAACAGTTGCCCGGAGCCATTGGACGTGTGCTTGCCACAAAAGTATTCCTTCTTGGCCGATGATGGTGAATCGATAAGTGTAGCTATTTCCAAGAAGTATCGGACATTGAGTTGAATATTTAGGTCTATCTGCCCAACCACTAAGTAGCTGGAAAATTCCTTGCCTGCATACATATATGAGGACACTACTTTAAGCATCAATAACGATAGTTGTAATAATAATTATGGTAGTAATAATGCAAACCCATGCACTTGCTAATAATTAGGGTTGCAAACCAATAGCTCGAGCTTGGCTCATTTATTAAATGAACGAACTCGAACTCAATTTTTATGCACATTTATTAATCGAGCCAAATTCGAGTAGGCCTAAGCTTAGTTCAGCTCAGCTTGATAAGGCTTGTGACTATAAAAATAATTAAATTAATATTTATTTTTAATAATATATCAAATAAATTTTCAATAATCTATTTTATTTTTCTATTTATGTTTGGTATTTGTGTAAATTCACATATTTGATTAATACAATTTATTTTAATATAAGTATTCTTGTATATTTTGCTCATAATTTTGTATTTTTTTATCTTAATAAGTAAATTAATTTAAGTTTTTTCTTCTTCTTTTTTTTCAAGCTCGAACTTGGCTCGTCTATATAATTGAGCGAGCATGAGTTTATTAAATATTTGATAAACCGAGCTCAAGGTCGATTATTTAAGCTTGACTTAAACTCGAGCTTAACTAATTCTTAATAAATAAACTTGAATACTCAAAAACTCAGTTCGGCTTGTTTCCAACCCTACTAATAACAAAGATTAGAATATATAATATTACAATTAACTTTGATAAAACAATATATGTTCAAGTTGTCAATGTTGTTGGGACTAGAAAAATAATGTTATAATAGACTTGGACAAAATTATCGGAGAAAATAGCATCCAATAAATGAGAAGTCAAGGTACATCTTCAAAGAGGTGGGTGATAACGAAGAAGATCTAGATATAAATTATTTGGTGTAAAGTTTCAGTAACTATCATACTCAGTCGTGATAAAATAACAAAATACTATCACACCTTGTCTAATTTGTAAAAAGCTATATTACCAGTGAATGATAAGATTGTAGGGAGACTTGTTAAAAACATGAACAACGAGTGTGTCACCCTCGTGAACTTGTATTATTGGGCCGGGAAGGTTTCCATTTACTGCAGTAATGACTCGCTGGTGGCACAATAGTTGAACAGTCAAGTTTTGCACCTGAAACAACATAAATGAAATCAATATGTAGCCAAATTTAACATTACAAGTTTGAAAAAACATGCAAATATGTAAGATGGGATAGATTACATGAAAAGTATGCTCCACAACTGTAGCAAAGGAGAGTGAAGAAGCCAGAAAAGCAAGAGCAAAGGACGAGCCATTGCCATTGCCATTGCCAAACCAAAACAAAAGATGAAGAGACAAAAGAGACAAAGATGAGAATAAGCTCTCTCTCTTTTTATATGAGAAGTGCTGTAGTTTCTCCTTAGAATGTGGGGTTTTTTTATTTTTATTTTCAAAATATAGAAGCAGTTTGATCCAATTAGGTAAATTTTGATTGCAACATCAATGGCTTTAAAGTCCAAATGTAATTACGTTCTCATCATAGGACTTGACGTATGGGATGTAGTTGGTGTAACTTTAGGGGTAGTTTAGACACATGGTTAACTGTTTTTTCAAGCAACCTTATTTCAATTTGAAAACTATTGTCTAAGACTTATTTAATTAACTAAATGAAAAGTATTTTAGAGTGTTTGATACTATATGAGGACCATTAATGTAATTAATTCTTATGATTGTTATCAATTGGACCTGTTTAGACACAAAATGCAAAATGAAAGAATAATAATATTGTAATTAGAATTATAGGGACTAAATTAATACATCAAAAAAATAAAAATAAAATAACCATTACAAAAACTACCACTGTAATTTTCTTAATAATAATATTATATAAATTAGACATCTAAAACTCACCTTAAAAAAAGAATAAAAAATTTTGCCACATTCCAATGAGATTTCCCAATTCTTAATGTGGTGCACACAAAGTGATGCAAAACTCCAAACTAACCAAACTTGAGGATTTGAGAAGTTATAAAAATATTAAGACGATTTCTTCTTCTTCTTTTTTATTTATTTAATTTTTATTTTTTTTAAAAGAAATTATTCATTTTGGATGAAAGTGTGTAATAAAAAATGAACAAATTTTTTAAGGAGGAAATATCATTTTCCCGTCTAAACTATCACGTATTTTTCACGTTAACCTCCAGACTTTGATTACTATCAATTTTATACCTAAACTTTCAAATTTTTGATCAATTTGACCCATGCCGTCACATTCTATTTACAATTGGATGGAATGTGCTAACGTGAAACCAAAATTCATTTAAAATTTCATTTTACCCCTCAAACTATACCTTAAAAATCAATCTACCCTCCAAATTAAAAATCAATTTATCCTCCAAACTATACTTTAAAAATCAATTTGCCCTCTAAATCAGCACATTCCGTCTAATTGTGGACGGAAGGTGACGACATGGGTCTAATTGATCAATTTTTGAAAAGTTCAGGTTCTAAATTAAAATAAATCAACCTATGAGAGTCAACGTGAAAAATATGTGATAGTTTAGAAAAAAAAATGATATTTCCTCTTTTTTAAACTTTCTTAATATCTATCTACCTTAAAACATGTTAGGACGACCTCTTCTATTTGAGATTAGCTAAAAAATGCTTTTTTCTAAACTTAGAACTTATTTGGGATAAACTGAAAAAGTCAAAAAGTTATTAAAAAAATTAAAAACTCTATACTATTCGAGGGTAATTTGTGAGGGAAGCCACTAGCACAAAATTATATTGTTTTCTGATTTTTAATTGTAATTGATCTGTCAAATTTTTTTTATTGTTTTCTGATTTTTAATCGTAATTGCTCTGATAAATTCCTTACAAACTGTTCATCTCTCTCTCTTTCTGTGTGTTTTGTTTTGTGTTTTTCTCTTGTGAATGTGGCTATTGAGTTGGAAAAGAATAAATGCCCCATCTAGGAAAATAACGTTCTGTAAATGATATACTAATTTTCTGTAAATAGGTAGGAGGGTGGACAGAGGTGTATGATGGACTAACCTTTGCCACATTGAGAGGAGCTGGGCATGAAGTTCCTCTGTTTCAGCCTAAGAGAGCATTTATTCAGAATGTTTGAGTAATTGTTATTTGTTTCATTCAATAGATCTGATGAATCTTAGGATATTAATATGTTTGGATTGCAAAGCAATATCTTGCTATATCACAAAAAAAAATTATTATTTTTTTTTTTTTACAGATTGTTAATATGTGGTACAATGCTGAAAAGACTATTAGGATCAACTAATTACTAAAACTGCTTTATTATTGTATGCATATAAGTTGTTTGATGAAATGCTTATATGAATAGTCCTTTTGGAGCTACAATTATTGGCCTTGTGGTGATTCAAAATTACTCTCCTTATTTTTGGGAAATGCAGTTATGTACTCCCCTTATCCTAAGAAAAGTTATGAATTTTTGTTGGTGCTAGAAGACGACTTCTTGTTTTTTGTGTTGCTGAAAGAGAAGTTTTATTAATTGTACTGATTTCTTGTTTTTTCCTGTTCTTGCAGTACAGGAAGCAACTTAATGACTTTTTGAACACTCCTATTGGAAAAAGTTTTGCTGTGAGTATCACCCAATTTCATGTTGCATGCTGTGCACCTATGAAGCACCAACACGTCCTCAAGGCCGGCGTACGAGTGTCGGACACGTGTCGGACACGCGGTGGACATGTGTCCGACACTCTCTCTAACGTGTCCTCTTTTTTTTTTTTGAATTTTTGCAGTCGGAGACGCCATGGACACGCTGTGACACTTTTCGGACACCTGAGGTGGATCGAAGCCCTAACTGAAAGAGAGAACCCTAACTGAAAGAGAGAGAGAGAGAAAGAGATCGAGGGAGAAGAGGAGACAGAGAAAGAGATCGAGGGAGAAGAGGAGACAGAGAAAGAGATCAAGGAAGGAGAGAAGACAGAGATCGAGGTAGGAGATGAGAGGAGACAGACAGAGACAGAGAAAGAGATAGAGGAAGGAGAAGAGAGGAGCCTAACCTGTTCAGATCAATGAAGAAGCTGAGGTATTTGTCTGCTCTCTTCTTCTTCTTCGCCTCGTCCTCTTCGTCTCCATCTTCTTCTCCTTCCTCTTCTTCGACTTCGACTTCTCCTGTTCTCCCTCTTTGATTTCACTTCCCCCTTTCACTTTTCCTTCTGTTTTTTATTTCTCCCGTTTCTCTCTCTCTCTCCTCTTTTATTTTTTTTATTTCCTTCACTCTTTTTTTTTCTTTTTTCTTTTTTATTTTTTTATCTTTATTTTTGTTAAACTTAAAATTCACAAAATAAAATTAGTATATATTTTTTAATTTTACATATAATAAATGAAATTTTAATTTTACATATAATATATAAAAAAGACTTGAATAGTATATATTATTACTATTATTACATATAATATATAATCGATGCCTAATTTTACATATATAAATAGTATATATTTTTTAATTTTACATATAATATATAAAAAAAATTATATATATTGAACGTGTCCCTAACGTGTCGTGTCTCTTATTTTTTGAAAATTTGCGTTTTTGCATATCCGTGTCGTGTCCGTGTCGTGTCGCGTGTCCGTGTCCGTGCTTCATAGAGAACTATATATATGGCGGTGTGTTTGTGTATGTAATGAACAATGGAGAAAATATGCAAAGGCTAAAATTGTGGGGGGAGAGAAGTGGAGTAGAAGAAACTTATAATAAACAAAACCCTCAAACAGTTGGGATCCGGAAGACAAAAAACACAAACACAAAAATTATATATATAGTGTTTTTACACTTTGCCCTGTTATATTTGATATTTTTCACTTTGGCCCCTTGAATTTTTTTTTTGACTTTGACTTTTTATATTTTACGTTTTTCTCAATTTACTCCTAAGTTAACTTCTATTCAAATTTAGACAAAAAATGTCACATTAATTGCCACATGACATAAAAAATATATTTTTATATTAGGATTTGAGTTTTTGTCACTTGTATAAGTTATAATAAAATAAAATATTTTTATATCACATGACTGTCAATTTGTTATTTTATGTTTAATATTAAAAATAAGTTTATTTTTTTTAAATAAATTGAAAAAAACTTAAAACATAAAAAGTCAAGTAGGGAAAATAAAACTTAAAGTGGAAAAATGGTCAAATATAAAAAGGGCATAGTATAATTTACTCAAAGATTAAAATACACATTTTCTAAAAGTTTGAAGAAAATACAATTAATCACACACGTTTAATAAAATTATACTAGACTGCTTTGAATTTTTAATTTATATAACAATTACATTAATTTTTTTTTAATAATTCGTTAGTCGTAAAAAAAAATGATATTGTCATCTATATAAAATTAAAATATTTATTTATTTTATTTACTTCAATAGATACTCACCATTTGTATTAATTTCATTCGAGGTGAGTGTAATTTATCCGAAAAAAATAGAGAGCAAATTTGTCCTGCAAATTTTAAATTCCATTAACTTGTAAATATTTTTAGACATGGCACTATCATATAATTTTCAAAATCTTTCCACTGAATTATAAATTCTTGCCCCCAAAAGCCACAACTAATATGTAATTCCCTTCTCTCTCTTTTTTTTTTTTTTCTTTTCTCTCAATTTTTTGGTCAGCAGCAGTTGGGAGCTCGAAAGAGCATGCCCCGAATCCCTCGAAATTGCCATTTCAAGGCCAAAAAAAAAAAAAAGCAAGGCACAAAAAAAAAAAAACAATTCACCCAAAATGGCAATTGTGTGCATTAGGGGCACACAAATTGTGTGCACAAAATATTTTTCTTTTTTGGTAGTCTCACAAACAATTTACAACTCAAGTTAACTATACTGTATCTTTACATATATGTGTATATGATTCAATTAGCATGGTTTTAAAACTCATCAAACTTAAATTGAATTAGCTGATATTCTAGTACCAAAAATAAAAATAAAAATAAAAATTCCCAACTTCCGGTCCTTTTGGATTGAAACACACCCAAAGCCTTCGTATTCTTCCAATGAAACCCCTTCATAAGCCAAGTTAACAGCTCCCGCCACCAACGATGCTCTCAAAACCATCCGAATCATCAAAAACACATCAGAGATGTTTTCACATTGCAGCAGGCAGAGTTCCAAAATGATGGTTCAAAACCGCACACACCTACAAGTCAGACGTAAAAAATAAAAAATAAAAAGTCCATCAGAATTTTTCTGAAAATTGCCAAAACTTGAATATTTATTGAATATAGATACACGTATATACTAAATACGATATGTACAAGCCTAGTCACGACGGGGACGCAATGGGTACCACTAATCTATGTGACTTGGTTATTACGGTATTTTGAGTGTACAAAAACACTTCACAACAAAAGTCTACCCAATTAAATTTAAAATACATATATTTTTAAGAATGTCCATATATACACATCCACCGGGATTGGGAGCACTTACAAAATCTTTTCTTTTTTTTTTTTAGTAAATTTTTTTAAAAAAAATTATGGTACCTTTTTTTTAAAAAAAATTCAGTCCGTAAAAAATTCTAAAAAAATTTAAAATACCAAAATAAATAAATAAAAAGTTTACTATTTTTTTAATTCTTTGATATGGCTTTTCTAATTTTTTTATTTTTCGATACATCTCATCGACTTAAATCTAGAGATCTAAAATTTTTAAAAGAATCATTAAAAGAAGAAAATAAATAAATTTTTAAAAAACAAATAAACATATTTGACACCTAAAGCTCCAAACAGTAAACATATTTCCCACAACCGGTATAGAAAAGCAAGTGCCCATAATATCCTTGTCAGAGTAAACTTCTCAAGAAAGTAAATTTGACACCTAAAGCTCCTAACAGTGTAACTTTCCATCAAAATTGATCAGAAAAGTGCATAAACTAGGAGTATTCCTTCTAATTTGATAATTTCCAACCACTGAAATAAATATTAAAAAAACGGAAAAGAAAAGAAAAGCATCCACAATATCCTTTTCAGGATGAACTTCTCAAGAACAAGTAAATTTGACACATAAAGCTCGTAATAGTATTTACTTTAATCTTGTTAGGTATATATATAGGTGCTTATAACATATTTTAAAATGACTGACCTGAATGGAAGGAATGAGGATGCTGGCTTCTTTGGTTTGTTGGGATCAGCAATCTTCTTCTTCTTCTGGCGATTCTCTTTTGTTTTCTCTTTCTTCTTGAGCAATTCCAAGGCTTCTTGCTTGTGAATTTTCATCATCTCATCCTCTTCTTTTTTGGGATTGGCAGACCCTTCCTCCTTCCTCTGCTTGTAAGCCTCCATTTCTTCCAAATACTTTTCCATGTTTTGCTTTGCAATCTGCAAGTTCCCAAAATATGAAATGGTTGTTGCAGAGAGAGAGATTGAGAGAGAGAGAAAGAGTTAATCAAACCTTTTCATAAGACTTCTTCTGTTTCTCTGTCATGTTATTCCATTCTTCAATTACCTCCCAGCCACACTTGCTCTCTGTTCTTCGCTCATTTCTGAACATGAAAAACACAGACATCGGTTGCTTCGGCTTCAACAGGTCCTTCTCTTTCCTGTAGAAATTCAACGAGACAAAGATTAGAGAGAGAATAAGAAGAAGGGGGAGAGAGAAATAGAGAGAAAATTTACTTATTCAACTAAAGAAATGGCTCTTCCTCCAACAGCCGCATCGCATCAGTTGAGAACGCCAATGACGCAGACATTGGTTGAGGAGGACTCAAACTGTAAATATCAAAATGCTGAAGATCAAAAATCTGAACTCCACTTTTTTCCTCCTTCTGATCTTCCTTTCTGCTGTTGGTGCAAAGGAGACGGCCTATGATGGAGTACCAAAAGGCGGCGAAAACCTTCTTCTGTGACTCGGCCATTTTGAGACATACAAAGAGAGAGAGAGAGAGAGAGAGACTGTGAATGACTGCAAAAACTATCGTGAGAGAGAGAGAGAGAGAGAGAGAGAGAGGCGGTGTGGAATGGCTGAACTGAAAGTGACTAATATATATGGATAGACAGTGGAGACGGGGAGGGAGATGATTGAGAATATTTTTAGTGAATATTTTTTCGTTTATTGATTGAGCACAGTATTAGGTATTTTTTTTCTTCATTAAAAAGTTTCCTTATGTGTGTTTTTGGAAAAAAAAAAAAAAAAAATCAGTGCTCATAATTTTGTGTGCGAGTGTTTTTGAAAAAAAAAAGAAAAAATCGATATTTTTTATCTTTTCATTAAATTAATTTTTAGGTTCTTAATATTTATAAGTGTTTTTAATTAAACACTTTGACACTTATGTGCAATTTTTTAGAGACTTAAATAGTTTTGGATTTTTTTCTATTTCACTTTTTAAGCTATTGTTTTTTGTGTGTATAAATTCAGTTTTTTTATAATTTGATTTGTTTGTTTGTTTACTTTTGTGAGAACACTATTATGTATTTTTTTTTCTTCATTAAAAAGTTTCATTGTCTGTGTGTTTTGAAAAAATAAAATAAAAAAATCAGTGTTCTTAATTTTGTGTTTGTGTATTTTTGAAAAAAAAAATCAGTGTTTTTTGTATTTTCATTAAATTAATTTTTAGGTTCTTAATTAATATTTATGCAGGCTTCTTTGAATAATTTGGCACCATGTGTGTGTGAATTTTTTTAGATTAGACTTAAACACCTTGTGTTTTTTTTTTTTTTTTTTAAGCATTTGTTTATTTTTGTGTATAAATTCAGTTTTTCAAAATTTGGTTTGTTTGTTACTTAATTGTGTGTGTTTTTAAAAAACTAGCAACCGGGCACATGCGATGCGTGTGCAAACTCATTTAAAGTTATAATATAAAATTGACATTTTTTTAAATAATGTACATATATATAATCATGTCCAATGTAAGATTTGATATTAATATATTTGATATTTGATAAATAAAATATATATATATATATATATATTAAAATATGTACAAATCCTTATAAAGAAAAGCACACACGAAATTAAGGAAACAAACAAATCAATTTTTTGGAAACATAATAAACCCACAAACACAAATTTTGATAAAAAGAAGAAAAATAAAAGTCCATTTTTTTATTTTTTTTATTTTCATAACTTGATAACATAATGAAACATTTCATTTTATAGAAAGTATAATTAACAGTATTACATGAAAAGACAAATACAAAAATACAAATCCAAGGCACTTAGAGCATTGAATTTTTTTTAAGAACACTGAATATTTTTTAAAAACACTCAAAATTAAGTAACAAACAAACCAAATTTTGAAAAACTGAATTTATACACAAAAATAAACAAATGTTTAAAAAAAAAAAAAAAAAAACCCGAAGTGTTTAAGTCTAAGTCTAATCTAAAAAATTTCACACACATGGTGCCAAATTATTCAAAGAAGCCTGCATAAATATGAATTAAGAACTTAAAAATTAATTTAATGAAAATAAAAAAAACACTGATTTTTTTTGAAAAATACACACAAACAAAATTAAGAACATTGATTTTTTTATTTTATTGTTTTTTCAAAACACACAGACAATGAAACGTTTTAATGAAGAAAAAAAAATACATAATAGTGTTCTCACAAAAGTAAACAAACAAACAAACAAATCAAATTATAAAAAAACTGAATTTATACACAAAAAGAAACAATAGCTTAAAAAATCCAAAACTATTTAAGTCTCTAAAAAATTGCACATAGGTGCTGAATTTATACACAAAATGAAACAATAGCTTAAAAAGTGAAATAGGAAAAAATCCAAGACTATTTAAGTCTCTAAAAAATTGCACATAGGTGTCAAAGTGTTTAATTAAAAACACTTATAAATATTAAGAACCTAAAAATTAATTTAATGAAAATACAAAAAATACCTTTTTTTTTTTTTTCAAAAACACGCACACACAAAATTGTGAGCACTGATTTTTATTTTATTTTTTCCAAAAACACACAATGAAACTTTGTAATGAAGAAAAAAAATACATAATAGTGTTCTCAATCAATATATTTTTTTCTCCAAAGAACCTAATTACATAATGAAACTTTTTATTGAAGAAAATAAAAATATAATTAACAATACTACACTTACAATGTAGGATAAGCAATAGATATATATTTCGGATAAAGAGAATCATAAGATTGCAATGTTCTTGAATTGTATTTCTCCCAACAAAAAAGAAAAAAATCATTGACAAATAAAAAGGAAGATTTTATAGTAAATAGAGAGAGGGGTGAAGATGTTGAAACTATTTAAAATTGCATAGCAGTTTGAAAACGTGGGAGGTGAGATTGGTTGGTATCATGAGAAGTGGGATTGGTTGTAATTTATTATTTTACCCTTAATTACAAACTGATAAGTATAAAAATAATATAATTATTTAAAAAGTTAGGGTCATTTTAGGAAAATTTGGAAAAAGTTTATGGGGAGTGGCTTCATGACACCAAATTTGTTGTTCCCTTTTAATAATAGAATAGATATTCAGTGTTCTTAAAAAAAATTCAGTGCTCTAAGTGCCTTGGATTTGTATTTCTGTATTTGTCTTTTTATGTAATACTGTTAATTATACTTTCTATAAAATGAAATGTTTCATTATGTTATCAAGTTTTAAAAATAAAAAAATTGACTTTTATTTTTCTTCTTTTTATCAAAATTTGTGTTTGTGGGTTTATTATGTTTCCAAAAAATTGATTTATTTGTTTCCTTAATTTCGTGTGTGCCTTTCTTTATAAAGATTTGTACATATTTTAATATATATATATATATATATATTTTATTTATCAAATATCAAATATATTAATATCAAATGTTACATTGCACATAGTTATATATATGTACATTATTTTAAAAAATGTCAATTTCATATTATAACTTTAAATGAATTTGCACAAGCATCGCGTGTGCCTGATTGCTAATATATATATATATACTAGCACACGATGATTCAGATAAGTAAGAAACCCATAATCTTAGGTTTAAACATTACTCATGTCCCTTCAACACTAAGTATAATAACATAGATAGATAGATAGATAGATATATATATATATATTATGAAAAATGATATAGAAATCTACTTTTTAAATCTATTTTTCAAACTCAATGATATGTAATTGATATGATTGGTTATAATTTAAAAAATATGAAAGAGAATATTATCTTAAATATTCTAATTGATTATTATATCATTAAGTTTGAAAGTTAAGTCTAATTTTTGAACTTGTGTAGCAATGTCATATATGATTATGTGGAGAAGAAGATGAATCTAAACTCAATGACTTTGGATTGGAAATTGTGTGAAAGTAGATTAACCCGAGTGTTGTTAATGATCTCATGAATGAATCGACCTCCTGTTTGCTTGTTCGAGTTCGGTATGATGGAATAAAATATCTTTCAAAGTGGTTATTTTGGGTGACTGAGGCTGACATTTTTGTTGTTTGTATAGCGATCCCGGTTTTCACTGTTGTTGTTTAACTGTAATCCGAACTCGGTTTCGTAGATTTGTTGTTGTCTTATTCTCTTTCTATCCCTTACTCTTTGTGTTTGAGTTTTGAGTTGTGTTGGGCAAGTTGGGAACAGGTTGGTTGAGCCTTAGTCCCATTCCTTGTTGCCCAGATTTCTGGTGGTACGCTCGAGCGGGTACTTTTGCGCTCAAGCGGAGTTTGTTTTTTTTTGGTTTTCCGCTCGAGCGGATCTTCTTGCACTCGAATGGGGTTTTCACAGTTCCAGTATTTCGTGCCTCTGCAAAACTTCTACAGGTGTGTTTTTTACGCTCGAGCGGGTTTCCTTACGCTCGAGCGGGTTACGCTCGAGCGGGTCTATTGGCGCTCGAGTGGGGTGAGCATTGTCGGTGTTGATACTGAAAGAGGAGAATCTACGCTCGAGCGGATTGGTTTTCGCGCTCGAGCGGGTGTGTTTTGTTCCTGTGTCTTGGCGCTCGAGTGGGTCCAGTTTTTGTACTTGGCCTTTCGGCGTCCTTTATCCTTCGGCGGGAGAGTAAATATATCAGTTGGCAGCTAGGCTATTTTAAATCACTTTTTACATCCTCACTCTCTCACTTACTTTTCTAAAACTCCATTGGAGAGCCTCTCTCACTAGAAACCCACCTTCTCTCTAGGGATTGATCTAGTTAGAGTATTCTCCTACCCTTTGGCCTTTACAAAAAGTGTGTTGATCATTGAGGGCGACATTTTGATCCGAGAAATTTGGTGTTTGGAGCACTTCCGAGTTTTGCTCTTCTTCTCCTTGGGTTATACATTTGAGGTAGGGATTTCCTTGTTCTTTTTCAATGCTTCGTCTATAGATAGACATGTGGTAGTTTTGTATTGCATGAAAATCATATCCATGTTGGATTTGTTTGAAATCATGAGGGAACCTAGGGTTGGTTGATTGAAAATGGAATTATTGTCATTGGTTGTTCATTGGACTATTTGTGGCGTAAAATAGCATGTTGTTGTTGAAATATAGAAAAGCCCTAATTTATATTTGTCATGATAAATTAAAAGAGGGGTTTTGTTCTTTGGGCAAATACTTGTGTAGTTTGGGTCTCAAATGAGGTTTTTGTTGTTTATTGTTGATGACTGAGCCTTTTTCGTCAATATTGAGAAAGAGAGAGAAAAACCCTAATTTAATAATTATGACTTAATTTGCATAATTAATTTGGAAGGTTATGAAAGGAATGGAATTGATTTTGGGAAATGAGAAAAGTATTTTTGGAATAAGTGGTGGAACATGTTGATTTGGAAAATTATGAAAGTTGATTTTGAAAGTGAAGAATGAAACGTTAACTCTGTGTAAGTCATAGAAAATAAATATTGGAATTGGATCGTTGTATCATGCATGTCGAGTGCACGTATTTAGGGAAATTAATTTGTAACTACCATGCTTGGTTCGTTGTTGGGTTTGTGATCTCATGATGATTGAGTCTTGTAATAGATGTACTAAATGCATGCATCTAGAGGTTTTGTCCTTGGTCATCGGCGTAGGATGACACGGTTATGTTGAATTGTCGTGTATGCATTATATATGTATACTTGCTCGGGAGGAGATAGTTATGTGTTCATATACTTTAACACATTACTTGTATCTTGATAGTTTATGTATATGTGTTATACATGTTGGTTATGCCTTGTTGTACTTTGGTTGTTGGTGTTGTATTCCGCGCTCATAATCCAAGGTACCGTTACCTTCCAGTTAGCGCCTGGAGAACTGACTGCGCTGAAAATAGAAGGCACCACACCCTTCCAGCTAGCGCCTGGTAAACTGGCATCTTGTTGTGAGTGGTGTATCTTTGGCTTACTACGCACATAGTTGGTAGAGCAAAGATTTGTTGTTATTGTTCCATTGTATCTGAGAATATCATGGGTTTGGTTGGTTACAGTTTCGGAGGGCCGAGTTACCTCATTGATTGGTTATATACATGTTGGTGAGTTGTTATTTCCTTTTTATAAAGGTATGCATGTATAGTTATGATAGTATTGGGAGTGAACCAAAATGTTATTTTGTCTTTTGGAAAGTATGAAGGAAAACGAATATTTTAAAGAAAAATATGTTTTAAAAAGGCACATCTGTTGTATGTATGGAAAATGGAAGAGAGTAGTGGGCTTAGTGAGGTTATTTCCTAAGTGAAATGTTAATGTTATGAAAGATTGGGAACGGGGTTTAATGAAATAAAAAGGAAAGACGAATCACTTATAGTGTCGAATGAAATGGCTGTTTTCGAGAAAGTTCATACTTATGTATATTTTGTATAAACTGTCATATTACTATTCTAGTATGAGATTGAGCATTCATGATCATAGCTATCTGTAAATTGTTATTGTTGAGGGCCATGTTGAGATCCCTACTGGACTATATGTTCATCCCACGTTGTTGAATCTTTTTCAGGTGTTGAGCAAGAGGTGCTACAAGATTTGGATTTTCTTATTTGTTGGCCACGGGGCCTCTTTTGTGTTGGCGGAATGCCATATATGTAAAAGGGTTATACCCTTCTTCTTGATTCTTTAATGGTGTAAGCCTTTGGGCATTTTTTTTTAAGTATATTCATGTTGTATTTAATTATCATTCGGACGAGAGAACTGTTAATCATATTTACTAGTTGAGCATATGAGTTTATTTCCGCATGTTGTCTCTGAATTGATTTAAGTTGTTGGACTTAGTAATGATTTCGATTAATAAAAAGTGGGGCGTTACAGTTTGATACCAATATTTTAAAAATTGGACCGGTGAGTAAACTGAAAAAGAGATTCGGTGGACGGATTATTGGTTCAACCGTCAGGTTAAACCGGAATCAAACCGTAATATCATAATTATTTTATGAATATTTTTATAATTTAATATATATATTTTTATATTAATATTGTTTGTAAAAATATTAATTATAGATATGTTTGAAGGAAATTAGTTTGAATACAATTAATATTATATATTTCCTATATATTAATAAGGAACCATGGTGACAGAGTAGAAATTCATACTCTTTGGAGCTTAAGGTATTGGATTCAAGTCCCTTGCCGGTTCATCCGGTTTAGTGGTTTAACCGCGATTCACACCAATTTAGTTTAAAATGAACGATTTTCAAGAAGGAACGGGTTAGAGGGTATATCCGAACCGAACCACAGACCAGTCGATAGTTCAACTAGTCGAACCGACCAGTTCAGTCCGATTTTCAAAACATTGGTTGATACATAATTAAATCACATTTAATAAATATATTTTTTTCTAAAAAAATAGATAAATATAAAGCCATTGTTATTAAAGTATCAATATTGTTATATGGTATAACAAGTAATGATTTATAAATAAAAATTTTATTATAATGTGGTTTGATATATGGAGCTTTCATTTTAAAACAAAATAGGTATAATTCATAAATATGAATTTATTTATAAAAATGATATTATTGTGAAATTTTTTGCATGAAAAGAGCATCTTTATATAAAAAGTTATTCACATGACTAATAGTGTAACAAAAAAATTTATGAATGAAATAATGTTAGTTCACATTTGTTAAGTAATTAGGGCATCTCCAACGGTTCATCTTTTTTTTATTAAATTTGAGTAAAAGCTCCATTTGATATCAAATGTTCTAACAGAGATTTTTAAGGCTTCATCAGAACACCGATCGACCAGACAATATAATTTTTTCACAAATTTTTGCATTGAGGTGGTCATCTAGAGATGGGCCATCCAGTGGGAAAAATCTAACAAATATAAATAGTGATTAAAAGGCACATCTATCCTCAACTTGATGAAAGATTCAAAAAAATTTGAGTTTGATGAAAGATTTAGTGTGTGGAATGGCTAAACTGAAAGTGATTAATATATATATGGATAGACAGAGGGGACAGGGGATCAATGAAGCTAAGGGCGATTTTTTTTCAGACAGTGATGGCTGAGTGAGAGAGACACATTTGAACATGAATATACTCTCTCCCTCTCTCTCATCAGTAGTATATAGTATGTTTCTTACCTTCCTTATTTTCTTCAAACACGCTTTCCCTCTCTTCTCTGAAAGTTTCATTCCTTCCTTCCTTCCTAATTTCCAAAAGCCAATATATCCTAATATGCTTATTTCCATAATTTCCATAATTTTAATTATTTACAATATGAATAATTTGAATATATTGAATAATTTGAATTATTTACAATATGAATAATTTGAATAATATTTGAATAATTTTCATAATTTGAATAATTATCCTAATAATTTGAATAATTTGAATTATTTACAATATGGAGGGAGGAGTGATCCGCGGAGTCTATCCTAATTTCTATAATTTGAATAATTTGAATTATTTACAATATGAATAATTTGAATAATTTTCATAATGGGCACCCAGATCATGTGCTAGACAATTAGACAGCTGTTAGAGTATCTTTAACGCTTACTCAAAAAAAAAAAAATTAATATTAAATTTGAATAAAAAATTAATGAAAAGCTTCATATGATACTATATGTTCCAATGCAAATTTTTTAATTTTTATCAAACAGCTGGTTGACCAAGAGGTCGTCCGACTTATGTAAATTTTCATCAAACAATCAGTTGATTGGAAGGACAATCGGCCGGTCATCCGGTGTACGGTGAAGTCTCTACAAAAGTAACGACTATCTGTAAAAATTTGATGAACGATGAAGCCTCCCTCAATTTGATGAAATTTTTTATTTTCCTTTCATTTGATATGGGTTTGATGCCATGGTTGGAGCAATAAAAGTGTGCATATTTTAACAAATTTAAATTTGATGGAAAATCTAAGTAAAAGTTTGAGACGCTCTTATCGGAGTAGAAAAAAATAAATATATGCATTTATACTTAGAGCTTGTTAAGGAAATGGTTTTTTAGTAATTTTGTTAAATTATGAGGTGAAAAAAATAAAGTGTTTGAGAATAATTTTTTGAATTTAAAAAAAAAAGAAGTACAAAAAGAAAGAAATGAATCTTTAACTTTTTTATATGATTTTTTAAAACTTTTTTAATGATTTTTTATTTTATTTTATTTTATCAGTTTCCCAAACAAGGATTGGACCGACTTAGAAGTTGACGAGGATGCCTCGTATGAGGAGAGACCGATACTGTAATGCCCTCAAAATAATAACATTAAACCCATCAATTTAGACATGCATTGATATAAGAGACGAACATCATTCTATTCATCAGAGTAATTCTTTTACAAAAGCATTACATGTTAACAACAAAAGCAAATGCCCTACGGGCTTACAGCTTTCCAAGTTAACACTTGGTTACAAAGAGGAGAGTACTAACTCAAATACACATTAAGCCATTGGCTTGAAATAACATGTAATACAACAAGAGATTACACAACCACAAACGTCTGCTTGCCTCTAGCCTCCCAAGCTATGTCCTTGGAGGTGGCATGTTTCCTGTACCTGAAAATGGTATCCCATATAGGGTGAGCCACAGCCCAATAGAGATACACTAAACCAACTATAAACAATGACTAAAAGATTAGCAGTTAATAGATGGTCAACACTTGTACATTCGTTTACATCACATTACTGTTCCATGACATTCGTGTCCATGTTACAATTCACCTTCCATTTCTTATTCAACTTAGAGTTTGAAAACAAGGCTCAGTGCCCTGGCCAAATCATTTGATGAGATCATAATTCATCACTAAAACACTTTCGAAATTTATGATGGATATACATGTTGGTGTCGTATCTAAGTCAAACAAAACATTTCCATATTTCTCAAACGATATACATTTTAGTGCTATATCAAATCAAAACAAACACTTCCATAAGTCTCAAATAATACACATTGTAGTGCTGTATTAATGAAACAAAAACACTTCTAATTCGCAGCCTGATACACATTGTAGTACTGTATCACTGTCACACAAGATTCAGTTTAGAGGTCCAGCCTCGTTCTTCCAACAAACCGTGGAGTACAGCCCCATTCTCCTCCCACACAATAAAATGTATATAAACAATTATCATATACAAATTCAATCTCTCAATACAAGATTTTGATGTATTAAACCAATCGCCATGTTCAGTAGCATACTCAATAGATTAGTTTTAGTTTGCCTAATCTTCATGCATTGTCTACAACAATCAAAGACTATTCTCCACCGATAGCCCCAAGCAGTTATTTCTAAACAGGAAATAAATGCATTAAATGGAAATAACATCAACATTTTACATACGTGAGCGGTAAACGAATCCAACTACACCCTTTAATCCCGTACATTTCCAATTTCAACGTTCTCAATCAAAACTTCTTTTCTCTAAATTAATTACACAAATTAATTCATCTATGTAATTAAGGCTTTACTCATAATCTACACAACAACCCTAAGGTTCCACTTTTCTTCAATAGATCAGCACTAATCTCATTTCTTTATGCCAAACATGCATCTAGGTTCATATATATGTAAAACCCCATCTTTTGTAAAATTGCACAAAGACCCAAACTTTCTCAAAATTACCCAACAACCCCCAACATATCAAAATGCTAAGATTCAAAGACAAAGCTCATAAGGAGGAGTAGGATATCCCTACCTCAAATTCGGAGCTCAAAGGGAGAAGATGACGAAACTCAAAGTACTCCAAAACTCAATATGCTCGGATCAAAACGTAACCCTCGACGATCAACACAACTTTTGTAAAGGCCAAAGGTGAGGAAATCACTCCTACTAGATCAATACTTAGAGAAAAGTTGAGTTTTAGTGAGAGAAGCTCTCAAATAGCTTTTTCTGAAAAGTAAGAGAGAGAAAGGATATTGAAAAGTGATTCAAAAATGGAATCCCGAAGTTGATATAAAAATCGCCCGCCGAAGCGAAAACCCCGCCGGCGTCACTCCTGAACTCCGCTCGGCGTCAAAACTCCCGCTCGCGCGGCAGATACACCCTCCCGAACTTTTCTTGAACAGTCCGCTCGGCGTAAAACTTCCCGCTCGAGCGTCATACACAAACTCACGCTCGAGCGTCAGAACTCCCGCTCAAGTGTCCAACACTGCAGAGGAAAATACTGAGGGATGGAAAATCACGCTCGAGCGTCAAAACACCCGCTCGAGCGAAGAATCAACAACGAAGGGCCCGCTCGAGCGTCAAAATCTCCGCTTGAGCGTGAAGGCGAAAATCTGGGCAACTACTTTTGGTTTCTAAGTTCAACCAACCTGTAACAACCTACCTAACACATCCTATAACTCGAATACAAAGTGTTGAAGGACGGAAATAAGATAATACAACAGCCAATACTACGGGACCTTAAGTCCGGAACACTGTACATAAAGGGGTAAAACCTGGGATCGCTATAACCTCCCCCCCTTAAAGAATTTCGTCCTCGAAATTAAGAAAACACCAAAGTTACAAGGCCAACCGACTACAAAGCACTCAACACCCGAGCACTTAGGAAAGAAACTATTCTCTCAACGAATTTCTGGTTAACTCCCACAAAAGAAAGGACTAACTAAGGAAGCACATTCCAAGACAACACTCAGGCACAAAAGACCTCAACAAAACTAAACTCTTCCTGAGATAAATCACCAAAACACCCGACTAGTGCTCCCAGCTAAGTCACTACTCAACAATCAAAATTTCAAATTAAACAACCAATGCAAATCTTTTGTACAAATATAAGGGAATTTATTTTCTTGTTCATGAGGCACTTCTCCAAGAAAACTCAAATTTTCAATGTTAGCATTCCAAAACAAACTTTGCATTTTCCATGCGAAACTTAAAAGTTTTGTAAACATTTTTCATAAACACGGCATTATTCATAACACATGACCATCCACAATTCACTTGCCAAATACCTCTCATTGAAATTTTTCATAACGTCTAAGTTGAATCAATTTCTCAACAATATTACAATTTAATATTTAACAACCTGACCCATTACCGGTCACTTCATCCCTATTCAAGGGGCCATTTACAATATATGCTACAACATGTATTCCTTTCAAATCTAAAAACTTCCAATATACATGATTCACAATTTCATAACATAATTAAAGTTCATGATATATTTCCAGTTCTTCAATACATTCCACACGAGCAATATTACATTAAATTTCCATTTCAGGGTAAGTTTCGAAATATTTCCATAAACTAAAACATATGCAATGTTCCACAACTTAAGACATGTTCAATGCTCTTAGATTTTAACAACACAATAGAAATACAATATATGCTCAGCATCCATAGATAGTTGCGGATTTTTCTCGCGGACCTGAAATTCACTCACCCAAGTGGTTTTCCCCAATCCCGCTATGTTTCCACAACACCTCGATTGATGGGAGGATCCCGCTCCCCAAGGTTTGATAACAATGATAACAGTAAGACATACGCAACGAATAGCGTGTTCTGAGACATCTACTATGTCTCGACTACTGACAATACCCAAACCAGTATTTAGTACCTACAACCCCAACATAGGGGACACGAAGACATTCGCCCACAAGGCTTCCAGTCAACTCTCACAAAACACGTATGTAAGACGAAGCACGGGTAGGGAACAACATTACGACACATTACCATTCCAACATTTTAAGGTCCTGCCAAAAACACACAGCATAAAACCAGCAATTCAGGCTAGGTCGAATCTAACCTCTCATAAATATTCAGGTTTATAGCACCACCACAAAAACACGTCATTTATAACTGGCCACAGCCGAACTCAAAGATTTCTCTCAAATTATCTTCTCGAGAATAAGGGTGGCAAATTCCCGTTTCAATTCAAAATCATTTCAGTTTATGAAGAGTACTTAGTGACCCTAAGTGAATCACAACATAGCCATCCCACAAAACCCGCCATACGCACGGTGATGACGCAAAACCCAAAAACAGAACTTTCATGAAAGGGACTCCTAAACATTTGAAGTTCCCAACCACGCAACGACCAAAAGGATAACATTGCACACCCTCGTGCCTCACAACGTACCAACAAGAACCGAACGAATTAAAAGATTCTAACAGAGTGCCTCACTCACTCTTCACAACCTTACCACCTCACTTGTGTTACCACCATCCAAATTGGACGTCGGACACTTATAACAAAGTGACCTAACTTAACCAAAAATCCAACCTCTCGATTTCATGCAGAAACCACGCTATTGCCTTATCAAGGTATTCACTTGGGATTTTCTAAGACTGATCCCCCCCTTCTACACATCATCTGATAGTAACCTACGAACCACACACTATCGCGTACCGTACTAAACAAAACCTCCTTATTTTGCAAGCTATCTTACTCCCATACCAAATCCCTCAATAACCCATAGGGTCCACTCTTCAATCCAAATCTTATTTGTCACTCATCCCGAGAGTACCACCAGGAGGCTCAGCCTCCATGCCAAACCACTAGCCATTATTACTGCTAGATAACTACCATGAACCAAACCCGACACTGTCGCGTGTCACCGACAAGGCTTTCAAAGATTCACCATTCTAACTTTCCAGAGGAGCAAAAGTCCTCAACCTTCTCATTATCATCCCAAACCTTTCTTTGCAGAGACCATACCACAGTGACTCTACTTATGGGTCACACCCAAACCATGGGTTATACACCCAACCAATCCCATCGCCGGTATCACCTGGTCTACCCGGTATCAAGGTACAAACCTATCATATTCTACCATCATAAAGGAGTCTGGAAACTTAAGAAGCATCCATTACACCACCGCTCAGGATATAACACTAGCTGCTTACCACACACCACTCTCCGATGCCAACAACCACTATCCTATAGGGGATCTCATATTTCCTCTAATAAGACTACCAATCAGTACATATGCAAATTTGGCGACGTTACCTATCATGAAGGGATAAGTCTGATCTTAACGAAATTATGCACTATGACTCCGTACAACATCATGTTAAATACATACTACACCTAGCATTAATCGCACACTACACATCCCCTCGAGGAGTTCTCCCGACAAAATACCGAAATTCCTTATCAAACACATGAGATTAAATGAGTAGCACCCAAGAAGTTCCGTACACCCGGTAAGTATAACTACTCTAGCCCCATAATAGTCCTGATTAGGATACGCATCCCTCAATAATTCTTCCAAATTTAGATGCATGGCTTCTCAACCCTCATTTTCCCAAACCAAGTCACACGCATATAACTGCATTATTACCAAAAATTTTATGGTCACACAACAACTTATTACATTAATAAGACTTTAGTGCTACAACAAGCTCCAATCCACCCAATCCATGGAAGTTAACAAACAAAGCATATATATATATAGATAAACATACAGTTCAGATGTTTCAACATTCCCAAAATACATTGGTTACACAACAGAACCCAATGATTACAAAACGGATTAGCCCAAACAAAACCAACCCATCGGTATTACCACCACCGTCGTCCCTCGCGGGACCGTCAAAGTTGGTCATCCCCAAACACAAGATAACCTACGAGCTTACAAGCCACGGACAAGAACTACTGATGTGCCCCAACTGACCACACCTGAAACAACTGCAAATCCCCCCAATTGGGGCTTGGGAACTCGACTCTCCAGAGGCCCTCGAAATCTGGCCTGACTGTCCCCCAAAACGGTATTGCCCCTGTCCAGTCGAATAAGGCTGGACCCGGCTAGGCTGCAAAACTCCCAAAGAAGCCCCTGGCTGGGTACAGAAACGTTTGAAATGACCAGGCTGTTTACACACCCAACAAGTAAGCGGCTCCTTAGCACAAGACTAGTTCAAAGTCTAAGCTGATGAAGACCCCAACGACTGCTTCCCTACCGAACATTCGATCGGCCCAAAACCCGGCTGATTTGATGATTCTGATGGTACAACTACTGGTCGGACTGCCAACCCTGCTCTCTTCCTCTGTGGGTAAGCTGGGTACTTGTGGCCCAGCTGACCACATTTGAAACAAGTGACAACCTTTCGTTCATCTTCTTCCGAACCTAGACTCGGTAATGGAAAAGTAAAGCTAGACTGAGTTCTCTGAAATTGTTGTAGATTAAAACCCCTCTGCCTCTTAAAAGGCCTACCAACACCTAGTGTCACCGGAGTCACCGAAATGGCCTCCTCCCTAACCCGACCAACACTCAAAACCGTGGCCCTTCCCCTATTTTGCCCCATAGCTAGTACCGCTGCCTCCACATGAGTCGCAGCCCGGACAAGCACACTATAACTCCTATGCCAAGACCCCGCAATCCTTTCACGGATGTCATCACACAGCCTACTCTCAAATTCCGAACAACACAATTCCTCTGTCTCCACCAATTCTAGAGCAAACCTCGACAGGTTAGTAAACCATGTTTCAAACTGCACTAAAGGTGTAGCACCTTGACGTAACCCCACAAACTGTTTCTTCAACTCTTCCCGTGCGGAAGGAAGGAAATCACAACTTCCTCGCCTAGGCATCCTAGTAAAAGTAACAAAGGTATTAGCACAACAACAAAGGTGCCGAAACTATAATACTAGCGTCCTAACACGATGGGCAACTGTAATTCATTCCACGTAATCACATAAACACCTAAGCACTTACGAATTTCATTTCCGGATAATGATAGTCCCGAGGCGTTACTAGAGTTCCGGTTAGAAACAACATTGATCAGGTGCTTTTCCAACAGGACTCCCAGAAACCCAAGGATCCAATCAACATCCAAAAAACTATATTCCATACCCACACAGTCACATAAACATGTTATCACATAAGCACATAACATTACATCTAAGTCTCTAACAAACGAAACAAACCCATTGTAATACTAATCACTTCCCACGTGCCCAAAGTATTCGAACCTGGTACGTTTTGATACCAAGTTGTAACGCCCTCAAAATAATAACATTAAACCCATCAATTTAGACATGCATTGATATAAGAGACGGACATCATTCTATTCATCAGAGTAATTCTTTTACAAAAGTATTATATGTTAACAACAAAAGCAAATGCCCTACGGGCTTACAGCTTTCCAAGTTAACACTTGGTTACAAAGAGGAGAATACTAACTCAAATACACATTAAGCCCTTGGCTTGAAATAACATGTAATACAACAAGAGATAACACAACCACAAACGTCTGTTTGCCTCTAGCCTCCCAAGCTATGCCCTTGGAGGTGGCATGCTTCCTGTACCTGAAAATGGTGTCCCATATAGGGTGAGCCACAGCCCAGTAGAGATACACTAAACCAACTATAAACAATGACTAAAAGGTTAGCAATTGATAGATGGTCAACACTTGTACATTCGTTTACATCACATTACTGTTCCATGACATTCGTGTTCATGTTACAATTCACCTTCCATTTCTTATTCAACTTAGAGTTTGAAAACAAGGCTCAGTGCCCTGGCCAAATCATTTGATGCAATCATAATTCATCACTAAAACACTTTCGAAATTTATGATGGATATACATGTTGGTGTCGTATCTAAGTCAAACAAAACATTTCCATATTTCTCAAACGATATACATTTTAGTGCTATATCAAATCAAAACAAACACTTCCATAAGTCTCAAATAATACACATTGTAGTGCTGCATTAATGAAACAAAAACACTTCTAATTCGCAGCCTGATACACATTGTAGTGCTGTATCACTGTCACACAAGATTCGGTTTAGAGGTCCAGCCCCGTTCTTCCAATAAACCATGGAGTACAACCCCGTTCTCCTCTCACACAATAAAATGTATATAAACAATTATCATATACAAATTCAATCTCTCAATACAAGATGTTGATGTATTAAACCAATCGTCATGTTCAGTAGCATACTCAATAGATTAGTTTTAGTTTGCCTAATCTTCATGCATTGTCTACAACAATCAAGACTATCCTCCACCGATAGCCCCAAGCAGTTATTTCTAAACAGGAAATAAATGCATTAAATGGAAATAACATCAACATTTTACATACGTGAGCGGTAAACGAATCCAACTACACCCTTTAATCCCTACATTTCCAATTTCAACGTTCTCAATCAAAACTTCTTTTCTCTAAATTAATTACACAAATTAATTCATCTATGTAATTAAGGCTTTACCCATAATCTACATAACAACCCTAAGGTTCCACTTTTCTTCAATAGATCAACACTAATCTCATTTCTTTATGCCAAACATGCATCTAGGTTCATATATATGTAAAACCCCATCTTTTGTAAAATTGCACAAAAACCCAAACTTTCTCAAAATTACCCAACAACCCCCAACATATCAAAATGCTAAGATTCAAAGACAAAGCTCATAAGGAGGAGTAGGATATCCCTACCTCAAATGGAGGTTGAAATGGAGGTTGTTTATGGATTATGGATGAAAAGTGAGCCTTAGGGCTATTGTTGGAAAAATGGGAAAAATGCCCTAATTGTATTGAATAATTAATTTGTATAATTAATTTGGGAAATGTGAAATTGAGTTGAGAATAATGAAATTGGGAAAGTATGGGATTGAATGGTGTAGTCGACTAAATTAATCACTCACCTATGGAAAATGTTGATATAATATCTATTTATGCATTTATGTTCTGTGTAGAAATATCTGCTTTGGGCTATCGGTGGAGGATAGTCTTGATTGTTGTAGACACTGCATGTTGACTAAGGAAAACCGAAACTATTCATATTGAATATGTCATTGAATGTGACAGTTGGAATAATACATCAAATATGTGTATTGATTGATCCTTGTGTATGATAATTGCTTATATACTTGGAATATGTGTATTGTGTGGGAGGAGATAGGGGATGTACTCCACGGTTTGAGGGAAGATAGGGAATCGACTCTCAAACCAGTTTGGGAGAAGATAGGGGATGGACTCCATAGATGGACTCCATAGATACAGCAAATATGTGTATCTTTATGAAATGTTTGTACAACAAATATGTGTACTAAATGGAAGTGTTAATACAGCAAATATGTGTATTACGTAAAGTATTGGAAGTGTTTTAATATGAGTTGTGATCTCATAGAAATTGCAAAGTATAAAACTATTAAAATTTGATATGTAATCTCTTTTAAATTATCTGGCCAGATTCTGAGCCACGTTTATGAAATGAATTGATAAGTAAAGGAAAGTGAAATGTAACATGGACATGATTGTTATGGAACTGTAATGAGATATGAATTTGTTATAAGTGTTGACCATCTATCACATGCAATTATTTTAGTCATTGCTTATAGTTGGTTTAGTATATCTCTACTGGGCTGTGGCTCACCTTATATGGGACATCATTTTCAGGTCCAGGTGATATGCCACCTCCAAAATCATAGCTTGGGAGGTTCTGGGAGTTAAAGACTCTTTTTGATTATTTTGTTATCTTTTGATGTATTACATGTAAACCCCAGCCAAGGGCTTAATATGTATTTGAGTTAGTACTCTATTTTTATAACCAAGTGTTGGATTGGAAAGTTGTAAACCCATAGAGCATTTACTTTTGTTGTCAACATGTAATACTTTTGTAATGAATACTTTGATAAATAGAAAGATGTTTATTTCTCTTATATCAATGCTTGTCGAGAATGTGGGGTTTTATATATTATTTTGAGGGCATTACACAAAATCAGAGATAATATAATATATTATGAATAATGATTTATTATTAACAAGAATTAAAGTATGTAAGATGAGAATTAAATGGGTGAAAATGAATGTTAACTTATTCTTTAATATTAGAAAAAAGATTGGGAACTCTAAATTAAGAATTTTAATAGCTTTAATTGGTGTGTGGGTCCCATGTGATGTAATGTTTTGGCTTGGATTTTTTTTTTTCTTCTTCTTTTTTTTTTTTAATTTTTCACATCATTAGTACTCTTTTAGAGCTTCCAAATTAGAGAGATGTATAATTTTTGTTAATATTATTATATTAAAAAAATTAAATTATATACATAAATTTGTTTAATAAATATTATCGAGTGAGAGGAAACAAAATTCTTTTCTGCCCCACTTACTCATTAGAGCAAGGCGGGATGGAAAAAAATCACCATTTCTAGGTATTGGGCATATTACAAGTGCATCATTGAAATTTGAAAGGCCTGCCCATGATGTGTAAGAGAGGAACATGTAGCCCATTTAACAACATTCATTGACACAACCATTCGAAATTTCATCTCTGATGACACTTTTTTAATTAGGGATAGTAATGGGGGAGGTTATTCTATAGGTTTTAAAGAAGTGCTGAAATTTCAATCCTAACATATAGTTTGGTAGAAAAACCATGATCATAGGGTAATTATTTAGTAATTTCAAAACATTATGTAATATTATTTATGTGATATTCTAAATTAATCATGTAGTAAAATATTGTATGACTGAAATATGGAAATTTATACCTTTATTAGATAACTAAAAGACAAATAATAACTGTGTGTTGTGATTTTTCTCATTTGCCGGGATTAATTATCATATAGACAATGTCATATGACAATAAAAAAAAATATATAGACAATGTTATATGATAATCCGAAAATATTTAATAATTTTTATGATCATATTGTATACAAAAGACAAAAAACTGAAAATAAAAAATTGAGGGTGCTAGTTGTCAATTGGATGGGATAATAAAATTAGCATAGGTAGGGAGTGTCACGACCTGCTCCCCGTACCTAAGGGTTAAGTATCGTGATGGCCAGTAACTGAAGTTACCTCCAGCCAATTCTTAAACAAATCAATAAACGCGAGCAGAAGTAATATTTAAATAAGGGTACCAAAATAATCATTGGAGCTTCTATTTTTATTACAAAATATATTGACCAAAAAGGTCGATATTTACATAGAAAAAATATCATAAAAGTCTTGTGTGTGTCTGCTCCGCAACCCCACGTTTTAGACTTTCCAAAAGCTATTTCTAAATTGTATTGTTTTCTGAAAATTGGTAAACAACTATAAGCACATGGCAGAGTGAGAAATATTATATCAAGAGTATAAGGGACACGAAATAACCATGGATAGTTATGTAGCCAAAACATTTAAGATAACTTAGTCGGAACAAATAATCCTTTAAGTAGCAAAACTGAGATTATGTAAATAAATAACCATAACCACGGTAATTTGGTAAACAAATCATTTAAGTGGCAAAAACTGAAATACAGAAATTATGTAAATAAATAACCATAACCACGGTACAGAACAGAGGTCACAGAAGTGACAGTCAGAACAGAGGTATGGATTCAAGAGGTGGCTCGTACGGATTATAGAAGTGGCTCCCATAATAGTGTAGCTCTTATCTCCGCACAGCACTTTGCTCTGCACAAAACAGAGGTCAATGGATCCATGACAAACAGAGGACCACAAAGTGGTCAAACAGAGGCCAATGGTTATTTAAGTCCCCCAAGACATGGGACTCCCGTGGTGGTACTTACAAAACATAATTGTATATAAGGTCATAGTCAAATATTCTTAAAATATAAAACAAACATATCCATGGGTTTCCTTTTAACAAATAGGGATCAGAAATAATCCACGTAACTGAAATAATAATATAGTTTATAATAATTTATAAAATATAACTTGTATAAAATAAATATGGTAAGTTAAACATACGTAAAATATATTTTAGTGACTCAAGGTATAATATAACTCACCTTAACTTTAATACCTCACTCTTTCTTTCCACTATCAAAGACCTTCTTAACTTCCACTATTTTTTTCTTCTTTTCCTCTCTTTTCTTTCTCCTTTCTTTCTTCATTTTCTTCTTTCTTTCTTTCCTTTCTTTCACGCAGGTTAAGAGAGGAGGAAGCCATAGCCAATCAACACGTGGCAAGGCATCCCTTTCGCTAAGATTTAATTCATAATTATATAGATTCATTCTTATTCTTAATAGATATTTAAGATAATTACCCTTTGACCCAATATTTTAATATAATTATATAAATAAATTAATTCTTAATTAAATTATACTTTATCGCATACCAACATAAAATAAATTATTTATTTTACTACCACACTCATTATTATTATTATTATTATTTATATTTTGACCCCTAACTTTTAATAATTATATTGTTTTATAAAATTACACATAATAATATATAATAAATTATATATTTTACCAACTGTGATTAAATAATATTAGTATAAATTCTACAGAATAATTAAAAATCTGGGTTGTTATAGGGAGCGTGGATTTTGAGCGCGTTTTTAGTATCCCACCCCTACCTAGATTGTATCAAATCAAGGAGGGGCAAATTAGGACGGAACGAGGGTAAGTTAATTTTATAGTCGTAAAAATGGGATACTAATACAAAATCAATGATAATATAATATATTATGAATAATGATTTATTATTAATGAGAATTACAGTGTGTAAAATGAGGATTAAATGTGTGATAATGAATGTTAAGTCTCATGCTTTAATATTAGAAAAAAGATTGGGAACTCTAAATTAAGAGTTTTAATAGCTTTAATTGGTGTGTAGGTCCCATATGATGTGATGTTTTGGCTTTGATTTTTTTTTTTTTGTTCTTTTTGTTCATTTTATTTTTTTCACATCATTAGTACTCTTTTAGAGCTCCCAAATTAGAGAAATGTATAATTTCTGTTAATATTATTATATTAAAAAAATTAAATTATATACATAAATTTGTTTAATAAATTGAGAGGGTAATTTATGAGTAGCTTGGGCCGAGCTAAGTCCAGATGTTGAAATGGACCGAGCTATGGGCCGAGGTAGTGGTCTATGTAGCTTTGTCCTTGATCCCGTCAATTCGGTCAGAGGTGGCTACTAGTGGCCTGGTCTGGACGCCCTAGATCGAGATATCGGTTCAAGAAAAATCGAGCTAAAGGATAGCACTATAGGGAGTAATCTCAAGGCTGACCATGTTGCCCAAGATAACACCGAGCTGAGTGAGTCCGGTTAAGTCTGGTGTAAGGCAAGGCTGTGCTGTTACCAAACCGTGGTATAGGGTTTGAACCATCTCACTTGGTTAAGCAGTGAGGAGGGTGTTAAAAGATAAGCATCATCTTTTAAGAGATATGATTCCTAGGAGGATTCTACATTGGAGAATAAGAGTCCTACTAGGATTGTGCCATGCGGAATCTACAAAAGCTCGTATAGGACCTATGTACAGGTATTACAATTTTTACTCTCAAATACACAGAGCTTTTGTCTATTGTCTATTGTTGACTTAGGCATCGGAGAGGTATCCGGCACACACACGCCGGCTAGCTCATGTTTGTGTTTTCAGGAAGCAAAGCGACGACATTTGGAGGAGTGCAAACTTGATCAACAAGATTATACGAGAAGATTATTTCGTGCTCGTGCATAAATATAATTGGGGTGAGAGGAAACAAAATTTGTTTCTACCCCACTTACTCATTAGAGCAAGGCGGGATGGAAAAAAATCACCATTTCTAGGTATTGGGCATATTACAAGTGCATCATTGAAATTTGATGGGCCTGCCTGTAACGCCCTTAAATAATAACCTTAAACCCATCAATATAGACATGCATTGATATATACAAAAGATCCACATTCTTCCATTCATCAGAGTTTCAATACAAAAGGTATTACATGTTAACAACAAAAACAAATGCCCTAAGAGCTTACAGCTTTCCAAGTTAACACTTGGTTACAAAAAAAGAGTACTAACTCATCTACACTTTAAGCCCTTGGCTTGAATTTACATGTAATACATCAAAAGAAGATAGTCAACAAAAAGTCTGTCCGCCTCAAGCCTCCCAAGCTATGTCTTTGGAGGTGGCATGCTACCTGTACTTGAAAATGATGTTCCCATATAGGGTGAGCCACAGCCTCGTAGAAATACACTAAACCAACTATGAACAATGACTAAAAGATTAGCAATTGATAGATGGCCAACACAGATAGGTCCACTTATATCATCTTACAGTTTTATGACATACAGATCCATGTTACAATTCATTTTCTATTTCTTTTCAATCCTCAATTCATAACCATGGCTCAGAACCTGGCCAAACAACCCGTATGAGACTGTAACTCATATTAAACATTTTCCCATTTAAATAAAAGATAAGCATATGAGCTATATCAACACATCAACAGATAAGCATATGAGCTATATCAACACTTCCATAGATATGCCTAAGAGCAATATCACATTTCCAAAGACAAGCGTATGAGCTGTGTTAACACATTACTAGATAAGCATATGAGCTATATCCATGGAGTCCATCCCCTATCTTCCCCCAAACAACATCCGGTTTAGAGGTCCATCCCCTAAATCATGGAGTACATCCCCTATCTCTTCCAATACAACACAATGCATATAAACAACCATTGTACACATCATCAATCAATACATAAAATTAGTGTATTCTTTCAACTGCCATACTCAATGACACATTTCAACGATCGATTTTAGTTTGCCTAATCATCATGCATTGTCTACAACAATCAAGACTATCCTCCACCGATAGCCCAAAGCAGTTATTTCTATGCAGAATATAAATGCAACAAATGGATATATAATCAACATTTCAATTCGATGAGTGATAGGTAATTCAACTACACCCTTTAATCCCATGCACTCCCAATCTCAACATCTCCCCTTCAATTTCTCATTTCTCACAATTTATTATCCCAATTAATTAATCAATGTTATTAAGGCATTTTCCATAATTAACATTACAACCCTTAGGTTCCATTTTCATCAATGATTCTACATTCATTCCATTCCTCTAAGCTAAGTACGTTCATGAGTCCATTATAAATAAAACCCCAACTTGTAAAGTTACACAAAAGCCCCAAACTCTCTCAAAATTACGCAACAACCCCCAACATCTCAAAATACCAAAATTAAAGACAAAGTTCATAAAGAGGAGTAGGATATCCCTAGCTCAAAGTTTGAGCTCCAATGGAGATGAAGACCAAAATCAAAATGCTCCGAATTCTGAAATTTTCAGATTAAAATGTAGCTCTCGACGATCAACACAAGTTTTGTAAAGGCCAAAAGTGAGCAAACAACTCCTACTAGATCAAATCTAAGAGAGAAGGGCCGGTTTTAGAGTGAAAAGCTCTGAAAATGGCTTTTTGGAAAAGTAAGAGAGAAAAGATCTTGAAAAAGTGATCAAAAAGTCGGATCTCGCTTTTAAATAAGAGTCGCCCCGCTCGAGCGTGGAAACCCTCGCTCGAGCGCCACTATTCCCGCTGAAAGCGTTAAAACTCCGCCGAGCGGCGGATGCACACTCCTGCATCTCGACATACCAGTCCCCGCCGGCGTCCACAACCTCCCGCTCGGCGGCCAATTTCGCCGAAGGCCCAACACTACACAGAAATCTTGGATGGGTGTATTCGCCGGCGTCAAAGCTTCGGCGGACAAGCAACAACAAGATCCTCGCTCAAGCATCAAAAGCTCCGCTCGAGCGGACAGGCCAAAATCTGGGCAACTAGTTTTGGTTCCTAAGTTCAACCAACCTGTAACAAACCTGCCCAGCACATCCTATAACTCAAATACAAGGTAGAGAAGGATGTAAACTAGATAATAATCAACTACTGACATCCACGGACACATGTCCGGATCACTGTACAACAAGGGGTAAACACGGGATCGCTATACTGCCCATGATGTGTAAAAAAGGAACATGTAGCCCATTTAACGACATTCATTGACACAACCATTCAAAATTTTAACAAGATATTACACAACCATTCAAAATTTCATCTCTGATGACACTTTTTTAATTAGGGATAGTAATGGGGGAGGTTATTCTATAGGTTTTGATATTGAAATCAAATTTTTTATTCCATTTTGAGATAGTTGAAAAGGCACTATCTCATTGAAAGTGTCCAATGGGAGCAAGAATTTCTAGGAACAGAAGGTTAGAGTGGTGCCTAACCTTGTTAGTCCTAACATTTGTTATTTGCATAGAGCATCAAATTCTTAGGCTGTGTTTAAATTATAAATTTAGACAGAAATTTAGAAGGAAAAAAAAAGAGAAGGGAAATAGAGTGGAATATAAGCTCTCTTTTTGTGTGTCTCGTTTCTCTTTCTATTTTGAAATTTCTATCTAAATTTATAATTCAAATACAACATTAGAGTTCAAAATTTAAAACACAACAATTGATTAAAATAATCAACATTTTATCTAAAAGGTATATAAATATCACTCAAAATTTTTATATTTCACTATATTTGACCAATTTGATATTGCGTTTTATTCACACATTTTCAAACTTCAAAAATGTTGTTTTGATTAGCAATATAGTTATGGAAAAAAGTATGTAAAAGAAAAAAATTCTTATATTTTTTTGTTGTTGTGTTTTTTACTTTAGCAATAGAGTGTCATACAATCCTCTTAAACTTCAAAACTTAGATTTTGGTTTCCCACAAAATAAGGAGGGAACACTTGAAAGTGGAAAAAAAAATTATCATTCCTTTGAGATTTGCTCATGATTCCATTCACTTGTTTAAAATGAAAAAGATCATTAAGTAAAATTTAAGAATTTTCTTACAACTTTTCAAGCTTTTCAAATGATAAAGCTAAAATTTTCAATAATGTTCTTATAAAATTTTAATGCTAACCCTTTACTTTTTCATCATTTTCTTTCTAATCAAATAGATAACCAACACCTTAATATATGAATATATTGTGTTTTCACGTGTTTCAAATTATTTTATTAACCTTTCCTTATATTCTATATATATATATTTTTTAATTTTTATTAATTTGTTATCAAATTTAACATTTAGACACAACCTTAATAGCTTATAATTTTTATGAGCATTCACGCTACGGGAAATTACACTTTTGGCAACTAAATTTGGTGACTAAAAAAATTTTAGTGGCCAACAATTGTGGAGTAGGCGACCAAAAAATTTAAGATGGTTAGATATTAATTGTTATATATTTAAATTAAATTTATATTATAAAAAATAGATAATTATTTTTAAAATTATATTTGTCTTTTTTTTTTTTTTGAAGAAATATGCTTTAAATATATAACTACTGATATTCAATTATCTTAATTTTTTATATGAATATTTTAATTAAAGAGTTTTAAAAAGTGAACAATTCAAATGATCGGAATCGATTCTAAAATAGACCTACTAAATCCAAACGCTCTCTCAAATTAAATAACAACTTAAAAAAAAGCCAAATCCTTTCTAATACCATGACATGGCTTATGTGTTAATTATATATACACACAAAAAAAAAAAGTTATAGATAAAACATGTTAAGTTATTTTTTTTAGGTAGTTAAATAAATGAATAAATTATAAATACACATCTGAGATTTATTTAAAATATGAATTAATGATTTTTAAAAATTTTAACATATATCTTCATTATTGATTTTTTATTATTGAAAGTAGAATCTCATTGATCCTTAATCTATGTGATGTGATCCACGAGTTTCTCCGAATGTTCTCACGTAGAATCTCGATTTTACAACTTAGAGAATGGGGAAAGAGAAAAAGGTGATTCTAAAATCTTTTTTTTTTTTATATTTAATTATTTTTTTCCTTTTCAAATAGACCTTAATCTATACACATTTTAAAAGTATGCTATTTTAGCATCCACTTACTCTTTAAAGTAGCAAACGTTTAACACATGATATTAGACTAAACTTTTATTATTTTTTAACATATAACACATATTTAACATACAAATTTCACAAAAAGGATAAATTACATTGACAACCCCTGAGATTTGATCCAATTACATCTCACCCCCTGATGTTTTGAAAATTACATTCCCACCCTATGGTTACTAGTCTTATTTCACAAATCCCCTTGATAAAAGGCAACCACTTCTAATAGAAAAACATAAAAAATTATATTGAAAAAAAAAGTAAAGCGAAGGAAAGGGAAAAAAAAACAAAAAAAACAAATGAAGAAAGCAAAGTAAAAAAAAAGAAAGTGCATGAGTTCAATATTTTCATTTCGTCTAAATAATTACAATGACAGGAGAGTTAGTGTAATTTCTCAAATATTAGGGAGTGATATTTATTAAATATAAATCTCAAGGGGTATAACTGTAATTTACCCTTTAAAAAAAATTTACCTATTAACTTTTCTATGTGCTAATGCTTCTGAGTTCTTAAAGAGTCATAGAAAATGTTTTAATATTTGGAATTCGTTATTTCGCTAAACTCTAATTTTGTGTTTAAATTATAAATTTAGATCAAAATTCTTGAAAGAGTTACTATTCAAATCTAAAAATGAGACTCACTTTTTTTTTTTTTTTTTTTAATTTTAACAAAGAAAGTAATTGTTGATATCACCCCATGTGAAGGGTGATTTTCTTCACATGTGAAAACACAACACACCAAGTCAAGGAAGGCGGGTGCCAACCGACAAGTCACAGAGACAAGCCGCAAAGGTGGACGGCCACCAAAAAGAGGGCTGGCAGCCAGCTCACATGGAAGACTTTCCCACCTACCATTATGTATATAAATGGAGAGCGTGAGAGGGGGGAAGAGAGTAAGTAAACCAACCAAGAGAGTGAGAGATGTGAGGTAGAGAAACCGTCTCTCTCGGTGTGAGAGAGGGAGACGGGTGAGTGGCTGAGTGAGGAGAGTGTGAGCTCCTCCTCTATTGTAATCTTTCTGTAATCTCTCCATTATTATAGTGATAATCGGTTACTCTCCCGTGGACGTAGGCTTTAAGGCCGAACCACGTTAAATATGGTGTCTCCTTGAGTGTGGGTGTATTTTTCTGCTTGGTATGATTTCTATAAGGTCTTGGACGGGATCCCTCATCCCAACAAATGGTATCAGAGCCTCGTCGGTGCGTTTCGGAACAAAAACAGTACATTGTTCGAAACTGCCCAGAAATGAAGTTGCTCGAAATCAGGTTTTGAGCATACCAGGAGCAAGGTCTCGACGAGAGGAGCCTAAAAATGCAAAGCAGAGCCCCAGGGGAGGCAGGACGCCCCCTCACGCGCTCCTTGAAGATGGCGTGTGAGTCCCAGTGTCAGCACGCGCTCTCACGCGCCATGTAGTCAGACGGCATGTCGGCCCAGTCTCACGCACCCCACGCGCAACGGAAGGAAGAAGATGAGTGAGGGAAGCGTGTGCGGCCACGCGCACGCGCACGTGTCACCGCGTCAGCAGCCACGCAGCACGTGTCAGTGACACATGGTCTCCACGTCAACGCCACGTGGCGCCACAGCAGCGTCCACGTTGTCGCCACGTGGCAATCCAGTCAGTGCCACGTCAGCACACAGAGTGCCACGCAATCAGCCCGGTCATCACCACGTGACAGCACAGTCATCGCCACGTCAGCACGCAGAGGAGGGATCCGGTGCAACGCGGCTAAGGTGCAACTGCAGATCTGAGGCGTACAAAATGTTTTGGCTAGATCTAAGCCATTCGGAGTCCGTTTCTAGCGATCCAATAGTGTTTTTCAACTATTTGAGTATTCCGAACACATCCGTATGGTCAGATTCTGGAATAGGAGTTTTTATAAAAAGAAGGTAGATCAAAGTGGTAGACGACATGAGGTGCTGTGGACGGAATATTTTATTGGAATATGGAATATTTCCTAAACTTCTGAAAATTGCAATTTGGCCCTGAATTTTCAGAAAATTGTGGTGTGGCCCAACTTTCGGGGATAGTTTTCAGTGAGGTCCCCGAAAGTGCAGCGAAGGTTGGTCTTAGCTAAACGGACCGTTCCGGACGCAACCGCGAGGTCATAATAGTGAAATTCTGAACGATTTTTAAAGATTGTCAAAACATGGGAGTTTGTCATCTTCAATAATGGAAGGAAGGTTGCCGAATATTGTGGAACGCTGCGGATTCACTGAAGAGGTTAGAATGGGCAGATTCTGCCTAGATTGGATGACTAGATACAGATCAAGATAGATCATTGGAGACCGAAGAAGATCAAGCTTGATCAAATGGCAGATCAAGGGAGATCAGGATTGGTCGGGCACGATCAGAGGATTGTAGAGATGATTATCTTCGGAGTTCATTGGAAGATCTGGTTCAATCAGAAAAGAAGACCATTCATCGACGGATAGATGATTTGGCAACAAGTACAGGCTTAGGGAAATGTTGTGGTTATTGAAGCTACTGTATACGAGTAGGTACTGGTGGTATGTGGACGTGTAGAACAATAGTTGCAGAGGAGCATACTAAGTGCAGAAGCACAAATGCAGACGTGCAACAGTGCAATGGTACGTTAGAGTGTCATACAAAGGCGCGAGAAGAGTATGCAGCAGCGGGTTATTGAAAGTTCACAGGAACTGCCAGACAGAGAAATTAAGACAGGTAAAATGCAAAAGTGCGTGCCAAGGAGTGGCAAGTTTTTTTTCTCTATGGTGGCTTTTTGAGTTCCATGGCAGTAGAGGATAGAGTTAATGCGGATCTCTCAAGTGAGCTCAACGTAGAGAGACCAAAAGCCATGGGTGCGAGCACTGTGCAAGGAATTGCATAGCTGATGATGCTTTGACAGACGGAGCTACTGTCAACCATCAATCTACTGGACAGCAAATCAGGGATTGCAAAAACACAGACAACGAGCGTATGTGGGAACGCTAGGAGGTTGTTCAAAAATGTAGAGGGCAAAGGCTGATAGTTTAGAGAAAAAGCTCAGAGCAAAGAAAACCGAGGACGTTGATGGGATAAACAACAAGTTTTCTATTGCTCCAATGACTAGTCCTGTAAGATAAGGCATGACAATCAAGGGCATCTTAGCAGGGGGTGCAGGACATCCAATTAGGGGGTGTCGGATATCTTGGTTGCGCAAGTTCAAGCATAGCAAGTGAAGACATCCGAGACAGGAAGTGTGGAAAAGATCTGTGGGAAATAGGAGTAGAGGCTCTCTCCAAATTAGAGAGTGGTGTGAGTTGAGTTGAGGATATAGAATTCCCTCATTCTCTTGTATCTCTGGTGTATTATCTCTAGCTTCAAGGGATGCAAACGTCTCAGTGAAGAGAAGTAGACTATGTTGAAATTTGGGTGTGACAAGATTAGCAGCAGTGTGTGCAGTGGATCACCTCACATGGGTTGAGGGGGTGATTTGTTGATATCACCCCATATGAGGGGTGATTTTCTTCATATGTGAAAACACAGCACACCAAGTCAAGGAAGGCGGCTGCCAACCGACAAGCCGTAAAGACAAGCCGCAAAGGTGGACGGCCACCAAAAGGAGAAGAAGAGAGCTGGCAGCCAGCTCACATGGAAGACTTTCCCACCTACCATTATGTGTATAAATGGAGAGGGTGAGACAGGGGAAGAGAGTGAGTAAACCAACCAAGAGAGTAAGAGATGTGAGGTAGAGAAACCGTCTCTCCCGGTGTGAAAGAGGGAGACGGGTGAGTGGCTGAGTGAGGAGAGTGTGAGCTCCTCCTTTATTATAATCTTTCTGTAATCTCTCCATTGTTATAGTGATAACCGATTACTCTCCCGTAGACGTAGGCTTTAAGGCCGAACCACGTTAAATATGGTGTCTCCTTGAGTGTGGGTGTATTTTTCTACTTGGTATGATTTCTATAAGGTCTTGGGCGGGATCCCTGATCCCAACAGTAATAAGAAAGACCAACAAAACAAATCAACAAAAGGAGACAAGCTACATCTCTCTAAGCAGCAAACCTAGATCAAGTGGGAGATTTGAAACCCAATCAAGAGGGAGGTGCCCATGTAGCGAAGTCTGAGCCAGCCAGTAGGCTGCTTTGTTGGCCGAACATGGGCTCCAATTGAAGGACAAGTTTTCCTGAGTAATGCTAGAAATCATAAAAAAAATATTATGAAAATAATCATAAAAAATTCTCCACTTTTAGATTACACATACAATAAAATACCACACACTAATTAAATGATGAAAAATCTTCATAATATATTTCATGATATTTTTTTCATAATCCCGAATATTATTCTAGTTTTTTATATCAAAGAAGATTGCTCCACAATCCCAATGAGGAGCATTTTCAGACACGCACCGGAGGATGACTACTTTGTTGTCCCCAGCCACTTCCACCCTTGACAAATTGCGAGCCATAACTAATTGACATGCACACCTAGCAGCCAAGCCTTCACCTTGGAGAGTCGAAGAAGTACACCACCTCTTAATTTTGAGCTCCAATAGGCTAGCTATTGGGCTAGCTACTTTACCATCCTATTTTTTTGGTGGTTACAATTGAAGAGCCCTAGAGGCTCTCCAAACAATTATATATGTATATATTTTGGATTTTTATATATTTATGTCTTGGATTTGGGATTTTATATTATATATGTGTGTGTGTGTGTGTGTGTGTGTGTAGCAATTTTATATGTTCTTTCAATTTTGTTTGATGAATTACGGAATAACTTAATTTGTATTTTGTATTTTTTTTCTCCTCATTCTACAGATTTTGTATGTTTGTATGGGCAAATATATTATTATTGCAAATTTATATTAGTAAAATATCAACAATTAGTATTTTTTTATTTTAAAAATTAATTAAGTTAGTTTAAATGATTAGCTAAAATAAAGAGTGTGGTTGGAGAACACAATAACTAAAGTAATTAGGTAAAATAAAAAGTGTACTTTTTTTGTATTTTAGCTAGTGAAAAGTAGATAGTGTGATTGGTTGTGCCATCACCCAAGATACCTTGAGAGTTTCTAAGAAGAACCACAACCGAAGCTACTTTTGTTTAGGACATCTAATTAGATTCTGATTAGATTCACTTTTCAAACTCAGTAATGTATCAATTAGGATATTTAAGACAACACTCTTTCTCATATCTTATCTAATTATAAACAAATAACATCACTTACACATCATTAGGTCTAGAAAATTGGTCTAAAAAGTGGAGTTGTATATCATTTTCTTTTAAAAAATTATAAAAATTATAAATAAATTTTTTTAAATATTTTTTTAGTATTTGTCCACTTTTCTTTTTTAAATCATTACCCAAATTTATAATATAAATACAACCTAAAAAATAAATAAATAAATAGCCATGAAATCCAACCTTGTTGGAAGTCAATACCAAACGAAAGTACTAGAGTATATTTCTTTTGGCCAGGGAATAAAACACAAACATAAGTCACGAGTCATCTTGTTTGGAAAATTCCCTTCCTTTTTCGGTGAAAAAGTCCAAAAAAAAAAAAAATGTAAATGATGTTTGGTGGTAAATGCTTTTAAGGGATATAAAAAGAAAATTTTAAAAATATATATTAAAAAAATTATTATTATTTATTAGGTTGCCAAATGTTTTAATTGTAAACAACACAATTTCCCTCAAAAAGTCAAGTTTTATCAATTTTCAACTTTGAAGCACTTGCCAAACTACCTTCGTTTGACAATTTATTTTATTTTTTATTTTTTATAAATTACAATCCTCACTAATAAGTTTCAAAATATAATTACACTAATTTCTTTTTAATAATGTTAAAGTAGACAAAAATAATACAATTGGTGTATAAACACGTCAATTGACAAGGATAAAATATAAAATATCAATATGAAATTTTATTTCTTTATTTATAAAACTAATGCATAATTAAGAGAAACCGATTATAATATAAATAAATTTAACTTGGGAAGTAAGTTAAAAATCAATTTTTTATTGCTTTAAATTTTTTTAAAAAAATATGTAAAAAATTAGGAGCTCGTTTAGGAAATTAGGTTTGGAGCTTTTTTTATCTAAAATAACCACAAAAAAAAAATTAGTTTTTTAGTCCATTAAGACAAAATATCACATCCAACTCATAATCATTACATTATTTCTTTCACAAAAGTCAAAAAAATCAAAAGGTCCATCCCAAATGAGGTTTTTAGCCTTAGGCTAAAATAGCCAAAAAGCCAATCCACTTCCCAAACGAACCCTAGAGAAGTAATGTCACTCAAAAAGTTTAGAAAAAAAAATTTAACTTTTAACTCAATTATAAAAATAGGCCTTAATATATATATATATATATATATTTTAATTTATCTTCTCTTTTTCCTTTTTCTTCTGGAATTATAATTGAACAGAGCAATTAATAATTGAAAATGTCCACAGGGATAGGGTGGTGGGACCTATAATTAACTACCTTAATTAGCCTTCGTATAAGATGTGAGTTGACATTTTAATTTTTTAGTTTTTTTTGTCTAGTGCTAAAAAGCTTTTTTTGAGATAGGTTTTTTTGGTTTTCTTGACTTTTGTAATAGAAAAAATGAAATGATTATGATTTTAATGTGATGTTTTGAGGTCTTTTGGAAAGCAAAAAAAAAAAAAAAGAGTCAGTTTTTAGCTTTTTATCCATTTTGGATCACATCACCTCTCACATCTTTTACTTACAAAAAGATAAAATAGACTAAAAAAGTCAAAAGTCAACTTTTTATCAACTTTTCAAAATATTACTTTGTGTTATTATGCTAAAAAGCCTATTTTGTCTTTTTGTGACTATTTTAGCCTAAGAGTATAATGCCAAACATAGCCTAGGCTCCGAGGTTGGAAAATGTACAGGGATAGGGTGGTGGGATTTGGGGTAGCTGCTGTGGGAGGTGCACAATAGTCACCGTTGTGCAGTTAAATGGGTTCATTTCGAGACTCATTTTGATAATTCAAACCGTTCATATTTTAGAATATATCAAGTAAAATAAAAAACAATTGTAATTTAAAGTATTAAAATGAATACAATGTGAGTGGATAAAAAGATAAACAATATACAATTAATTTAATTTTTTATAAGTATGTTCTACTTGATATATTCTAAAACATAAATTATTCGGATTATCGAAATGGGTCCATTTGATTACACAATAGTGGCTGTTGTGCGGCTATTGTGCACCCCGTACAGTAGCCACTCAAAATTTAGGGTGAGGCCTAGAAATTGTTTTATCAAATTTTTTTTGGGAAAATTATAAATTACTTTGATAAAAATAAATAATAAAAGATATTTTTAAAATTTTACAATTTATTTTTACTCTTTAAAAAGAAAAAATTGTATGAAAATGATGCGTGTTTTTTTATTTTTATTAAATTTTGAAAATAATTTTTTAAAAATCAAACCAAATATAGTTATAATTTTAAAAGCTGATAGGCTAGGCTATTTGACCTGCATACATTTTTTTTTTTTTGAAATTAAATAATTAGTGTATAAACAAATTTATTTCTTAAATAAAATTAAAGTGTGATTGCTAATTACGATTTTTATTTAACACAAATTACTTTCTAATTTTTATTTTATTTTTTGGCAAATTATCTACACCTCCCTTAAGGTTTAACTAAATTACAGATTCTTCCTTGAGATTTTAGAAATTACATCCCACCCCTGAGGTTTATATTCGCATAACAATTTAACTCCTATCGTTAACTAAACGTTAAGGATGGTTAGCTGATATCACCAAAATATAAATTGATGAACGATATTGTCCCTACTGAAATCCCTTTGATAAATTAACAAAATTTCAAAATAATTACGTTAGATGGAAAAAAAATTAAGTTTTTGGAACCATGTTTGATTTGTTGTTTAGAAAAAAATTTCAAAATTTTAAAAAAAAATAAAAACTAATTTAATAAAAATAAATATGAAAAAATATATTTAACTTGTAAAAATTATTTCTAACCACTCAAAAGATAAAATTATATAAAAGGGTAAATTACAAATACACCCCTTGAGGTTTACTTAAAGTACAGATTGCCCCATGTGGTTTGAAAAATTATAAATACCTCCTTATTACTATTTTTTATTTAACAGAATTAACTAAAAAAATGAAATTCATAATTGTTCTCCTGTACAATAATAAAATTACCTAAATTATTAATTGAAACATATTACTAACATTATTAAAAACTATTAATTGACTTGATGATTTATTAATAAAAAGGGCGATTTGTTATGAAATTAGAAACCTCAGAAGGGTGGAATGTAATTTCCAAAATCACAGGGGACGATATGTATTTTAATCAAAACTTAGAGGGTGTATTTGTAATTTACCCTATATAAAAATAATAATAATTTTTTATTTTTTATTTCTTAACCAAATTAATTTTTAATTTTTTTTAAAAAAAATTAAAAATTAATTTCTAAAAATCAAACCAAACATATTCTAAAAAAAAATTGAAAAGCCATTTTTTTTATGTTTTTAACTTATTTAATTATTTGTTAATTTTATGATATTTTCACCATCTGACACTACAATATATAAGAGTTTTAGAGACCCATTTTTTTGATCTCTAAAAGTGAAAATTTTGTTGCAAAAGACATTTAAGAACTAATTTCTATCATCGTGAGGACAATCGCTAAAAAGTCGCATTGAAAAGTAAAAAATAAGGCTTTTAGCAATAAAATTTCGAAAATGTCAATAATAAATAGACTTTTAGGGACAATAATTTGGTCTCAAAATAGTTTATTTTTTGAGACAAAATTTGATACAAAAAAGATAATAATTAATAACTAATGTTCAATTTTCGTTGCTAAAAATATAATAATGACACTTTTCGCAATAAAAATATTTGGTCCCCTAAAAAAAATTTTATCTCTAAATTTTGGTTTCTAAACCCTTAATTTTTATAATGTGATAAGTGTTTTTCCATTTTAATTTTACATTTCATAACTTATTTAAAAATGATAATTTAACTAAACCTTAGGGGGGAATATGTAATTTACCTAAACCTTAGGCAGAATATGTAATTTAGCTAAACCTCAATGGGGTGTAGGTAATTTTCCCTTATTTGTCAAAAGGGCATTTTAGTCAATTTATAATATTCGTTAACGGTGTTAATTGCGATGGGGAGGGATGTAATTTTTGAAACCTCATGAAGAATCTATAATTTCGTTAAATCTCAAGGAAAGTTAGGTGATTTGCCCTTTATTTTATTTCTCTTCCATTGGTGATCCAATTGGAGATGACTTGATCAATTTGGGGGCCTATTTTAGGGATCACATTAGTGATCCAAACTATTCATTTTGTATAGCTCATCAAGATGATAATTCATATACAAATCAAGTTGATTGGATATGAATAGTTGCAGGTTCGAATTATATTCGTTTTATAAAATTGATTGGTTAATATGATTTTTAAAATAAATCAGTTATCGATATCTTATCAATATTTTTTTTTCATGAATACCCTTCTCGATGAATTTTAAAAAATGAACAATTTAAATCATTTGAGGTGAGTATCAAAATGAGTCTATTAAAACCAACAACACCTTCTAGTTTCACCAACTGAACCTCAACTAGAATCATTCTTTTTAAATTATTACATTAAAGTAAAAATAATGTGATTAATAATAATATTTTTAAGAAAAATAGGATTTAAATACAGAGTTTAAGGTAAATTGAAAAATAAATTGATCCATATACCAAAAAATAAAAATACTGGACAAAAACAAAGTAGGTTGGTTTGGCTTTGCTTGAACAAGTAAAAACCTTTGAGGAATAGTGAGAATATGCACTAATTCACAATTCTCTTAATAGTTCACATGCAATGTATGTATAGATAGGGGTCTGCCTTCCCTCCAGTCCAAGATCGGACTAGAGGGTCCTGTTAGATCCATGGGATTCACAACGGGTTCCGTTTTGATAATATGAATCATTTAATGTGTACAACTTATCGAATACTATACACCTGTAAAAATCATGTTAATCGGATATCAATAACTACATGATCAAATCAGTTTTGTATTAAAAATAAAAATGGATAGTAAAAAAATAAACAGATGATAGAAATCTAATCCGATGAAATAGCTATCGGTATCTGTCACACCCTAAATTTTAATTATTCGGAAACATTACCAAAGCCTGTAATTTAGGTCCTTTTTTTTTTTTTATTATTAACAAATATCCATTACTCTTGAGTAATAGAAACATAATAATACATGTTCTCTCTCTCTCAATGAATACAATAATAACAATAATTAATGCCAAGCTTCTGCTGCGAAACTACAAATAAATAATTGCAAACAACATGATATATTATTCACTCCTTTCACATCTATGATGAAATTCTACATAAAAGATACATAGACTCAATAACTCTTTGACTAATCAATCCGAATTTCTCTTACTGAAAAAGAATAAAACAACGAGGGGTGAGTATTAATACCCAGTAGGAATCTCATAATTCTACAACACTAGCTAACACATAGATAGAAATGATCATGCATGCAGGGTGATATCATATAGTAAGGTGACACATTTTGTAAGTTCAAAATATTATACGAAAAGTATCTTTTCCTTAAAATTTCATTTGAACCTTTAAGAAAACTTCCTGTCATATATGTAGTCTCTCATCATTAGCAAGCTATAAATTCTCTTTAATAATAAGTACACGTAAGAAAAAACACCATCTTAAATTTATTAACCCGATTCCAAATTACTCATCATTTCATTTCCATTTTTCCCTTATACTATTTCCAATTACTATACTCTATAACATCAAAATCCAAAGGATTAGAGTTCAAACATAACACAAGAATAACAAACCCCTTTTAATTCAATTTCTCAATTATTTACAAAACAAAACTCATGCTCTTCTCTTATAGTTACAAGCAATCCATTGAGTTCGTCACCACCAATCCTTAATCCATTTGCCATTTCATTTTCCATTTTGCTTTTATGCCAAATTACACATCAAGTTGTAATTTCACAAGTTCATCACATGTCACACATATTATTACTGACTCAACATGTTCCTTAACACTTTCCACCTTTAGCCGACTTGATACGGCGGGAAGTGGACTCTCAAAATCACCTTTTAGTTTGAAACCATCCCCCACATTTGCCGACTCCCAAAACGGCGGGTTCGTGGACACCCAAAAACATCACAACCTTCCACATTTGCCGGCTCCATAAACGGTGGGGACGTGGACACCCAAAACCATCCATTTTCCACACTTGTCGGCTCCATAAACGGCGGGCTCGTGGACACCCAAAAATATCACAACCTTCCACATTTGCTGGCTCCATAAACGGCGGGGACATGGACACCCAAAACCATCCGTTTTTCACATTTACCGGCTCCAGGAACGGCGGCTCGCGGACATCCAAAAACATCTTCCCACATTCGTTTGGCGGTATGCGCAGACAAGGCAATTGGGTACTTTGATTCCCCGCGTGGGTACCAATTACAACTTACCCAACATAACTCGACACAACCCAACTTAACTCAACCCAACACAATCCAATACAAATCAACATGATTCAACACAATTCAACATAATTCAAGTCAATATAATTCAACACCACTAAATGCAATTCAACATAACAAGTACCCAATATGTTCCACCACATTCTCCGTTATCCATCAAATCATTCATCGTTTTTGTTGCAAAAATATAACAACACATCTATAGAGACATAAAGATTCATCTTTAAAGTATTCACAATTCTTGGGTTCAAACTTTCAAATTCAATTTTTTTGCAACACATTGATTACCAATTGAGAGGGTAATTTGTGAACAAATTGGGCCGAGCTATAAAAAGTCTTCATTGGAAGTTAGGCCGCGCAATGGGCTGAGATAAAAGCTGATATAGCTCGGTCTTGGGCTAAGAAGACACTAGGTCGGCCAGAGATAGGTTGCTAGGCCTGGACCTAGCTATCTGAAGGTAGTCCTTTATCGAACCGAGATATTGTTAATGGAGATGACCGAGCTATGTGTAGCTCCGCAGGGTGTAATTTGGTAAATCGACTTTCGGTCACACGGCCCGAACGACAGGGGACCGAGATAAGGTAGCTCGGTCAGGAATGTATATCCGAGTATAAAGGAGTGGCCATCTCACTTGGCTTGCAGTGATGAGGGTGTTTTAAGAATAAGCATTATCTTTAGGTATGAGACTCCTAGGAGGACTCTGTTGAGTAGAGTAGAGTCCTATTAGGATTATGCAAACTATCTCACTTGGTTAGTAGTGAGTAGAGTGTTATCAAGATAGACACTCTTCACCAGGAGTGTGATTCCTAGGAGGGCTCTTATAAGGAGAGTTGGAATACTACTAGGATTGTGCCAAGCAAAATCTATAAAAGCTCATAGCAAGATCTATGTACAGGTATCACAATTCTTACTTTGGAATACACAGAGCTTTTGTGTCTATTGTCTATTTGCTGACTTAGGTATCGGAGAGGTTTTCGGCACACACCCGCCGGCTAGCTCACGTTTGTGTTTTTAGGTGGCAAAGCGACGACATTTGAAGGAGTGCAAACTTGATCAACAGGATTATACGAGAAGATTATTTCTGTGCTCGTACAATTGGCGCCGTCTGTGGGAAACGCAATCACAAAGAACGAACCTTTTGATTAAGTTTTCTTTCAACTAATTTCAATGGCGCACAATGAAGACTTGTCGCACTCTGCCATTGATGGGCAAACCCCAGAGAAGGGCAGAAGGCGCTAAGGCTTACCTTTTATCCCGCCCATGGCAGAGTTAGATCCCAATGACGAACCGTGAGGATACCGTGAAAGGGGCTCGGTCCTCTAAAGCCAAAGAAAAGAGGCGAAGGTTAGATCCTCAAGTTCTAGAAGAACGGGTAAGGGAGCAAGATGAATTGATACGGAGGATGGCAGCAGACATGGAGATGATGAAGCGCCAAATAAAAGGTAAAGGAGTGGCAACAAAAGAGGGGCGCAAAGACAACACACACTCTTGCTACTCAGAAGGTCGTGACAGACAAGTCACACCATCACAAGCTGAAAGTAGAAGCCTCAGGTCGGGCAATACGCAATCAAGGACTTCCAAGATACGTTACTCCAGGTCTGAGAGAACGAGGACTGAAAGGTCTTACATGGAGGGAAGTAATTATCGACCCTCACTTTCGCACTAAATGACATCTAGGCATACGGAGTTGCCTAAGTCGGCAGACCTGCGGACAGTGCTTGAGGAAAGGGCTTGAAGGAGAGAAAACACTCAGACTCGCAACCTCCATAGAGTCTCCGCACTACAACGATTGGTTCCTAGAACACATGGAAGTGTTGAGGTATGAATGCCAGAGTCGTGCCTTGCTTATGAACCAACGGACAAAATGTTAGCAAAGTTGCAGAGCTCACCATTTGTTCTGGCAATTGAGAACGCACTATTACCCTTAGGCTTCCATCAGCCTAAATTTACAACTTATGAGGGGAAGTCAGACCCCTACATGCACTTGAGCCACTTTCGCCAGGTCATGGCAGTGTATCGGTAAAACGAGACTCTAATGTGTATTCTATTCCCTTCCAGCCTTGGTAGCCTGGTTCTAACATGGTTTGAAAGGTTGCCAGAAGGTAGCATAGCTTCATAGGCGCAACTAACAGAAGCATTTGTAACCAAATTCAGAACAAACACCAAGACACCGGTGGAGATTAACTAGCTACTCTCCATAGATATGGGCGAAAAGGAAACATTGAAGTCTTACAATAATCGGTATTGGGAGACTTTTAATCAGATTGGAGATTGCCCCATAAACCTAGCTATCGCACAGTACAAACAAGGTTTGCCAGCAGGCAATAAATTGAGAGATTCAATGACAATGATACTGCCCCTTACTATGGAAACCCTGATGGAGAGAGTACACCAACACATCCAGGTAAAGGAAGATGGAGTGCGCATCAAGGCAGAGTCTGACACACCAGCGATGCCAGACAAAAAGCCTTTGGCGAGAGTTACCACGGTCAACAAGTAGGACCGACTACGTCAAAATCTTTGCCCAACTGGGGGCAAAGTGGGTTAGCAGGTTTGACCAACTCTTTCTAACAAATCCTTGCCCAACTAGGGGGTAAAAGCGGTTGGCAGGTTTGACCAACAAAACTTTTTTGCACTTTTTAGCGAAGATCAGGATCTAGGCTAAAGGGGATTGGCAGGTTTGACCAACTCTTTTAAAAAAAAAAATAATATTAATAATAAATAAATAAATAAATTTAGACTCCTTGCCCAATTGGGGGGCAAAGGCGGTTGACAGGTTTGACCAACAAAACTTTTTTGCACCCTTCAGCCGAGATCGGGATTTAGGCTAAAGGGGGTTGGTAGGTTTGATCAACAAAAATTTTTAGACTCCTTGCCCAACTGGGGGGCAAAGGCAGTTGGCAGGTTTGACCAACAAAATTTTTTTGCACCCTTTAGCTGAGATTATGATCTAGGCTAAAGGGAGTTGACAGGTTTGACCAACAAAAATTTTTAGACTCCTTGCCCAACTGGGGGGCAAAGGCGGTTGGCAAGTTTGACCAACAAAACTTTTTTAGACCCTTTAGCGGAGATCAAGATCTAGGCTAAAGGCGGTTTGCAAGTTTGACCAACAAAATTTTTGTACTCTTTGGCCGAGATGACAGTTACCTCGGCCAAAGTAAGTTGGCAAGTTTGACCAACAAGTTTTTTGGATTCTTCAGCCAAGATGCGTATCTCAGCCAAAGAAGGTTGGCAAGGATCAGGAAAGGCCAAACTAATTAGTTTGGCTAGACATGCAGTCAGAATGATGCAAAACATTGAAAAAGAAACACAATAATTGCACCAAGAGATAAAAAAATTTCATTAATTAGAAGATGATTACAAAATGTGGGACATATAGCCCGGTTACACAGAAAGAATGCTTTCTTGTACGATTGTAACCTCGGAGGATATAATTGTTGAAGGCAAAAAGGCGGGGCTGTTCAAATTTTTGAAGGTATATGATGGTTGTAACAAGAGAACGAGGATAATGGGGGCATGCAACGTATCCTAGGAATGACATCGTGTTAGGACGTGCAGAGTAACTGACAAAACTTATTGAAACCAAACAACTTTTCTAACTCGATAGAGTTGGGCGTTCTTAGCTCGGCCGGAGGAAAATAATCCCAAACATGCTACGCAGATGGAATTGAGGGCAATTGAAAGGGTAATTTGTGAACAAATTGAGTCGAGTTAGGAAAAGTCTTCATTGGAAGTTAGGCTGTGCAATAGGCCGAGATAAAAGCTGATGTAGCTTGATCTTGGGCTAAGAAGACACTAGGTCGGCCAAAGATGGGTTGCTAGGGCCTGGACCTAGCTATCTGAAGGTAGTCCTTTATCAGACCGAGATGTTGTCAATGGAGAGGGTTGAGCTATGTGTAGCTCTGCAGGGTGCAATTCGGTAAATCGACTTTCGATCACACGGCCCGAACGACAGGGGACCAAGATAAGGTAACTCGGTCAGGAATGTATATCCGAGCATAAAGGAGTGGCCATCTCACTTGGCTTGCAATGATAAAGGGTGTTTTAAGGATAAGCATTATCTTTGGGTATAAGACTCCTAGGAGGACTCTGCTGAGTAGAGTAGAGTCCTACTAGGATTGTGCGAACCATCTCACTTGGTTGGTAGTGAGTAGAGTGTTATCAGGATAAACACTCTTCACTGGGAGTGTGATTCCTAGGAGTACTCTTATAAGGAAAGTTGGAATCCTACTAGGATTGTGCCAGACAGAATCTATAAAAACTCATAGCAGGACCTATGTATAGGTATCACAATTCTTACTCTGGAATACACAGAGCTTTTGTGTCTATTGTCTATTTGTTGATTTAGGCATCGGAGAGGGTTCTGGTACACACCCGCCGGCTAATTCACGTTTGTGTTTTTAGGTGGCAAAGCGATGACGTTTGGAGGAGTGCAAACTTGATCAACAGGATTATACGAGAAGATTATTTATGTGCTCGTACATCAATTACTACCCAAGGTTATAATTTTAAATCTCTAACATTTAATTTCCTTGATACAACTCCTTCATATAATACCGTCATATTCCACAATCTCTCATTTATCATTGTTCACACTTTTCTTAACCCAACTTAGACTTAATTTCATAAATTTAATATTAATTGAAGTATTCTTCATTTTTCAAAATAAAACTTCATAACTAGAGTTAAACATAAATTTGGGCTTTTAGTTTTGAAGTATAAAATTACTTTCTAACTACACAATAAAATTCTTAAATCTTCACTTCATCATCTTATCACAAATTCCGTATCATCAATACCATTAACAAATTTATTTACTCAAATTTAGTTTCATATTACAACATAATTTAAAAGATCAACAATAAGAGTTCAATCGTAACTTTTACATAAATTTCCAACAACTTCCAAAATGCAATTAAACTTGTATATGTGCAATTTAATACATTAATTTCATAATACTACTTCCAATTTAAGCAAAACCATATTCTATTTTCATGAACCAAACTAGGGTTTTAAGAGAAATTAAGCTTTTCACCCAAATACTTTTTATTCAAACTATTCTATTAATTATATACCCAATTTCATAAGCCCCATAATCATAACCCAACAATTAAACCCCAATATTTCAAACCCTAAACCCCCAATCTCATGATTTACCACAATATGCTTAAAAATACAAATTTTGTGTTTATATAAAGAAAATACCACAAATCTATATATAAATGAGAGTATTGAAGGAAAACTAGAAACCCCTACCTCAAGGATCAAGCAAGAAAGCAAAGCTTCAAGAAGAATCCTTCACAAGTCCAAAATCCAATTGGTTGAAAATGTTGAGCTTCATGTATTCTTCACTTTTTGGTAAGAGATTTTGGCCAAATATTTGAGAAATAGAAGCTATTTGGGTCAAGAAATCAAGGGTTTTCGGACCTAGGGTCAGAGGAAGGAAGAGGAAAAAGGAAAGTGCAAAGAATGATCTAGAAAAATCACTTTTTAAGTTGCTGAATTTGTGCAGTTTGCTCGAGTGCCACTCTCTACGCTCGAGCGCACTTTTTTCCAGCATAGATATTAAAAATTCAAATGGGTATAACTTTCTCATCCAGACTCCGTTTTAGGTCGTTCTTGTGTCCAAATCGAAGCCCCAGAAACAAGATTTCCAATGGCTCTAGCCTCACACCCAAATTCAAAGTGTGGAAAAAGGAAAGGACAAAAGAGTGATGATTGTTTGTAGGAAAATTATCCGAATTAAAGTTTTTGGTCCAATCTTACTTTACCATCATGTTACCACTTCGATCAATGTCCCAAAATAAAACAAGGGGGCTCCAAACACAATAATAAAAATGTCAAGAGCAATCTCACTAGTCCCAAAAATTCAGACTCAACCAAGCAGACCATTTGAGCGTCCAATCTTGCGTTCAAGTAAACAGACCAACAAAGCTAACCCGCTCGAGCGACCACTCCTGCGCTCGAGCGGAAATTCACAACTCTCTGAATTTCGGACAGACTACAAAAGTATTAGGAGCCTCACAAGACCGCTCGAGCGTCAACTCTTGCGCTCGAGCAGAGGGAAAAATTCTGAAGTGTTATAGTATCCGATCAACGCGATTTTTTACAAACAAGCTCAATAATACTCTCCAATCCAATCTAAGACTGGAGAAAAGCCAGTCTCTATAGATAAATAATTCATTTGTGTATTGAGGTTGCATCAAGACTACCTGCATTTTTGTCAACGCAACTTTGTCTCATAATAAAAAAATTATGGTTAAATTACAAATACATTCCTTGAAATTTGTTTAAAATATGAATTACCTACTATGGTTTAAAAAATTACAAATACCTCCTTCTCATAATTTTTTATTTAACAGAATTAATTGAAAAAGTGAAATTTCTAACTGTTCACCTATACAATACTAAAATTATCTAAATTATTAATTGAAATAAAATTTTAACATTATTAAAAACTATTAATTAATTTGATGATTTATTAATAAAAGGACCTATTTGTTATGAAATTAGAAACTTTAAGGAATATAATGTAATTTTTAAAACTACAAAGAATAATTTGTAATTTAAATAAATCTCAAGAGGTGTTTGTAATTTACCCAAAAATTATCTTGCCTATCAAATTGAATTCAATTTGTTTAGGATAAAATCGTAAGAAGTGAAGGAAAGATAATTTTTTATTTTTTTATTTTTATGAATTTGTTTAGCTTGAAAAAAAAAAAACTAATTTTATTATTCAATCAATATTAGCATTGAAACTAATTTTTAATTTATTACAAAAAAATACAAAAAAATTTGAATGTATAAATTATCTATAACTAAGTTTTTATTTTTATTTTTATTTTTTTCTTACAAAATCTTCATCTTAATTAATTGCTTACAAGAAAATATTTTCTATTTATTTTCTTTCACTTCATTTTCTTTTATTTTTACTTTTTACTAAATTTTCCTTCTTTTCAAATAGAGTCTTATAGACGCATTTTGATTTCACCATTACTCCAATCATAACTTAAGGCCTTTTTGGCAACACTTAAAAAAAAAATATATCTTATTGACTTATTTGAATCATATTATCTATCTATTTTTTTGCATGTCTTTTTATAATAAACAAAAAAAATCAAAAAATAAATCATACCTAAAACAAACCTTAATATCGCTTGAATTCATAATTTATATTGCTTTAGATCATAATTAAAAAATACTATTTTATTACATGACCAAAGCCTTATAACCAAGGTGCGCCCCACTTTAACTTAAATTATATTTGATCGAATTTATTTCATTTTTATCCTATAAATTATTATCAATTTTTTTATTTTGTTTTATTCATAAACTATTACTTTTGTTTATTTAGTCTTTAAAGTTTTTTTTATCGATCTATGTGGTTTAATTGGAGATAATTTTTTACAAATTAGTAATCATTAAATCATAATTTAATGTCCAAAAATATAAATTTATGATTTCAACAAATTGAATCATACCAAAAAAATACCTATTAAATTAATTGTTAGGTCTAATTTGTACAAAATTACAAATAAGTACACTTTTTGACTTTTTATAAAAAGATGTGTAGAAAAGTAAAGAGGAGATGTTGATTGATGTGATCTAAAAAAGATAAAAAAAATAAAAAGATGGACTAAATTAGTATAAGCCAAACTACCCCAAAGTATTTTATTGTATTATTTAAGTTGTTCAAATTCTAAATTTTTTTTATTAATTAGATTTCAATTGTTATTGATTTGTACAATCATTTATAATTTAATCAAATTACAAAAAAAAAAAAATGCTGGCGTGTAATTACTTGGCTTCACTGTACCGCAATGAGGAGACGGCCCACCGGATCCCACCTTCACTCCACAAATTAACGGAGACTTCTCGCCGCCGTTTAGGATAGCGCACCGAGAAATTTAAACCGCACGACCGTTAGGAGTTTGTCTCTGTCTCCATTGGGCCCCTTCCTATTGGCACAAACCGAACTCCGAATCATATTTTGACACGTGTTGGCAGTCTAGGTGGACTCGAATCTTAATCGCTTCCCCAGGAGAAGATATTGGTTGATGTAGGAATAACGTGAAGTAACGTTCTATTTGTATTGGAGTCTTTTGGGAAGAAGTTTTTTAGTTTTTTTGGTCAAAAAAATAAGTTAATCACTTTGGTTCTATTTTAAAAAAAATATTTTTTCAAAAATTTTATTTTATTATTTTTTGTTTTTATTGAATTTTTTTAATATATTAAACAATTTTTTTTACTTTTTAAATATACTTAACATAAATATACCTAAAAAATAAAAAAAATTGCGAAAAAACTTTTTAAAAATTCACCAAATACCAAAAATGTAAAAAAAATATAAGAATTCAGTATATTTTTTTGTATTTTTATGTATTTATTAATTTTTTAAAATATTTTTTCACAAATTTTTTACTTTTTAGATACATCTAAGTGATGTGTATCTAATAAAGTAAAAAAATGTTTAAAAATTTAAAAATATTTACTAAAAACAAAAAAACACGAAAACTAAAAAACTCAATTTTCAAAATATTTAATCCAAAAAATTCAAACCAAACATATTGAATTTTTTTGAGAAAAAAAATCAAAAAGTCAACTTTTTATTAATTTTCTAAAATACTCCACTGTGATCAATAGGAGTGTAATTTTATAATTTTGTGTTAAATAATTAAAAATAATAATAATTTGTGATTTGTATAAGATATTAGTGGCGTTTTAGGAATTTAATAAAAAATTAATTTTTTGACTTTTTAAAAAGTGATGTGATTAAAAAATAAATAAAACTTATTTTTTTTGTAGAAAAATACCCCAGACCTCCAGTGGGGGTGACCCCACCGCCTCCACTGTTTTTTAATTGGCTCAAATTTTATTTATTTATTTATTTTTCCAGTCTTGCTCTCACAGCAAGACACGTGAAGGTGGAGATGTTGGGGGTCACCCCACTGAGGGTCCCAGCACTATTTTTTTTTTTCTTTCCAAAAGATCCCATAAATACGTATAATTTTAATTTTTCCTCCTTCAATAGAGAATCGGAGCTGCTGCAGAGCTCTAATTAGAGCTGCTGCAGTACAACTCTAATGAGCTGTCCATGAATAAAAAAAAAACAAAAAAAAAAAAAAACAGTGAAGTAAAAGATAAAAAAAGAGAAAAAAAAAAAGACAAATTAAAACTCCATTAGAATTTTTTTTTTAAAGGTCTAAATCATTTTTCATAGAGAATATACTTATGTTCACAAAAAAAAAAGTAGAGAATATACTTTCGACATTGGCAAATTATTCGTGTGTGGAGAGAGAGAGAGAGAGAGAGAGAGAGAGAGAGGGTATTCAATTTCTGGAACAATTATTGTTTACGCAACCAAAAGACTTCATAATAGAATTCAAAGTACTAACCCAGGGGTGGGTGGCAACTTGGCAAGGGCCTGGGGTTTAAGCCCCTAGGTCCTGAGTTCGAATCCCCTCTGGGCCAATCTCCTGGGCGTAGCACAGTTGGTTAGGAGGTTGACCTCAAGGATGCCTTATCAGCTACTTGGTGTGGGTTTAATTCTCCATTGTGCAAGTCTCGACTTCAGAAGCTTGCCTTGTGAGGTCGGGACAAGCTTCCAGGTTATAGTCTCTGGCTCGGAACGAACAACAGGACACCCTGGTGATCTCCTCGGGGCGCTGCCTTGGACCTGCGGGAGAGTGAGAGGATTTCCCTGTAACAAAAAAAAAAAAAAAAAAAAAAAAAAAAAAGAATTCAAAGTACATATTTTGCTAATATTCATATTTAGTTACTAGGAGCTTGTTTAGAAAGTTAATTATGCTTAATACTCTTGCACTTTTACAGTAATCTCACTTTAATTATTTCATTTTTAATTATGACAGTCGATCTTTTACACTATGAAGTTACAATATCACTATTCCGGCTATCAATGTTAATGATATTGATAAAAATTAAAAGGCAAACTTCACTTTTATCTCTTGTGGTTTGAATCATGTGTGCTTTATCCCTTAACGTTTGGAAATAATTACATAACTCCTAAGTGATTTGTGAATTGAAGTATACCGTTAAACATTCCATCTAATTTAACAACAAGTGTGAAGCAGATATAAGAGAATTATATGTTCATTTTCAAAGTTCAAAGGAATAAATCACATATGGAATAAAACACAGGAGTTAAAGTGCACTTTTGCCTTTCAAACAAATGACAAAAATATAAGAGTATTTTAAACTTTTTCATTAAATTATTAACGGGCTTAACAGTATATTTTAGTTCACAAATCACAATAGGATTATGTGGTCATTTTCAAATATTATGGAGATAAATCACACATGGCCTAAACCATGGGAAGTAAAGTAAAGTTTGTCCAAAATTAAAAGTGAAACGACTAAAGTGAGATTTAGATCTCGTTTGGGAAGCGACCGGTTTTGCCAAAAAGTCAAAAAGCCAACAACTCATACTAAAAAGTCAAAAATTCTCTTTTCTTTCTACTTTTTGCACATCCTTTCGTAAAAAGCCAAAAAGTCATCCCAAACATACTAATTTTTTTTACATCACATTTTAGTCAAAAAGTCAAAAAGTTACTAAAAAAACCTGTTTCCAAACGATGCCTAGTAAAAATGTAAGAATTAAAGCGAGATTTTAGTGAAAGTAAAAGGCAAACGATAGGGACACTGACGAGACAAAAGAATTATATTAGCCTTAAAATGTAGATAAATATAATGATAATATTGTAATTTGACATAGAATGTAAGAAGTTAACTATTATAATTAAAAGTAAAATTACTGCGAAAGGTATAAGTGTATTAAGGGTAATTAACCCCTGTTATATGAATAAAAAAATAAATTATCATATATTTACATTGAAATATATATATATATTCTTATTTATTCAAGTGTTTTTATATTATTGTATTTATTTTTATTCATATAATCTAACTAAAATGATGATTAATATAATCTTATTGTTAAAGAAAACAAGTACTAAAAGGAAATACATTTAAAAGGAAATACATTTAATAAAAATTAATAAGACATCCTTAATATTTGGCTTAAATACATTTTGCATAGGGTTAGATTTCTCTCATATTGAGATCTCAACATGAACTTAAGATGTCACGTCCTCAAAAATAAAACCCATTAAGCATAAAACAAGACATGCATTATTAAAAGAAAAACATTATTATTTAAATCATCAGAGTATTGTGAAATAAAACATCAAAATAAATGCCCTACAGGCTTACATCTTGCCAAGCCAACACTTGGACACAATTTCATGAGTTCTAACTCAAAACAAATAAAGCCCTAGGCTTGAATGTTTACATAATTCAAATAAAACGACTAAAACAAATAAAACCAAGTCTTCAAGTCCAAATCCTCACAAGCTAAGTCTTTGGAGGTAATGAACCACTTGAACCTGAAAATGAAGTTCCCATATAGGGTGAGCCACAGCCCAGTAGAAAAATACTAAACCAAGCATAAGAATTAACTAAAGCATTAGTATTCGATACATGGTTAACACAAGATAATAAATTCCCAATTTTCATGACACGAATGCCTACATTGTCTAGGACATATTGTCTATGACACCTTTCACTTTCCAATATTTATTTCACTTTCCAATTATATCATTATGGCTCAGAACCTGGCCAACTATACAAGTGATCCAGATGTCACAAAAAAATAAATGAGACCAAAGCTCAACCCACAACACTTCCATACGTCCAACTGATACACATTATGATGATGTATCATATCAACAATAAATAGCAATATTGCTATTATCAATAAGCACACATATGAGTGATGCTACTGGAGTCCATCCCCTATCTCCTCCCAACAAATCCGGTTTAGAGGTCTATCCCCTATCTTCCCCTAAACCGTGGAGTTCATCCCCTATCTCCTCCAAATAACATGCATATGCAATGAAACACACAATTGCCATATACAACACATAATCAATACAAGTAATGTTCTGTATTAGTTCAACAGTCAACATATGTGATTTAATTCCAGTTATACCTAAGCCGCATGCAGGGTCTACAACAATCAATGGCTATCCTCCACCGATAGCCCAAAACAGTTATTTCTAAACAAGAAATAAATACATCAATGTATGTAAATTTAACATTCCCAATTCCATGAATTAAACTCAAATTCCACATTATTCCTTTAAATTAATTATACAAATTAATCTAATTCAAAACCCTAAGGTTTCTTCCAAAATTACCAAACTACCCCCACATACCAAGATTACCAAACTCCTCCCCACATACCAAAATACCAACACTTAGGATTAAAGCGTATAAATGGAGTAGGAAATCCCTACCTCGAAGAAATAAGTCGAAAAGGAGAAGATGAGGTTGATGCCCAACACTTGAAAGTGCTCCAAACCAACAATTTCTCAGATTAAAAGGAAGCCCTCACTCTCCTCTACCTTTTTAATGAAGGAACTAGGGTAGGAACACACCCTAACTAGATCAAACCTAGGAGAGAAGGTATTTAGAGAAGAAGAAAAGTCGGACTTTAGGGTTTTAGATCAAAAGAAATTTGGCTTTTTAAAATCTGGCTGCTGCGTATTTATACCGAAAGCTCGCTGAAGCGAAGACACAGTCGCTCGGCGACCAGCGACACGTAAAATCTCGCCGAGCTAAGAAATGCTCGCTCGAGTGAATAACAAACCAGCTCGCTCGAGCGAAGAAAGCTCGCTCGAGCCAACAAACACTGCTCTCAGGTCTATGTACTGGACGCAAAGCTCGCTCGAGCGAAAAGACCTTGGCTCGAGCGAAGAAGCAAAAACAAAGACCTCGCTCGAGCGAAGAAGAGCTCGCTCAAGCGACCAACCCAAAAACTGAACATGACCTCTTGGTTTCTAAACCCAACCAACCTGTACACAACCTGCCCAACAAAACCAATAACTCAAAACTAAAGAATTAAAGGACAACCACAACCAATAATAAGACAATGGAATCTACGGGACATAAGTCCGGATACAATACTCAAATGGGAAAAGACCGGGGTCGCTATATAAGAGGTCTGTAAGGTCCACCACGGGTCCCGTTTTCATAATTTGAACAGTTAATTTTGCAGGGTCATTAGTGTATATTATCCATGAAAAAAATTAATTCAATCCAATAATCATAACTTTTTTATTATTTTCTCACATTTGTTTTCAAAAAAATAGATAAAAAATATATTTTTGAAATAGACCATCATTTTTTTTAAAGAAAAGTGCGATAAAATGAAAAGGTTATCATTATTGGATCGTTCTAACTTTTTTCATAGATAATATACATTAAGAGCTTTACAAAATAAACGGTTCGAATAATCTAAACGAGACTCATAGTGGGCGGTGTTATGACCCTCAAATTATCTCATGATGAGATCTCAACATGAGAGAAATTCAATCATTTTGTATATAGTGGCCTCGTTTGGAAAGTTGAAAGATATTTATTTTTTTTATAGTTGATTTGATAATCATAAGAGAAAAAATTAAATAATTATGAATTAAATGTGATATTTTATCTTATTAAAAATTTAGTCTATTTTATATTTTATTGACTATTTTAGCCTAAATAATCCTTCCTAAACAGGGTCAGTAAGACCATCTCCAACGGTTCACTAAACTTGACATCAAATTTAAATTTTGATGAAAAAGTTACTGTTTTGTGCTCCAACGGCTGCATCAAATCGGTATCAAATTGAGAATTCACCAAAAAATTCATCAAAGTGAGAACAGCGCACAGATTTCATCAAATTACTATGCGCGACCGTTGGAGGAGAGGAACCGATCAACTAGCCGGTTGCTCGGCTGGTTGACCAACCGGTCGATCACGAAAAGGTTCAAACAGTTCAAATTTATAAGTTCAAAAAAAAAAAAAAAATTTGTCTTACCAGTGACCAGCCGGTCGACCAACCGGTCCACCACTAAAAGGTTCAAATAGTTCAACTTTATTGGTTCAAACAATTCAAAAAAAAAAAAAAAATTTCCTATTACCGGTCGACCAACCAGTTGTCCCGGAGCAGATTTGATAAAAAGTGAACCGTTGAAGCAATCTATATCAAATTGAAAAAATATTGATTTTTTTATTTAGATTTAGTGAAAAATTTGGTAAATCGTTAGAGATGCTCTAAGTGAATCACAATTTTAAGCAAAATATGAGATTATTTGACATTTTTAACTAATTTCCCCGGCAAATCCTTTCTTTTTTTGGCCCAAAAATGGCTACGTGCGAACTCATCAGAGCGGGAACGGGTACGGGATTCCCTGTGCTTGAGTGCCCCCTCCTTAGGGTTTCCTCTTTAAGTACTCTCCTATTGACTCTCTGTCTCTCTCTTTCTCTCTGTGGATTTGAGATCTGAGACTTTCTTCTCCATCGTTCGACTATGTTCAGAGCTTTGATCACTCCAGGTACGTTTCAGTTTTGGTTTCTCAGTGTTTAGATCGATTATCTGAGCTCTCTTTCTTCCAATTTGACGCTGTTTCTGTTCGAGTTGCATTTTATATATGTATATGTGTGCGTGTGTTTGTGTTTATGCGCGCTTATAGCTTTATCTACACGAATGCATATGGATATACGTATATGACTGCGTTTGTGTGGATCGGTCTAATTTCATGTTCGACTTGAGATCGATTGATGTATCATGATTTCATGTGAAAATTCGTTATATAATTCTGCGTCTTGTGGTAATTTGCTTGGATGTAAAATTTTAATTTTAGTTTGGAAGATCTTTATTTTTTATTTTTGTGTTGGTTTATAGGATGAAAAGAAAGAGAAGGAAATGTTTGGTGTGAAGCGTATTTAGTCTGCAATCTGCTGGATGGTTTGCTTTTGATAGAGTTGATCAATGCTTTAAGGCCGTGTTTGGATAATGGATTTTAGTAGGATTTGTGGAGGGAAATGAAAAGTGAATGGAAAACTGATGGAACTAAGAGCTAAAATTTTGTCAGTTTTTCCATTTTTTTTGATCTCGGCAAATCATTTTTCAAATTCAAGATCTAAACACTTCTTACAAAATACTTCTGGTGCTTGAATTGGCCAACCTTTGATCATAAATTATTGAAAGCCTATTGAAGATCAAAGTGGTTATTACAAAAGCACAATGCCTTTTCAATTCCAGCTTATGCTGAGGAAGTTTTGACACACTTTCTGCCATATAATTGGTGTTTTTATTATTAAAAAATAAAAATAAAAAATTGTTTGAAGAATATATTTGTATTTCATTTTCTTTAATCTGTAACTTAAGCAGTCCTCGCTCTGTTACGTCACACTTTTTAATTTTAAAACTTCATGAATATATCACGTATAGCCAGAGCACAATTGCAAAACCCACTTAATGTAGTCTGCCCCAAATAGTTTGAACAATACTTTATTAAAGTCTTGAGGATGTAGAACAGTGGCTGTCTATGAAGCACCGGTATGCCTAAAATGTTGCCGTACGAGTACCAGGTACGTACCTGGTACGGGTACGCGTACTAGTACGGCTGCATGCGTACCGGGTATGGCCAAAGGGGGTCTGGTACGTCTGGTATATTTGGATACGGCATGGGTACAGGGGGTTACGGAGGGGGTACGCCATGGGTACCTTCCGGGGCAAAAAATACTCAAAAATTACATGTATACATAGAGAGAGAGATAACCTTGTGCTTTAAACATACCATAAACACATCTATAGAGGGAATCGAGAGAGAGACAGAGGAGATGGAAGAGATCGAACCTGATAGTGTAGATCAATCGTCTAGGGTTTTCTCTTCGATCGATCGATCGATCACGTCTCTCTCTTTGACCGATCTTCTGCTCACTGTTGATCGATCGTCTTCGTCTCTCTCCTTTCTCTCTCTCTCCGTCTCTCGATCGCCTCTGTTCTCTTGTTCTCTCTCTTCGTCCCTCAATCGCCTTTGCTCCGTCTCTCGCCTCTTCGTCTTTGACTTCTCTGTCAAAACAAATATCTAATATAAGATATATATATATATATAAGATATATAATATAATATATAATATATATAATATAAGATACATAATATAATTGGTCATACATATAATATATAATAATATAATAAATTTTTATATATAATGTAATTGATCATGTATAATATATAATATAATTGATCATATATAATATATATAATAAATTTTATAAATTATAATTGTTATCATATATAATAAAAAATATATATTTATTGGCGTACCGCAGCCGTACCCATACCCTACTTTTTTGGGATTTTGCCGTATCGACGTACCCGTACTCGTACCCGTACCTATGCTTCAGAGGTGGCTGTTATAATCATCCTTAGATCAAAATATAATATGCTAGAAAATGTTCAATTCACTTCCACCTGTGTCCATAACTTAGTGATTAGTGATTACATTATCTTACCAGCATGTGAAGCTCCACAATCATTTGATTCACCAGCCTATATCTTCTATAGTGTAGTTGTTCCGTCCTTGCTATGCTAGTATGTGTGAAGTTCTCTAGGATCTTATGATCAATGCTAAGAAGCATGGACACGGACACGCGACATGACACCGATACGACACGGACACGCTGACACGTCAATTTTCAAAAAAATATAGGACATGACACGTGAAGGATACGCATGAAATATATAATTTTATATGTTTATCATATGTTCTATATATGAATATATTATTCAAATGTAATAAAAAATGCAATATGATACTAATTCTTGTAACTTTATATGATTTTGTTTTATTATTGTATCTTAGTTATTTTGTTCAAACTTATAATTAGTTTTATCAGTGTTTAATCGATAGACACATGTATTTAAGCGATAGACACATGTGTCCTCTAAGTGTCCAAAGAGTGTCCGGGTTTTTAAAAAAAATTAAAAAATAGGACACGTTTTGAAGAGTGTCGGACACGTGTCGGGAAAGTGTCCAAAGAGTGTCGGTGTCCAACACAGACACGACATGGATACGTCACTTCTTTAGAAGTGTCTATGCTTCTTAGGATCAATGTAACACAGTTGAAATACGTAAAATTTTTGAGGAATTTGTGTCAGTTTCTTCTTATCAACGATTCAAAATCTTAGATCAAGAAGCTTCTTACTTTCTTGCATGTTCCCATCCCAAGTTCCCTGTGGATATAATAATTTCTACTTATTCATTGTTTGTTTTGTTGCGTTGTGCAAGTTGCTCGGCGGCTGTGCCACAGTACTATGTTTCAGGTCATAAGGGTTGTAATTTTTAAAAGTGAAATAGAATTCTTGGAAGTTAAATGTATATGGTAAAAATTGTACTTGTATGTTAGATGTTATATGTATGATGCATTCAACAATCCAATTACGTTGGTTTTTTGTGAATGTGAGTCAACCTATGAAGTATGGACACGCGACACGGCACGGACACGACAGGGACACGCAAAAACGCAAATTTTCAAAAAATAGGGGACACGACACGTTAGGGACACGTTCAATATATATAATGTTTTTTATATATTATATGTAAAATTAAAAAATATATACTATTTTTATATGTAAAATTAGGCATCGATTATATATTATATGTAATAATAGTAATAATATATACTATTCAAGTCTTTTTTATATATTATATGTAAAATTAAAATTTCATTTATTATATGTAAAATTAAAAAATATATACTAATTTTATTTTGTGAATTTTAAGTTTAACAAAAATAAAGATAAAAAAATAAAAAAGAAAAAAGAAAAAAAAAAGAGTGAAGGAAATAAAAAAATAAAAGTGGAGAGAGAGAGAAACGGGAGAAATAAAAAAAACAGAAGGGAAAGTGAAAGGGGGAAGTGAAATCAGAGAGGGAGAACAGTCGAAGTCGAAGAAGAGGAAGGAGAAGAAGATGGAGACGAAGAGGACGAGGCGAAGAAGAAGAAGAAGAGAGTAGACAAATACCTCAGCTTCTTCATTGATCTGAACAGGTTAGGCTCCTCTCTTCTCCTCCCTCTATCTCTGTCTCTGTCTCTTTCTCTGTCTCTGTCTGTCTCCTCTCATTTCCTACCTCGATCTCTGTCTTCTCTCCTCCCTTGATCTCTTTCTCTGTCTCCTCTTCTCCCTCGATCTCTTTCTCTCTCTCTCTCTCTTTCAATTAGGGTTCACTCTTTCAGTTAGGGCTTCGATCCACCTCAGGTGTCCGGAAAGTGTCACAGCGTGTCCATGGCATCTCCGACTGCAAAAATTCAAAAAAAAAAAAGAGGACACGTTAGAGAGACTGTCAGACACGTGTCCGACGCGTGTCCTTGTCCGACACGTGTCCGACACTCATACGCCGGCCCTGAGGACGTGTCGGTGCTTCATAGCTGTGCACTTCTTGATTGAACTATGTGGCATGATGTTGTTCATCATGTCTAATGAACTTTATGGTGGGTCAAAGTTAATAGAGAACAATAGGTCCATCCAATAGTTTGGATTAGATTTCTAATTTATTATGGCTGCTATATTGAGAATTTAAGTTTTGATTGAATCAGCAAGTGTGATACATAATATTAATTATGTAAATATTAGTCAAAGGGAACACCTATTCCACGATGAGTTTATTAAGTTAGACGAGGCAATGATTTTAATTTTGTTTTTGAAACTAATACTGGTAGCCTAATATTCATGAATTACATTTAAGTATTTCAATTTTCATATATTGTAGTCTCTGGCTGTGCAATTTTCTGTTAGCTCACTTTGTATTTATTTATGTGTAGACAATATTCTTCATCTGGTTTGCACTATCTGGATGTCTGTTTCGGTTCTTGATATTTGCAACATGGATACTGCCATTTGCAGGTCCTCTTCTTATTGGAACAATTGCCAATAATTTAGTCAGTAAGGTAAAACAGGCTGCCATTACTTTTCATAGACATTTGTGTTTTTGTATTGATAAATTATTGTTGTTCTAATTTTTTTAATTTGCAACTGTACTGGTAATAATGTAATGTACCATCTCATATTACACATGGGGCAATTGGATATAAGCTTAAGTCCTCTTTTGGCATTCAATAAATCAACTCTGGCTTGTCTTTGGTTTTGCCTTTAACACATCCAAATATCCCTCCGTCCTTGGCTTCAGCTAGGATTCACCTTTTCATTAAGAACTGCGACATGCCCACTCTTCATTAGAAATTTTTGTCAGACATTTTGATTGCATTTGTGCCCCTCTCCTATACTTCTTGTTAGTTGTTTTTTGTTGGTGATGGTCTCACATGTTTGTAGCCAGTTTAGTCAAATACATTATGAGTAGTCTCACAGGCAGCAGCTGGCTTGCTCTAAATTCGCTGACAACTCTTCTACAATGCTCTGCATTAATATGGGTTCCTCAACACTTTCTCAATCAACACCTGCACCCCATGCATCTATTAAATCAGTTCGATCATCTACACTGCACCCATTTACATCAGAATCAGTGCATAAAGTTACGTCACAAGTTTTACACTCGGATACTTCGTACATTTCAGTAGCTTGAATTAAAATAGTTAATTATTTTAATTCAGGGGAAATGTATGTGTTAAAATAGTTGATTATTCAGTAGCTTGAATTAAAATAGGGCCAAAAAAGCTCCTGAAAGAGGAACATCTCTACACCAAACTGATCCTGCTGCCAATTACTCTATAATTTTTATATTGCCTTTGTGTGTCTATACATGCATGTAGCTTACACTTGGTGTTGTAGTAATAGGAATAGTTGTCTTGTTTGTGGATTGAGATATTTGAACTGGTTACCCTAGCTGATGTTGGCTAATATTGGGGAAAGTTGTTGGGTACTTTGCTTTCACCATTGATGGTATTAGTCTTGAAAAATGATCATGTTTGAAGATGTGGGAGCTGGTCTGTTCTCTTAGATGAGTAAAGTTGTTGATATGAGAGATCTTTTTATGTAATTTTTCTCTTCTGATTTTTTATTATTATTTATGTCTATTTATGCTCTGTTTGCACGGATAGGTGTTGGAGTCTGACAGTGTTACACGTACACTGGGTAGTATCTGATAAATTTAAATGTGAAATAACTTGTTTCTTATATTCTTTTTGGTGAAAACAACTTGTTAGCTATTTAACCCTTGTTGCTATCTATATGCTAGAAGAATGAGGTGTTTTCATTTCCAATGTTAAGCCTTTGGACAGAATTCAAAGGAGTAACTAGTAGCTGTTAACTCTCCAGTGGTGGACTTGGGTAAATAGAGCCTCAAAAAGCTTTAACCACCAGTAATGTATTATATGTATATGCATATTTATTCCTCCGAAGTAGCTATAGTTAAATTTTTTTCCATTTCCTTTGCTAATATACATGAATGTAATGTGCATTTTTTTTAAATAAACGGGTTGTTAAAACTTTCACAATTAGTTGCTAACAAGACATTTTTTATGCTGACATGTTTTGTTTCTTCTCATTGTTAGGATCCTGAAAACAAGGTGGTCATAATCTATGATGAAGACCTGAAGAAAATTTTTGCAGGGTGAGACCGAGTTGGGTTTCTTGAGATTGCGGGATTGATTTATCCACACTTTCTTAAGTGAGCCCTTGCAGGAGAATGGATTTTGATTTTCAAAGTCATCGATGAATCTGTTCTTTTGTAAATGAGGGGTCTCAGCATTTTGTTGATGATACTACTTGTTGGATTTATCAATGCTCTTTATATGGGACGTAGTAGTTTTTCTTTTGAACTTCCAATTGCCTATGCATGAGCCTCGCTCTGTTTTGGTTTTAATGAGTGTTTATTCTCATTTTGTGTTCTTGTTATATAGGCTATGGATCGGAATGCAATATTTGTAGTGACTGTCAATTTCTGGTTTATATATCATGTTAAGTTTTAGAGGAATCTGAATAAGTTATTGTTGTTTTCTATCCCTATGATATGCAAGCAAAGACATCTTTTATGTAATGTTAAACGAGTTTAATGCTTTACAAACACACAAAATAGTCAAGAATTGTTTGCGAATATTTTCTGTTTGGTTGTTGAGAAATCAAGAGAGGAATATAAGGTGATATTCAAACTAGTATCTTTATAGTAATTGTTACAAAATCAAAAAGGCAAATATATATATATCAAACTTTTAGAGATCAATTTTAGTTGTCTCAAAAAAATTATAACCTTTATAGATCACTTTTAATTGTCTCCAAAATTAAAACTTTTAGCCACCACTTTTATTTGTCCCATAAACTAAAATATTTAGAGAGCAATTTGTGTTGTCTCAAAAATTAATTTTTTGTTTCCATAATTGCTTCTTTTAACCTGGAATATAATTAGACTTTTAGAGACAAATTTTGGTTGTCTCAAAATCAAAACTTTTTGGAACCACATATTTTTGTTTCTAAAAGTCTATTTTTGCAGACACACAAAGTGTAGAGAGATTGCAAAACCCGCTTGAGCGCAAGAAGGCCCGCTCGAGCGGAAGACCAAAATTCTAGGCAACAAGGTTCTAGATCAACAACCAACCAACCTATTCTAGACACGCTCAAGACATTCAAAAATCCAAATTAAAAGGGTAAGAAGAGGAAAATACATAACAACAACATTAAACCATAGGACCCGAGTCTGAAACACCATAGAAGCCGGGTCAAAAACTGAGATTGCTATAACCTTCCCCCTTTAAAGAATTTCATCCTCGAAATTTTATACCAGTTTCAAAATAACGATCATTTCAATTTTCAACATGATTATAATTCAACATTTACCATCATGACCCATCCACCGGTCATTCTATCTCTTCTCGAGAGAACAATTTACAAATATATAGCTCAGTATACATTATCAACATGTATTCTTTCGAAATTCAACTAATTTCGATACACATATTCCATATCTCCATAACATATTCAATGTTAATAACATATTTGCATTTCGACAATACATTCAACATATACAATGTTAAAGTAAACTCGCATTTCCGAGACATTTTCAACAATTACAATATTTCCATAGTCCAAAACATATACAATGTTTTTAGAGTTCAACAATAAAACAATATCCCCAACATATGCTCAAACATTAATAAATAAACAGGTTCGAATATTTCTCTCGGACTTCTAATTCACGTTCCCAAGTCGCTTCCTCGACTCCGTGATGTTTCCACAACACCTTGGCCAAGGGAATTGTCTTGCCTCGCAAGACTTGGTCCTGTCTATCGAAGACCCTCACTGGTCTCTCCTCATACGAAACATCCTTATCTACTTCTAAGTCGGTCCAATCCAACACATATGATGGATCCGGCTCATATTTTTGAAGCATACTAACATGAAACGCGTCATGTACTCCGGACAGTTGCGACAGCAATGCTAAACGGTAGGCAACTTCCCCAATTCTCTCAAGGATTTCAAAAGGGCCAATAAACCGAGGGGACAACTTCCCACTCTTTCCAAACCTCATCAAACCTTGTTTAGGTGATATTTTAAAAAAGACATGATCACCCACCTCGAATAACAAAGGCCTCCTCCTATGGTCGGCATAACTCTTTTGGTGACTCCGGGCCGTAACCAACCTCTTACGGATGAGTGCCACTTTCTCCGTCGTTTCCCGAACCAACTCTGGACCTAGCAAAGGTGCATCACCCACCTCGGCCCAACACAGTGGAGATCTACACGGTCGGCCATACAAGGCCTCAAACGGTGCCATACCAATACTCGATTAGCAACTGTTATTGTAGGTAAACTCCACTAATGGTAGGTGTCTCTTCCATGACCCCTTAAAGTCATGGACGCAGCCTCGAAGTATATCCTCAAGGATCTGAATAGTGCGCTCGGACTGCCCGCTAGTCTGAGGATGGTAAGCCGTGCTAAAAGTCAATCTAGTGCCCAAGGCACTCTGCAAACTCTGCCACAACCTAGCAGTAAAACGCGGATCTCTATTAGAGACAATCGACACTGGGACCTCGTGTAACCTCACTATGTCCCGAATATACAAGTTAGCAGTAAAACACGGATCTCTATCAGAGACAATTGACACTGGGACCCTGTGTAACCTCACTATGTCCCAAATATACAAGTCAGCAAGGTAATCTACCGAATCTCTTACGCGCATAGGAATAAAGTGCGCCGACTTGGTCAATCGGTCAACTACCTCCTAAATGGCATCACTTCCCCGTTGAGTCCTCGGAAGACCCACGACAAAATCTATTGTGACGTGCTCCAATTTCCACTCGGCTATAGGCAAGGGTTGTAACAAACCCGCTGGCCTCTGATGCTCGGCCTTCACTTGCTGACAAGTAAGGCACTTTGACACAAACACTGCCACATCCTTCTTCATACCCCTCCACCAAAAATGACGATTCATATCACGATACATCTTTGTGCCTCCCGGATGCACTGCAAGGCGTGAATGGTGAAACTCTAGGAGTATTTCCTCTCGGCAAGACTTCGGTACAAACAAGCGGTCTCGGTACCTCACACTCAGGTCAGGATACACCGTCAAACCTTTCTCTACCTTCCCACTAGAGATCTTCTCCTGGAGGGATTCTACCTCAAAGTTACCCTTCTATGCCTCTAATACCCGATTCACAAGTGTAGGTTGTGCAACTACAGAAAACAAGGCCGCAAACTCAACAGACTCGCCCAGATGCAAGTCAAACTCCTTAAGAGCACCCAACATCTCCCATTCTCGGATAGCAATAAAAGTTACATCACTAATGGACTTCCTACTTAGGGCATCGGCCACAATATTGGCCTTCCTCGGATGATAATATAACTCGAAGTCATAATCTTTTATGAACTCCATCTACCTTCTCTGCCTCAAATTCAAGTCTTTCTGTGTAAATAGATACTTCAGACTCTTATGATCTGAGAACACCTTAAATCTCTCACCATGAAGATAGTGCCTCCAAATCTTCAAGGCAAATATTATAGCTGCTAACTCTAGGTCGTGAGTAGGGTAGTTCCTCTCGTGTGTTTTTAATTGACGTGAGCCATAGGTTACTACTTTCCCCTCTTGCATCAATACACAACCCAAACCCTCTCGTGAGGCATCACAATACATTGCATAACCTAAACCCCTCTCCGGAATAATCAAGACTGGAGCAGTGGTAAGTCTAACCTTAAGCTTTTGGAATGACTTCTCACAAGTCTCACTCCATACAAATTTGATCCCTTTCTGCGTCAATTTAGTCAAAGGCGATCCTAGCCTGGAGAAATCTTTTAGAAACCGACGGTAATACCCGGCTAATCTTAGAAAACTACGGATCTCAAAAATGTTCTTAGGTTGTGCCCAATCCTGCACTGCCTCTATCTTGGATGAATCTACGATCACCTCTTCTCCGGATACCACATGGCCTAAGAACTTAACCTCTCTTAGTCAGAACTCACACTTCCTAAACTTAGCTTACAACTTGTGGGCTCTAAGCAACTCAAGCACCATTTGCAATTGTTCCTCGTGCCCCCCCTCAGAAAGTGAATAAATCAAAATGTCATCCACAAAGACGACTACGAAGCAGTCTAAAAACTCTCGAAAAATTCGGTTCATCAAATCCATAAACACAGCCGGTGCATTGGTAAGCCCAAAAGGCATCACCAGAAAACTCATAATGGCCATACCGCGTACGGAATGCCGTCTTCGGGATATCCTCCTCCCTGATCTTTAACTGATGGTAACCGGATCTCAAGTCTATCTTAGAGAAGTAACGGGATCCTTTCAACTGATTGAACATATCATCTATACTAGGCATAGGGTACTTATTCTTAACCGTAACCCGGTTCAACTTTCGGTAATTAATGCAAAGTCTCAAAGCCCCATTTTTCTTTTTAGCAAAGAGGGCCGGTGCTCCCCAAGGCGAAGTACTAGGGCGAATAAAACCCTTATCTAACAGTTCTTGGAGTTGAACTTTCAACTCACTCAACTTCATTGGTGCAAAACGATACGGTGCCATGGAAATCGGTGCCGTGCCAGGCACTAAGTTGATAGAGAAATCGATCTCTCGATGGGGTGGTAAACTAATAAGATCCTCGGGAAAAACGTCCGAGTACTTACAAACCACTCTTGGCAACTCAGTTCGAGTCTCATCACACTCACTACTCATAAAGCTAGCGAGAAGACAACTAAGCTCACTCCGCCCTCGTAGATCATACACCGGTGGTAAAACTCTACCAACCCGATCCCCCAAGAAATGGAAACATTCACCGCTTAAGGTACATACAGTAACCCTCTGGCGATAACAATCTATAACAGCTCGGTATGACGATTATCAGTCCATACCCAAAATCACATCAAACCCAGACATAACCATCAATACAAAAGAAAATGAAAGCCGACAATCAGTGACCTTTATATCACAGCCCCGACACCTTTGTTTTAAAACCATCTCACCCCTAACAGGTGATACAACACAAATAGGAGATGCTAACTGCGCCAACTCCAATCCCAAAACAAAAGCAAATGCAGAAGATATAAAAGAGTGGGATGCACCTGTATCAATTAACACATTAGCAACTGAGTAGCAAAACAAAAAGGTACCTCTCACTACTGATGGAGTAAGTACAAGATCCGGCGCTGCAATAGCATACACGCTCCCTGAAGGTCTCTGATACACCTGCTCACCTCTCGGAGCATAAGACTGCTGCACAGACTGAGCCGAAGAGGCTTCTTGATTGGCCCTTGAGGCCTGAATTGACTGCGCCAGCTAGTGACTCTGTGTCTATCTCGAACCAGACACACCAGGTATGCCACCCAACTGTGGGCAAAACCTCTTCAGGTGCCCCACCTGTCCACACTGATAACAAGTAAGTAGTGCCTCGCTTCGAGAACGGGTCAAGATGATCTTGCCAAGACGCCTCCTCCTCTCAAGGGTAAACTGGAGACTTTTGGCCCAACTAACTACATTTGAAACAGGTGACATCTCCCTGACTGCCTCTCCCAGAACCTGAACTCGGCACTAGAAAGGTAGATCTCGAATGCACTCCCTGGGACTGCTGAGGTTTAGAACCCCTCTGCCTCTTACCGTCCTCCTGGTCATCCTGACTCCTCCTAGAGCCCCTCATCCTCTCCTCCTCCGCATGCCTAATGGTCTCAAGATGGGCAGTAGCCTCCACAAGGCGCCTATAGTCTCCAATCATGGACCCGGCAACTCAAAACATGAGTTCGGTCCTCAATTTCTTCTCAAACTCCAAACAACGGCATTCCTTAGTCGCCACTAACTCAGGTACATACCTAGACAAGCTAGTAAAAGTGGCCTCAAAGTCCGCCACTGGTATATTTAACTGCTTGAGCTGAGAAAACTGATCCCTCAACTTCTCCCTTACCGTAGTAGGCAAGTACTTGTCTTGGAAAGCCGCAACAAAGGCCTCCCAAGTCTCTTCAATACACCCCCACACATACTTCCACTACTGACCCGCGTTTCCCTTCAACTGGAAGGACGCCAAGGTCACTCGCAAACCTCCGTCTTCGATGCCAAGCATCTCAAACATTTTCATCATCTGCTCCAACGACTCGTCAGCCTTCAGTGGCTTCTTAAGGTCACCCAAAAACTCATTCGGAAGAACTCCCTCTTCAAAAAGGACGACCCTACTTCATCTACTTGGGCTTGGACTTGATTCTCAGCCCTGAGAATATCCATAGATTCCCTTAATGCTCTGGCCATTTCACGGGCTATGACACCCATGGCCTGCTGACCAATCGGCTCGGCCACATTGGCCTGACCAACTTTTTCTTCCTGTGCTAGAATCTCATCCGGTATGGGCATTTCCTGCCTCCTAGGCCTACCACGCCTACTACCACGACCTCGTTCTGACATCCTAATAAAGGTAACAAAGGGATTAGCACATTCACAAATGTGGCAAAACTATTTCACTCATGTCCTAACACAATGGACAACAGTAATTCACTCTACATAGGCACATAATTACATAAACACTTACGAATTTCATTTCCGAATAATGACTGTCCCGTGGCGTTGCTAAAGTTCCAGTTAGAAACGGCAGTGATCAAGTGCTTTTCCAACAGGACTCCCAGAAACCCATGGACCCGATCAACATCCTAGAAACTAAATCCCATACCCATATAGTCATATAAACATGTTATCACATAAGCACATAACATTACACTTAAGTCTCTAACAAGCGAGACAAACCCATTGTGGTACTAACCACTTCCCACGTACCCAAAATATTCAAACCTGGTACGCTTTGATACCAAGTTGTAACGCCCTCAATTTAAGTCATAAATCATACATTCACAAGTTTCATGAACATAAAGAAAAGAATACATTTTCATTCATCAGAATCCCTTTACAAAAGATATTACATGTTATCAACAAAGTAAATGACCTACGGGCTTACAGCTTTCCAAGTTATCACTTGGTTATAACAAAAGAAGAGTTCTAACTCTATACACAAAAAGCCCTCGGCTTGGATTTACATTTAACATCAAACAAAATATCAAAAGGAGTCTTCAACTTCTAAACCTCCCAAGCTAAGACCTTGGAGGTGGCATATCTCCTATACCTAAAAAATGGTGTCCCAAGTAGGGTGAGCCAAAGCCCAGTAGAGATATACTAAACATTATATGAGAATTAACTAAAACATTAGCATCCGATAAATGTTTTAACACTTGTAAACCAATTTACATCATTTGCATAACCAGACAACATGTACATCACAATAATCCCACTTCCCTTTAAGTACCCAAATTAATTTACTAACATAGCTCAATATTATCCAAACAATTCAAAATGAGACTGCAACTCATATTATCAACATTTCACATATAAACATCAACCATACACTTCCATTATCTTGCCATTTTATGGAACTACGTCCGAGGGAACCGGCACCCAAATATAAATAAGATTTTCGGACTTTCACCCTGGACACTCAGGCCAACTTAGTTATTCATAGAGTCCATCCCCTATCTCCTCCCAAACAATGGAATACATCCGTTATCTCCTCCTAAACAAGATATATATACAATGTATTTAAACACGTTGTCATATACAATGACCAATTTAATCACATATACAATGTTTACTTCCAACCGTCATATTCAATGACTTATTCAAGTTGATTAATTTCAATTTACCTAATCATCATGCAATTTCTACAACATTTATGGCTATTCTCCACCGATAGTCCAAAACAGATATATCTAGACAAATAAGTACATTTCTCAACAGTTAATTAATCACATTTTCCATAGGTGAGTGATTCATTGATCTAACTACACCATCAAATCACAATTTCCTCCAATTTCATGATTTTCAAACCAATTTCATATTTCCACATAGATTTCATTATTTTTACAAATAATATATTTAATCCCAATTAGGGCATTTTTCCCCCTTTCTCAAACATCAACCCTAAGGCTCAATTTCATCAATTATACACACATAAACCCATTTCAAGACCTCACATACACAATGGAGTCCAAAAATAGAAAACTCCCCTTTCAAACATTTCAAATTTCAAACCCTAACTTCTCAAAATTTCTAAATCTCATCATTTATACAAAATGACCAACATTTAGGTTAAAGCTCATAGAAATGAGTAGATTATCTCTACCTTAAGGCCTCGTTTGGGGAGTGGCTATTTTAGCCAAAAAGCCAAAAAGTTACTAAAAGTTGTCACATCACCTCTTTACTTTTCTGCACCTCTTTTCGTAAAAAGTCAAAAAATTACTAAAATAGCCTGTTTCCAAACGAGACCTAAGAAGAAAAGATGAGCCAAGCAAGGGATTAACTCCAAGGATGACGAAATCAACTTTTACTCAGATGGAAAGATAGATCTTGAGATGCTCCAACTTTTTATCAAAGGAAGAAGGGTGAGAAAATCACTAGATCTAGGTCAAAATGTAGAAAGAGAGGGTATTTTAGAGAGAGAGGCTCTTAACCTAGGGTTTTGAAAAGTTTTAGAGAGAGAAAGGACAAAAAGTGATTTAAAATGTCATTTTCGCGATCTGACATACGTATAGTTCGCTCGAGCAGAGAGTTTGACGCTCGAGCGTCAGACACAAGAATTTGACCCGGTCGAGCACAAGAAAGGCCGCTCGAGCACCAAGACACAACAGCAAGGCACTACCTACTCGAGCGCAAAGATACTCTCTCGAGCGTAGAATACACTCGTTCAATATTTTATAGACTTCAAACAGTCGCTCGAGCGCCAGAGAGGCTGCTCGAGCTCAGACTTGCTCGAGCGTAAAAAACTCCGCTCGAGTGTGAAAAACACTTCTACAGTATTTTTACAGACGCACAAAGTACAGAGAGATTGTAAAACCCGCTCGAGCGCAAGAAGGCCCGCTCGAGCAGAAAACCAAAATTTTGGGCAACAAGGTTCTAGACCAACAACCAACCAACCTATTTTGGACACGCCCAAGACATTCAAAAGCCCAAATTAAAAGGGTAAGAAAAGGAAAAGACATAACAACAACATTAAACCACAAGACCCGAGTCCGAAACACCATAGAAGTCGGGTCAAAAACCGGGATCGCTATACTCTCTCACACCATCATATTTTAAATCAATAAAATTCACATGCCTATCATATATCTAACTCACATCATGACTTACTAAAATAATAATAATTAAAAACAAATAGAAACCATATATAAATTAAATTAAAAAAATAGAAATCCACAAAAAAAAAAAAAAAAAATAGAAACCACACAAAAATAAATAAGATAAGAATTTAGATATAGATCTCAAAAAGATATGACAATATCTAAATTTGAATTATGATTTAATAATATAATTATCACTTAATGGGACAAATTAATTAATTTTTAAGCCTTATTTAAATAATAATTTGATTAGTCATTTCAACTCTTAAACTTTGCTGGCACTGGTGGAGGAGCTGACGAATTAGGCGGGGCGAGGTCTAAGTTGTTGGAGGATAACATCCTACCACTCCATAAATTTATTTGTTTTTTAAATTTATTTTTTTTCTTGTGTGATTCTCTTTCTCTGATATTGGTGTGGTTTTGGTTTTGGTTTTAGTGAGATTTATGTGTTTGTTTACAAGTTTATATGGTGGAGAAGAATTATTGGTGATGATGGTTGTAATCTAAGTATCTATGCCCATTCTGTGTATAGCGACCCTAGTTCTGACCCGTCTCTTGTGGTGTTTCGGACTCGGGTTTGTATGGTTTGGAGGGTGGTTTATGTCTTGCTTCCCTTGTCTTTCCCTTAATGTTGGTTATTGGGTTATAGTTGTATGTTTGTAACAGGTTGGTTGCTTGTTTTTCCAAAACTTCGTTGCCCAGAAATTTGTCTCTTCGTTCGAGCGAGGCTTCTTGCGCTCGAGCGAGCTCTGTGAAAATGTTTCTTCGCTCGAGCGATCACTCTTGCGCTTGAGCGTGCATCTGCGTCTCTGTAAGACCTGAAGATTGGTGTTCTTCGCTCGAGCGAGCTTTCCTTCGCACGAGCGTGCTTCTGCATTATAGACCTGAAGCTTTGCATTGTTTGCTCGAGCGAGCATTCTTTTCGCTTGCGAGCGAGGCGACCTTTTTGTGTCTAGTTGCTCGAGCGAGCATTCCTTCGCTCGACCGAGCCTGGTTTACATCAGTACACAGCAGTGCCGTTTTGCTGTATTTTTTATCTCCTTTTTCACTCCCAAACCCTAAATCTGCAGCTTCTTTCTCTAGAAGTCACATTCTCTCTAAGGTTTCATCTACATTCATTGTGTTCTGGACCCTAGTGTCTTTGAGAATAAGGTAGAGGGCTTCAAGAGCTTCGTGTTGATCCAAGTAAGGGTTGATTTCGTCATCTTTGGAATTCCGACCTTGCTTGTTCGTTTTCTACACTTGAGGTAGGGATTTTCTACACTCTAGTATGGTTTTTAGCTTAGTTATTTGCTATTGTGTATAGATTATGAGATTTGGTTGTGGTTTGGACAAATCTAAGATTTGGGTGTTATATGAAAAGAGCGGTTTTGATATATAAGAGATAAATGATGTATAGGGTGAATATAAGATCTTAGTGTACCAAAATAGTTGATTTTGGATGGTTAAGCCAATATTGGAAACGAGAGGATTTTTGTCCTAATTTGATAAAATAACTATTTTGTATAAATAATTGGAATTAACATTGAATATGTTAGATTGGATGGTTATTGATCTAGATGGTGAAATTGGATATGTATTATCTCACCTATGGAAGTTTTGAATGAACTATTTATTTCGATATTGAACATCTCTTGGAAATAAATGCATTGGCTATCGTTGGAGGATAATCATGATTGTTGTAGAAATTGTATGAGGATTAGGCGATATAATGCTAATCTATTGTTGGTATCATTGAATATGACCATGTTTATAAATACATTGTATATGTATGTTTATTGGGAGAAGAAAGGAGATGTACTCCATATATGATTATGTTTATAAATACGTTGCATATGTATATTTGTTTGAGAGGAGAAAGGGGATGGACTCCATTTAAAGCAAGTTGGCCAGAGTGTCCTGGGTGAAAGACCCGAAATTTTACATATAAATGGGTGCCGATTCCTTCGGACGAAATATCCGTAAAATGGCAAAGTTTGAAGTGTTTATGTGTGTTTTGCATATTTGGAAAACCATTGAGTTGTAGTCTTATTTTGATTGTTGAAAGATAATGATTATAACTCATGAATTGAGTAGTGTATATGAACTGGAAATGAATGGATGGAACATGGAATGAGATTGGCCTCAGTGGCATATGGGTATGTAGGCCTTGTGGATGCTTCCATATCGGTATTGTTTATATACGTGGTATTTATACCTTTGCTAAACTTTATAAATTGTGTTAGATTATTTCTACTGGGCTGTTGGCTCACCCTATATGGGAATACCATTTTTCAGGTGCAGATGAGATGTTTCCTCCAAGGCAATAGTGTGGATGGACTTTCGGAAAGCAAGAGCTTCTTAATTATGTATTGTTGTGTATTTGTTGGTATTTGTAAAGCCAAGGGCTTAACATGTAATGAGCGAGACTCAATTTGTGTAACCAAGCAATGACTTGGAAAGATGTAAGCCTACATGACATTTAATTGTTTGTTAAATAGTAAATTTTGATGTATGAAAGTATGTTGTTTCTCATATTTATTCCGCATATGAGTTATCTTTATTGTATTATTTTGGGGGCGTTACACTGTGCTAATGATTTTGATCGGATTTTGTTTTTTTTTTCAATGAAAACCGTAAATTTAAAGTAAAAAAATGGGTATCAATTTTTATTTTTTATTGTCATTTTATTTTATAGAAAATGTGAAAAATTATTGGGAAATCAAGATTGTACTATAACATTAGATTTTTGTATAACTAGGTAAATTTAAAACTTTTAAATATCATTATGTTTTTTATTTTCATCCTCTTTCTATCCTATTATACCATTACTTCTACTTGTTAGTTTGTTAATCATAATTCAATTAATTGAAAATGAAAGCTTAGTATAATTTTTCATATATATTAATTAATTAGTTGCCGCTATATTTGTATATAATAGCATAATATATAGGAATAATTTCCAAATATAATTTCTATTTTTTTATGTGATTAAAATAGTCCATCTTAAAATAATATATAGAGGAGTTAGATGGCTTCTTTTATCCCCAAAAAATCCAATCTATTTTTTTTATACTTTTTAATTTTTGAAATTGAAACATCAGTTGTTTATGTCCACAAAACAAAATTGATAAACACATATCCAAAAGACATACATTTTTTTCTTTTTCTTTTGTCTTTTTTTTTTTAATAGGTAGGATATTTACAAATGAAAAATGTTTGACACCTCAAAAAAAACTTTCCATAATCCGACTTATAATGATTTGGTCATACGTGTCAATATAATTCCAATTAAGAGAATTTTCAACCCTTAATATTTTTTTTATCGAACTATAATTTGATAAAATTTTAAAAAGATGAAGCGTTGGAAATTATTATTTTTTTCATCAAAATTGATGAAAAGGAAAAAAAATTGGCACAATAATGAAAGTTCTTTTAAAAATTAATAAAAATTTAATGAAAAAGTTAAAGTAATTAATATCAAATGAAATTTTTTATTCAAATTTAAAATCAATTTAGATAAAAAAAAATTAAAAGAAAATTATGAAAGGTTAGAAATATTTTAAAATCTTTTCATTCTTAAAGATTAGAAATTTGTGTGTGTTATATTCATATTGTATTTTTAGTTATGAAATTAAAACCAAAAGAAATATAACTTAAAATATTTGATTAATAACAAAAATATCATATCAATTATTGTTAAATATCACTTCACTTCACATTTAATAATAAAATTGTATATTTGTCTTAATTATAATTCTTAAATTTGTCTATTTTCATAACAAGAAGAGGTATATCATAAATCATGTAATCTCATTTAATTAGGTTTAATTTTTTTTTAATTCCAAATTATCAAAATTGCACTAAGTAGATATATATATATATTTAATTTTTTTAAACTAATAATTTAAAAAGTTATAAATATAAAAATTAACTTATAAATTTCATATATACCACAAGACAAATTATTAAATTACTTTAACATATTTATAATAATTTTTTTTATAAAATTTATAAAGGCCCGTATATAACATGGGTTACCACTAATATAAAAACTAAAAAATATAATTTTTAAAAAACTGAATTAAAAAAACTGAAACTAAACCCATTAAATAAGTTTCCAAACAGCTGGCAAGAACCAATGGTAACCTTGGGGGACAAAAGAATACAACCCGACAAAGCACTGTGAGTGTTGAAGTTTTCTAAATGACCGATCTTATTCTCTCATATGTTTGGACACTATTTTTTATTTATTTTAAAAAAAAATTATATCTCAAAAAGTGAACAAATATTTTTATTTTTGTGATAGTTTAAATCTCTTGTATTAGAATACGTTTTTGTGTGTATTTAGTATAAGTATTTTTTGTGAGTCAAATTTGTAAAAAAAGGATTTCACATCTAGTGTAATTATTTTAAGAATATATCACTTATTTATAATGTTTTGTTTTTGTTTTTGTTTTTTTTGTGGTCAGCTATATGATGGTTTGGCATTGAATTTTCTATCATTTCTTTATTTTTCTGTTCTAATGTGCTTCTAAACAATGGATCATGTCTAAAGATTCAAATATGTTGATATTCTCACACATAATTTAATAATTGAAAATATATTGAGATAGAATGATAAAAAATAAAAATAAAAAATTGAGGACAAAAGATCAGTAGCCAATTGATACTGTTTGCATATAATTATCAAAAATATCGTTCTTGCAAAATTTCTACAAATAAATGGCCAAAAGAATACTGTGACATAGAAACTTTGTCCTCTTATAATCACTTTAGCAATTGTTGATATATATTATTTGTCGGCAGTGCTAGCGCCTCGAATTGTTAAGGTTCGAATGGCTAGACAATTCCTCTCTTTCTCTGCCTGGGTTGGTTTGACTTTTTTTTTTTTCTATTATTTTTATTTTTGAAAGGGTGGACATCCCGCACCAACTCAGCTTGAGTTGGATTGATTGGGTGATAAAATTGACTGATCAGTTAGACTGCTGGTTGAAATTTGTTAATTTCATATAATTTTGTATGAGTCTTATTATATTTTTATTCCTAACTGATCAGTTAATTTTATCATCTAACCAATCCAACCCAACTCACTCACCTTATCAATCCACACAGGCTGAGTGGGTGCGGAATGTTTAGTTTTTTGGCACACCATTACACATAACCACCCTTCCAAAAGAAAAAAAAAAAAAAAAAAAAAACCCCAAACCAGCACAGCCTAACGAATAATAATAAATAATAATAAAAAGGAGAGGAATTTGAGACATTTGAGCCTCAACCATTCGAGGCCCCAAACATTTCCCATTATTTATATAGCATATTAGCATAACTCAACAATTATTAGGGGTACTTACGTATAGGTCATAATAAGTGGATTTATTGTCTAACAGGTCCTATGGGAAAAATTTGTCATAAAAAAGTCACTAATTGTAAGTTTTAGTGACAATTTTTAAAAATCATGACAAAAAAAGTCACTAATTATCAATTTTTAGCGACATATATAAAAAATTGTCACAAAAAAATTATTTTTAGCGACAATTTTACCAAGAGTTATTTTCAATAGGACTTGATGAGAATTAAGTCCAACTATTAGGACCTATTGGTAGTTTACCCCAATCATTATATGGTATTTTGAAAAAATGGTTAAAAGTTGACTTTTGATTTTTAATCAAACTTTTTGACTTTTTCAGAAAGTCATTTGCAAAGTTGGTTATTTGTTTATGCTGTTACATTATAATCAAATGATCAAAATACCCTTACACATTTTAAAAAGTAATCACTTTCACTCATGTGTCTCATTTAAACAACATGAATGATATAATTGTAATTTCACAGGTAGCTTTTAACTACCGTCCTAAATGGTTTGGTGGCAAAAAAGCTTTTGGCTTTTTTGGTCCAAGCTACAAAACACAGCTTTTTTCTTTTGTCGCAAATGGCACCTACATGTGACATTCATGTGTTGGTATTCTCATTTTTTGGTGACTGAATGAATTGACATTGGCTCTAGTAGTTTCGAAATATGAATACGTGATATTTTATGATATTATGATTGGTAAAAAAGATGAATATGTGAGGTATTATATTAAATGATTAAAAAATATGAAAAAATATAATAAATAATTTTTGATTAAAAAAATATAAACACGTAATACATCAAAAAAATTTATGTAATTTTCTCACATCATAAATGACACATTTCAAAATTTTCAATTAGTATTGATATGACTTGGACTCAAGATTTTCAATCTTAAGACACTAAAAATAAATAAATAAATAAATAAAATTAAAGTTTTAGAGACCAAAATTTAGGAATAAAGTTAATTTTTAGAGACCAAATATTTTTGTTGCGAAAAGTGTCGTTATTATATTTTTAGCAACGAAAATTAGACATTAGTGATGAATTATTATCTTTTTGAGACCAAATTTTTTGTCCAAAAAAAATTATTTTGGGACCAAATTATTTTGTCCCTAAAAGTCTATTTATTAGTGACATTTTAAAAATTTTGTTGCTAAAAGCCTTATTTTTGACTTTTTAGGACGACCTTTTAGCAACTATTCTCTTGACAATAGAAATTGGTCCCTAAATATTTTTTGCAACAAAATTTTCATCTTTAGAGATATCAAAATATTTGATCTCTAAAACTCTTGTAGTGAGATTTTCAATCTTATCATTAAGAAAGGGTTCATTTCTTCTTCTTTGGTACCAAACTAGCCATTGGCTAATATAGAATTGGGCAATGATTCATCCTCTAAAAATAGAGTTTTATATAGTTTGAAATGAAAGAAAGAAAATATAAGATCAAAACATCACATTAATTGAGTCTTACCACTCTTAAAACTCTATTAAAACTCTCAACTTAGAATTCTAAAACATTTTTACTTTAGAGTTCTAAAACATTTTTTTTATAAAATTAATGTTTGAGCATTTAATTTTTAATTTCACCATCACTATCATTAGATTTGACTTTTCTATAGAATTGGACCAGTTTTCATAATTGTTGCAGTTGGACAACGGTTGCTTGTGAGATCTGTTCTTTCTCATTATTCAATCAAGCCAACCTTCCCTTCCTTCCATGAAAATGAGTGAGACCCTTTTTTGAAGATCCCCTCATAACTTTTAAAGTGATTTATATCATTTATGTATATATGAAATTTATTTATATATGTGTGAAGTTCACACTATAAGTGGTGTAGATTACTTTGAGAGTTGTGGGGATCTCCAAAAAAAGAGTATCTATCATTGTTGCTTCCTCTAATAATAATATTGATGATACTCCTTCGTCCTAAAATAATAATGTGTTTTAGAAAATTTAATTTTTTTTATAACACACTTATTATATTTTAATAGTGTTTTTTTTGAGAATATCAATTGTCATAATTGTACTTTTTGTGTTAGTAATAAATTTGAAAGAAGGACGAAATAGTAAATTCATATTATTTTATTCTTTAATTTTTAAAAAGAGACTAATATTTTGGGATGGAGGGAGTACTAATAATAAGCATAAGTCCTAAATAAGGGTAAATTTCACTTACACTCCCTGGAATTTGGGTTTAATACACATTACTCTTTGACTTTTGAAAAATTACGCTAATCCCCTATCATTGTAATTTTTTAGACGGAATGAAGATATTAAATTCATGCATTCTCTCTTTTCTTGCTTTGCTTTATTTTCTCTATTTTTTTTTTTTTTGTCCTTTGCTTTACTTTTTTTATTTCAATGTAATTTTTTATATTTTTTTACTAGGAGTTGTTGTCTTTTATATAAGTAAGGGGAATTTGTGAAATGAGATTATTAACTGTAGGAGTGGAAATGTAATTTCCAAAACGCCAGGGGATGGAATGTAATTGAACCAAATCTCAAGAGGTGTCAGTGTAATTTACCTTTAAATAAATTTTTTTTGATACTTATAATCTCAAGAGGGGGTTTAGGCGGCTTTTGTTAACAGCATTTTTTTAAACGCTACTTTTATTAATATTTAACGACGTTTTATAAAAACGTCGCATTTTTCGTTAATAAAACGACACCGTTTTGGAATAGGAGGCATTTAAAAATGTCCCCAACTACGTTGTGCCTTATGTGCCTATTTTGAATCTGAGAATACTTGTTTGTCACGACCCAAACCCGGCCCTATGGGTTTAGCACCGTAATTGGCCAGTAATCCGAGATTATCAAGGCTCTTGAAAGAATACTGATTAAACAGTATGAGGCTGGCGGAAGCCAATACAGTAAATAACTAGTGTCCATTGAGCTGTGAAAATCTGTATGCCAAAAACATTTTTCATGCATTCATACAGTTCAGAACAGTACAGTCTATACAATCATATACAAACATTCCGTACGGGGACCTAATCCCTCGATAACAGTACAGTAAAACAGTAGACAATCTATACAGTAGTACAAAACAGTAAGGAGATCGATGGGGGACACAAAAACACCCCAAGCCATAGCATGGCAACTCGGAACCTCGCAGTGAGGCACATAGGCTGGCTTGACAAAACTGGGGACTAACCCACGCTCCTAGCTCCGGTCCATTCGAGAACCTACACATATATATAAACAAAGTGAGCTAAAGCCCGATGAATAACACAATGCGTAAGAGGTTATGAATGAATGTCCTTACAAGAATGAAATCAGTTCATTAAACAAGATTTCATTTTTTCAAGATTTCAATCCATATGTGGTACATCCATTAGCCTATAAACAGAGGGTCCAAAGGACCGGTCTTAACATCCAACAAAGAATGATGGCCATCAATCAATAAGCGTATGGTTCCACAAGGAACCGACAGAGCTCAGAATAAAGAATAGCAAGATAAGTGCTAAGGATGCCACAATACAGTTCAGAATACAGGACATACGTTCATTCAGTAAACAATATCAGTTCAATAAACCGTTCAGTTCAATATTCAAAAGATAATCATTTTGAACATATCTTTACACAATTGTTACTCACAGAGATTGGGCTAATAGCAGCTAGAGCGCGTCCCCGGGAGCCAACCCTAAACAGTTAACAAATAGAACACACACTAAGTTTCACAGTCGGGAAGGATGATAATTAAATCCCTAAATTTCCTCGGTGTGGTTCCATGTCTAAATCCTCATTAAGATGCCTTAAACTAGGCCTAAGAATGCCTAGGATGGGATGAGGATGCAAAAATACAGTTGGAAGGCATTTTTCAAAAGTTGCTGAAAACAGGGGTCTCGCTCGAGCGAGCCTTCCTTCACTCGAGCGAGGTTGCAAAATCAAAGGCTTCGCTCGAGTGAACAATCCTTCGCTCGAGTAGTTTGATGAAACAGTAAAAGTACTGGATGCTTGATTTTTACGCTCGAGCCACAAATCCTTCGCTCGAGCGTGGCTCAGAGGAAACGTTGGTCGCTCGAGCGAGGAATCCTTCGCTCGAGCGAAGAAGCCAAATCTGGAATTTCCAGATTTGCCTTCCAAGCTCAAACCAAGCATTCTCAACTCAATTCTCGACCTCTTGGGCCCAAATTCTGGAAAATACATCCCAAAACAATGTATAACAAGTTTCAAAAGCCAATTTATGAATTCAAGCCCCAAAGGTGAGTCAATAAAATCCAACATTCAAACCCATTTTCAAGAACAATTTTCAAAACATGCAATGCATGAGTTTTTAACCAAATTCAAGGTTCAAATCTTGCTCTAATGAGCTCAATAGTTGGAAAACAAAATGAAAACATGGACTTTGTTAGAAACATGAGCATGCATGTACAATCCATCATGAATTTAACTTCAAAATTTATCAATACACACATGCATGCATGAAATGAGTTCTAGCTCAACACTATAGAACCAATTTATGTTCTAGCTCTATAATTTGCCATGAATCTAGCAAGAATCAACCTTAAATGCAACAATGAGTGGCTAATATACATACCTAAGTCTTCAATTGAGAGCCTAGGAGATCAATTTGACAATCTACACTTCAAATCTACCAAAATCCAAGCCAAAATCACCAAATCAACCTCTTCTCTCTCTTACTCTCTTGTTTGGTCGGTTGAGCTCAATAGAATGGCTGAGGAATTTGTTTGCTAAGTGTATAACAAAGTGTAAAGGCTCAAGTAATAAGATTAAACAAATGCCCACTCAATGGCAGTTTCGTAATTATTGCAACTCTATTAATTTGGCTCAAATTAATCTAGTTTAATCATACCTAAACACATTTTGGATAAATATACCATAAAATCAGATAAATTCTACTGATTATGAAACACTAAACGGTTTTCAGTTCGGCCGCCGATAAGGCCTTCAATTTGCAGTTTAAACATATGAATTCAAACAGATAATCAAGTAATCAAACAGATAAGAATGCAATACAATAGATAAACTTATTCAATTTCAGTTTCGATTTCAATCAGTCCGTTCAGTACTTCAGTTAATTCAATTATCAGTCATTATCAGTTCAGTTTAGCAGTAACCAGTAGCTAATTCAGTAGTTTATCGGTAATCAGTACGAGGGTTGTTACATTGTTAAAGCTTTGTAAACCCTTATTTTGAATCCTCACGCATCTCTCTTGCTCACCCCCAATTGCTTCTAAACCCTTGAGAGCGATTTCGATTCAGAGCTATTTTTTTTTAGATTCATCTTTGAGATTCATACAGATCCATCAGAGCGATTTCGATTTGAAGCTCTGAAGCTCTAGTAGATTGTGAAGAGAAAAGAGAGGTTGGTTTCGATCGCAGAGGAAGTGATCTCAAGAGAGGCTGTGCTTGATTTCTCAGATCGGACTCAGAGCGATTTCGATTTTGAGATTTATCTCAGAGCAATTTTGATTTTGAAGTTCTCTCTCTTGATTTCGAAGCTTCACTGCGAGGTATTGATTTCTCTCTCTCTCTCTCTCTCTCTTTCTTAAGCTCGGCCTTCCCGTCTCTCTAGATTTGGTTATTGAGATTTATTGCTTATTTGTGTTGAAACCTGTAGTCATTGACATACTACTACTGCTGCTTATAAAATATTTATATGAGCCTGTCTTGAAATTTTGTTGTTGTTGGACCAAAATCTAGCAAACTATCTTGTTGAATGGTTATACATGAAACTTAATTCTTGATACAACAATATCAACTGGAATGCTAGATTTTTGTACAGTATCCACGATTGTTCCCATATCAAATGGCATTATATGATGCTGAGGCAACATAGCTTCTATCCACGATTGCTCCCATATCAAATGGCATTATATTTTGAAATTTAAATGCGTTAGTTATCTCCCAAGCAATTCTCTAGTGTTGTCTTTCATCACTTATTTCACGTCCAGCCACGGACAGTTTCATGAATGAAGAAATGAATACTTTGTCTTTGAATAAGTGGTTCCTTGATTCTGGTTGTTTATTACATCACATAATGTTTATTGTAGCCAATTTGAACTTTTCTTAATGCACCACAATTGCTTTGGGGAATTAATATTAGGAAAATGTTTGAGGGCCACAATTTTTGTGGCCACAATGGCTCAAAACTGCCAAAACGACGTCGTTTTGAGTGCAAAACATGCCAAAACGACGTCGTTTTGACAGTTTTGAGCCATTGTGGCCACAAAAATTGTGACCCTCTAGCATTGTTGTTAATATTATAGTGAACCGGTGAAATAGGAAAGTCAAAAAAAAAAAAGTTTATCCCGAAAATGTCAAAGAAGGAAATCTCTGGAAATCCAGACACAAAAAGATAAAAAAAGAAAAAGAAAAGGAAATAAGCTCAATTGCCAATTTAGCTCCACGTGATCATAAAGTAAATATTGTCATTCAATAAATTAATTGTAGATCATTATATTTTTTATATTTAAAAAATCTATCATGAGTTTCTACTTATGTTCTTGAGACCCCTATATTTAGGTCCAGCATTGTACATAAATTGAGACACAACTTACCATTTGATTAAACATTGTGTGGCCATATTATGGTTAGAAGTTCACTTAAAAATAAATATTAGATCTAATAACCAAGTTCTGAGTATTTTCTTCCAACTTTATACTAGTATAGCCATCTTATCGAGAGAAAGATGTTGATATGGCACTCACAAGTGGACCAATTAAATGGAGAGCTTATTAGAAGGGGCATGAACTTTCTGCCATGATAGGCTTGCCTTTAAATTAAATGTGCATTTATCTATTCAATCATTTTAAACAATGATGTGAGTTTTATCATTTAAATTTAATTTCATCTGATCATTGCTTTTCAAAACTGCATAAAAGGAAGTTTATATTATTTTGTACAGTTCACAAACTTTTTCTTTCTTTCCTTGGTGTAAAAATAGAAAGTCCTTGGCAATAGTCTATACAGTTACAATTCAATTTTAATTTAAATTTTCCCAGGTGATGTCCTCTCACCATGGCTATATATATTGGCATTTGAGGCATCTTGGAACCTACCGAAGTTGTGTTTTGAAGCCTGAGCTTCACACTCAATTTGTCTCTTTCTGTGTGAGTGTGTGTCTTTCAGGGTTGGGGGATGCCATTTTATCTCTTTCTCTTGTCCTCTAATCAAAAAGTTAAAAAATCTAATTAAATAAGTTCTCGAAGAAAGGCTTCAATTCTCTTTAATGCTTGCCAAGAATTATTTTATTTTATTTTACTTTTTTATAGGAAATAGTCTTCAAAGGCTGCTGAAAAGTTTAAATAAGTTCAACATACCAATCAGAGCTCATTTCAATGTCAAACTGATGAAAAAATTAACAAGGGAAACAATTTGCAATTCCCTTTTTTTTGGCTTGATAAGCATGCTTTAGAATTTGATTTGACAATCTCACATTTTGGTACATAAGTTACACGGTCACTTCAATATTGTTAATATACTACAATGTCACTAGTGATTGCTTGCTTTAGTTTTTTTATCTTTAAGGGCCAAATTGTTTGCAATTTCTTCTAGATGAATGTCTTGGAGATGTTGTCACTATGTGCATTATTTTGACTCTAATATGGGAATGCATGCTAGCTTTCCATTTGTGTAAATGTGTATAGCTCTTCTATTGCCTAGATCCAAATGTAGTAGTGGCAGCCAAAGAACCTAATGTTCAAACTACCTAGGTTTGGGTATTTCAAATTCATAGAAAACAACTAAAGCAAAAGAAAATAGAACCTTATCTCTTAGAAGAATGATATGCAAATTGATTGGAAAAGTTCAATAACGAAAATCTTAGATGGCCCTCTGCTAGTATATGAAAGGGAATAAATGGGCTAAAGCTGTATGTATTCCATTTAGTTAATTTGTTATGCTTGTTTTCTATTACTTGGGGTTTTACAGAGCACAATGTTTCAATTTGTGTATATATATATAGATCCTTGTGTTCATTTTTTTAACTTGTTTGATTGATGATGAGATCAAATCTTTGCAATTCAAGACTTTAAAGAATTTAGATTTATCTTCTCTGTTTTGGGTTTGTCTGCTGTGTAGTTTTTCACCCTTATGTTATATGTAAATTCAATTGAAGTTTTCTTAGAAAAGTGAAGTATTGACTAGGACTTGATTCCTATCTAAAAAAAAAAAAAAAGAAGTCTATCACAATCTATCAAGAGCATTGTAGAAACTTTTGGTTTCTTTATTAATATGCTTCATACTAGATATGCTTCTAGTATGCCAGATTAGATTGCGCCATCGGGATGCAGTCATTAATGGTGCATGCATGCATAAATAGTCTTAGACCCGTCTAAGAATCTTCACTGGAGATACCTAGTCATTTTTTATGAAGCTTTTCTTGGATTGTCCAGTTTGGATAGTTCAGGAGCATAAGTCTATATTCCAATTATAAAGATCTCATAGAGATTTCATGTAGCAGCTCCTCATATTCTCCGGGTGCATACTAGACAAGGTGTAGCAGTACACCTAGTCTATGTCGTGTACTTGGAGAACCATGGGGAGATGCTGTTGAAATTTCATTAGAGATGAACAGAGTAGTATGAGCTACTTTTTACAATGTAGACTGTGCATTCCTAAATGGGAAAGTAGGATGAACCAACATATTAGAGACCAGTTAGAGGTAAATGATGTCATGTCGCATACATTGTAAAGTACTTAATTGACGTTAAGATTAATTAAAATGGAATGATAATTTTGAACTTTGTTAGATTTGGCAGTGACATTTGTAGCGCAAGATGGAGTCAGATGGATAAAAGTTGGATAAATCAACATAGGTTGCACCCGGAATACATACAAGGGGTTAAGGAATTTATTAAATTTGCATGCGAAAATAAGCCGTTGTTGAATGAAGTCACATACCCATGTAAACGGTGTCGTAATGTCAAATTGATGGAGAAAGGCTTGTTAGGGGAACATTTAATGATCAATGGATTTTTTTCCAAGTTATACTAGTTGGATTTTTTATGGTGAGAATTTGTTGTCGCCTGTGCCACACAATGTGAATGTCGGGCAAACTAATTCAAATGACGGTGATGAAACTTATGAAATGCTATAAGAAGGATTTGGACTTCCTCCACTAGGCTTTATTCACGAGGCAGCAAGTTCTGGTATTAAACAAGGTCCAGATGAAAAAACTAAAAAATTCTTCAATTTATTGAAGGAGGCTGAAAGAGAGTTGTATCTTGAGTGTTAGAAGTTTTCGACGCTCTTATTTGTTGTTCGGTTATTGCACATCAAATGCCTTAGTGGATGGAGTGACAAGTCATTCACGATGTTACTTGAGCTTTTGAAGGATGTGTTCCTAAAGGGTGAAACTTTGCCAAAGTAATTTATGCAACTAGGAAACTCCTTAGGGACTTGGGTCTCGATTGGCATAAGGCACATGCATGCCTAAGAGATTGCACACTATATTGGAAGGAAATGATTAGTACGGATAATTGCATAGTATGTCATATGTCTAGATACAAACAGTCTGAAGGGGAGGAAAATGATATTAAGAAGAAGCAACAAAGAATTCCACATAAGATTGTCAGATACTTTCCTTTGATTCCAAGACTTCAAAGATGACGGCATGCAGAGGGCCAAATTGATGACGGCAAAATGAGACATCTTGCTAACTCTCCTATTTGGAAATTTTTTGATAATTTGTATCCTAAGTTTGCAAGTGAGCCTCGCAATGTTAGACTAGATTTAGTAGCAGATGGATTCAATCCATTCAAGACAATGAATGTCTCTTATAGAAGTTGGCCAGTTATTGTGATTTCATACAATTTGCCACCATGGTTGTGCGTGAAGCAGCCTTATATGATGATGGCATTACTTATTGATGGTCCTTCTTCACCTGGAAATAACATTTATGTTTACTTACGCCTTATAGTAGATGAATTGAAAGAATTATGGGAAAATGGTGTTGACACGTATGATGCGGAAACTAATCAAATGTTTTGAATGCATGCTGTGTTATTATGGACTATAAATGATTTTTTCCTGTCTATGCAATTTTGTCTGGATAGAGCATGAAAGGTGCTTTAGCTTGTCCTTGTTGTAACACACATACTTATTCTCGAAATTTGAAGAACTTCAGGAAATTTTGTTGCGTAGGGCATCGTCGCTGGTTGAATGCAAGTCACAAATTTCAGAAAGCTTGTGCGTCTTTTGATGGCACTCTTGAATTTGAACGATGTTGAACTTGGTAATTAGGGGCTAATGTGCTACGACAACTAGGGTCTAAGCCTAAGTTCAAATTGAATTCTAAGTGTCAATAATCTAGCAAACAAAATAGAAAGGGGAAAGGAAATGAGGAAAATGAGGAGGACTTGGGTCATAATTGGAAAAAGAAGAGTATTTTCTTTGAGCTGTCATATTGGGAGCATAATTTGATTCGCCACAGTCTTGATGTGATGCACATTAAGAAGAACGTGTGTGATAATGTATTGTGGACGATATTAAATGTTGATAGGAAATGGAAGGACAATTTAAATACTCATCGAGATTTGCAAGATATGGGAATTCGGAAGGCACTACATAAAAGGGTTGGGAACAAGTATTATTGGCCTCCTACATGTTTTGCCATGAACAACACAGAGAAAAGTCTATTCTATGCACTTCTGAAGAAAAAGTTCCAGATGGTTATGCATCCAATATCTCTCGTTGGGTTAACCTCAAACATCGTAGCATATCTGGACTAAAAAGTCATGACAACCATATACTCATGCAACAAATACTTCTAATAGCAGTGAGAAATTTGTTACCAAAGAAAGTGGTTGAATCATTAATTGAATTAAGCAATTTCTTCAGGCAATTATGCTCCAAAACCTTAGAGGTAGATGGTCTAGATCATCTTCAGTCCCATATTGCTCATACACTTTGCCATCTTGAGAGAATTTTTCCTCCATCATTTTTCAATATAATGGAGCACTTGCCCATTCACCTAGAAAAGGAAGCGAAGATTACCAGTCCGGTGCAATATCGATGGATGTACTTTGTAGAAATGTATGCAATTCTACTCCAATGTCCATTTTGTAGATATTGCTTGTTTATACTTGGAAGTCATGTATGCATTTTTTTCTTTATAGGTATCTTATGACACTTAAATCATACATGCATAATCGAAGTCATCCTGAATGTTCAATTGCACAGGGATACTTAGTCGAAGAATGTATGACATTTTGCTCAAGGTACTTGCATGATGTCGAGTCAAAATTGCATCGACCATTAAGGAATTATGATGTTAGCGACAATCCTGAGATATTAATGGGGCGGGCTTTAGGAAAAGGAAAAGGGTTTGTGCTTGATAACACAACATGGGTATAGGCTCATTGGTATGTATTATTTAACATTGCTGTGGTTGTCCCATATCGAGAGTAAGATAGGCGCAACCTTTGTCTCATCGTGAATGTATTTATACCAACCATAATTATCTTGCATTTTACAAGTAATTTAGTTGTGTAGGGAACATCATAAATTTATTAAGCGGTCACATCGTCGTCTTAGAGATTATGATGTGGATTGTCGTCACAATAATGAGTTTTCCAAATGGTTCAATTCTTATGTAAGTGCATGTGTTTCTATATTTTTGAAGTTGTTAATTGATGTTTAATATTGTTCACTGTCTTTTAAAAATAGGTTGCAGAGCTGTTAGCTACTGAAAATGTAGCGTTGTCAGATGAGATTAAAATTATGGCTTTGGGACCCAGCCAAAAGGCCATCAGATTTAATGAGTATATAATTAATGATACTAGGTATCATACTAGAAGTCGTGATTTGAGAAGAAAAACTAAGAATAGTGGGGTTATGATGAAGGCAAAGACTTCTAGCTATGCAAATGCTAAAGACATCAATCCAGTGGAAGGTGATGTAGTGTACTATGGATATGTGACATATATTATTGAATTATATTACTCACACAACCATAGATGCCTATTATTCATGTCCAACTAGATTAATAACAGGATGATTTTGGTTTTACACTTGTTAATTTCAATCACTTACTATATACGAAGAAACAAGACAGTGATGAGACATTCATCCTAGCATCTCAAGCACAGCAAGTCCTTTATGTTAATGATTCTGTTGAAGAAGATTGGAATGTTATACTCAAGATGAAACCTAGAGACTTATATGAAGCGTGTGGAGAACAACCAACTATTGACGAAGGACTACATCACAATGAAATGGAAGGATTTGGTGATCAAGAGTTAGATGTAGCTTCCTTCACATGTAAGGAGGACATAAATTGGATTAGGCAAGGTATTGATAGAACAACTGTTGATGAAATTATTGGACCTCTTGAAACATCGACAGAGCAATTTGAAGATGACGAAGAAATGATATGATATTGTAATTGGTTGTATATTCACTTTTACATTTGTGTTTTCTGTATGGATATTTATGTTAATAAAATCTTTGTTTTTATACCTTTGTAGTTTTCTTTAAATGGCCATTTTTACCTTTCATGTACTCTTATTCTGTTTTGAATGCAGTTTCTTTATAAATTAGCATGTCCTTACTCTTATGTTTGTAGTTTCTTTATAGATATTATATATGAGTTCTAGCTCCGACCGTTCTTTTAATAAAAGTAAGCAATCAAGCTCTAGCAGTTCTAGTTCAGATGAGACTAAGGCCACACTCAAGATGAGAGTCATACCCGATCCATCGACATCATGGCATCTACTAGGCAATCTTCCTACCATATCACGTAGCGGTAGTACATCACATGGCTTTGTTTCAACTGGTACGTATAAACTTTGGGATTGTTTGATATTTTCTTATGGTGTTTTTGGGTTAGATCTATAGTCCTATCTATCATAATGCATGGTTATTTTTTAAAAAATTGAGTTTGGATAATTAAAAGGATAATGTGTGGTTATAGCAAAGGATAGCAGAATTTTAAGATTCTCATATATATTCACTTTGTTTCCTTATTCTGAAGTGTCAATCATGGAGTAGTTTGGTCTAATATAGCCTTTGATTTTGTGATCTAGATTAATCCATTGTTGTACATTTTGAATTTGAATTCCTTATTTTTTTTTCTTGATTCTCTGATGTGATCTAGATTAATATTTTCTGATTTTTCAATATAATGTTTGATTTTTCTATCTTGAAGACTAAAATTTGGCCTCTTTACAACTAGAAGCATTGTTTTTATTTCTTCTTCTTCTATTGAATTGTTTTAGCAATAGCTTTTTGTTTTTCAACAGTAGGCTGTTTACACACCTGGTGGCAACTAAGTCCCAAACTCTTTTTGTTTTATAAAGTCTCTATTTACTTCAACGCGCTTCTTGACACATTACAGCTAACTGATATGTCTGATTGCATGAATAACCTACCACACATCACAGCTAGACTCATGGACCATTGTATGATGGCCTCTCCTATTGATGGAAATTCTCTACCTCAAATCCCACAATTGTGGTTCAAAGTCATAGGATTGGTTGCTAACGAGGGAACCTCAAATTTGATTCGCTCACATTGCAGTATTGGCAATACGTAAAGCTATGTTATACAAAATGCTAAAGAATTATAAAAAAAAAATATGAAAAAATTCTAAAAATGTGAACAACTTAATGAACTCATAAGGTAAATAAAACAAAACATCAATAATGTTGTTCATATTGCTTAAAGTATCAGTCTTCACAATGATCAATACGATTTTGCAATGCAATACAATTTATTTTGTATGTGTATTGTGGGCGCCCATAATCTCCTAATATGTCCATCTTGTTTGATATCACAGTTTGTCATGGAATGTTTGATGATGTTGCGGTATCAAAAATGTCACTATGAGATATTAATAAGAATTGCTGGGAATTCTAAGGATAATGATCTTAATTAATTACATATTTTCCGTTTTAGGTGTGTTATATGTAATTGTATGTTCAATTGTGTCTCATTAAACTATTGCGTAAATTTGTAGTATACTAAACTCGGTATCCAAGTCATCGCAGTCACAGCAGCGACTTTGCACATGCCCCACCATGCCCATAATAGTTGTAGCCTAGCTTTAAGGCCGACATCACTAAACTTGTCATGACTCCTATGCCACCAGTACGATCCACCACCATCATCAACACCAACACCAATAGTGATGGTGGACTTGCTTTTCACTTTAGGATCATACACAAGATGAAGACATCATTTCAATACCCAAATGTGTGTGTATGATAAAATTTGCTATAAAAAATGAAAGTATTTGTTTCGGTTTTACAGTACTTGTGTAAAGAGTAATTAGACGGTTGCCTTTTTTTTGCTACTTCTTGACAGTACTTTCATGAAGAGTATTTAGATGGTGCATTTGTGGGTAATTTAATTCATATGCTTTTAAGGATCACAAAAATATTTGCTTGTTTGCTTACTGTTTAGTATCACTCTTGATGTTTTTTTTTCTTCTTTTTTGATGCTTTCCTCTAGTGCAATATGATGGAAATAATCCTTGCTAAAATAACTCTATAACTAATCTTTCTTTCTTTCTTTTTTTTCTCATTGTTTTTGCTTTGTCAGCTTTGATTTGTATCCGCATTTCACTTCATTTTGGAGTTCGGTCTCAGCAGTTTTTATGTTTAGTTTCAAAAATCTCTTTTGTGAAAAAAAAAAATTAGAAAAATGAAAAACTAGTTTGGCAAAATAAAATGAACTACAATTATGAATAATTTTACTTATTTATATATTTGATAACCTGTTGGGTACTCGGGGACATTTGGTGGTTACTAGTTTTATTTTCAAAAATATTTTTTATTTTGATAAATCAAGAGGGTACACTTGCAGTTGGATGATGATTACGCTTTGATTTGCTGTGTTTAGGAGTTAGCTAAATGAAATTATTTAGTGCTACATCAGTTGTAGCCCCATGGTCTTTCTTTTAGTTTCGCAGGTTATTTTTGTACCTGTATTATTATTATTATCAAAAAGTCTAGGAGCACAGAGGATGGAACACAAATTAGAGCATAGGGCCGTAATTAAGTCAAGTTTCCTTATTATCAAAAATTATTATTATTATTTTTGTACCTGAATGATGATTACGCTTTAATTTGCTGTGTTTAGTAGTTAACAATTTACAGAAACCCAGGGCAGTAATTAAGTCAAGTGGCAGTGGATTTTCTTAAATTTATTTTTAGTCTTTTTGGTTATGAGGAAAGCAAAAAGAAGGAAATGTGGTGGAAAACAGGGATACTCTGTACTGTTCATCTGTGTTGCCATGTTTAGTTGCTATGATATTGTTATCTAGCTTTGTTTAGGAGATCTTCTGAGATTTAGATCAACCCTCTCCTACTGCACTCTGCTTCATTTCTCTTTGCAAACAAATCTTGATCAAATTTTCAGTGGTTTGGTTAACCTAACAGGTTATCACCAAGGCATGTTGTATGTATGTAGTCTAGTTTTGAAGGATATTTGGACTGCAAATGACTAATTTTGTTTTTGGTTCTGTTTGAAGACTAATTCCTCGATTGATTGACTTTTTAAGTCATTAAAATGATTACAAAACTTGGAACTGAAAAATACACTCTGTTGTCATATAAAATTCTTGATCCATGACCTCAAAAAATTGACTTACATGATTTGGTTAGGTTTTGTAGGTCCTAGCTCAAGTCAAGCCACACAAAAGTAGACAAGGGATCCCACATATGTGCATGGTCAATGGGGTACTAGTGAAGATGGCATTTTAAAAGTTGTTTCAAATGAGTTGACTCAAGTAGTTAAAGGATACACATCCTTTGCTTCACATTTGGATGTTTTGGCATGAGATGAGAGTCTTACACCACTCACTTTTACTACTTGGCATTATGTTCCAAAACAAAACACAGATAACATATGGAGGGAGATAAAGGTATATATGGATATTTAATATGAAATAAGTTGAAAAGGTGCAGTGTTAGTTACAATTGTATTTCATATGAAATGCATGTTACAAGTATAGTTGACATTGCATATTGCAAGTGTGTATAATTGTAATGCAGGTTCATACAGATGCAGATGAATCCATTAAGAGAACAATAATGGCTTCATTTGAGAAGAAATGGAGAGATTTGAAAATTCAAGTGAAAAAAATGGGACACAAACCCTTCAAGAATGATGCAGAAAGGTTGGCTTATCGACCAGATAGAGTACATGAGGATCAGTGGCAGGCTTTGGTTTACTATTAGGGCAATCAGAGTGCATCGGTATAATTTTATTTATGTGAAAAAATGTTTATATATGATAATTATTTATAACATCTTAAATAAATTTCATATTTGACAGAAATTAAGCAAGAAGAATAGAAAAATCTGGAAGAAGAAGACATTACATCATAGAACAAGCCGAAAGCCTTTCTCAAGTTCGACTGGAGGTATAATTATTCTCACATCAATTAAATTTTTTTTACCAATATATGACTTTGTTTTGAGTTGAGTGAAATCAAGACTCGAAGTTTGTCGGGCTTTCTATGGTTAACCTGAAACTGTCTTGGCCATATTGTTGTTCTTTTGTGGATAACTCAGCTGGCACAGTTAGTTTATTTAAAACCACGGTTAGTTTATTTAATCAAATCTTATTGATTGGGACATGATGATGTAGATGAAGTTTAACCCTCTTAATCTTCTTTTTCTTTTGTGTTTCTACTTTCAGCTCATTTTGGGTTTTTTTTTTAATTCTTTTTTTATAGGGAAACTTCTCCACTAATTGCACTATTTAATTCCAATTTGGCTCCCTAAAATAATCCCATTAGGGAGTGATGTTCCTTGGATGTTTAAATTCCTTTGGTTATTTTTTATTTTTATTTTTATTATAATTCTTGACTTGTTAACTGTTTAAATAAGCTTTTGCTTTATGTTTACCTTTGTTGTAGACAATGTTCAAGCATGCTTAGTGCGTGACTTTGTGGAAGTTTTCGTTCAACTTGTTGTATATCTCATGAGATATGTTTTAATGATAAATTTGTGCTACGGAAATTACATACCCATACCCAACTCATTGACAAGTTGGGGCCCAACTTCATGTTGGCACTTCTATAAATAAAGTCTATTAGAGATTTTGTGAATAATGCTGGACATCATATATCTATATAAAATGATGTTGCTTGCTATTCATATATTTATAGGCAATTCTCTTATAATGAACTATGAATACATTTACCTTTTTTGTTTTTTCTTCCATGTTTGATCAACTCTTATTTATCTTAAGATTTTGGTTGTCTTTTATTTACAGGAGACAAAAAAGAACAGTGGGGTTCCTGCTAGTCAACCACATGCGTAGATGGTCGCACACATGAAAGATGGGATGCCAAATAGTGATTCAGTTAATGAGGTTATGGTATGTGATAGTACTTTATTTCTAGACTTTTAATATGATTTATATATATATATTGGAGGCTAATTATTGAATTCAAACCTGCAGACTCAAATGAATGAGTTAACGGATTACATGAAGGGATCTTCAACTGACCCTGCAGCATTACATGAGCAAATCTTCACACAAGTTATGGGCCCAGAGAGACTTGATCATGTTCTGAAATTTGGATTGGGACCGTCCTCCACTGATGTTTTTGGAGATGGATATAGGCGGTCACAAGAGCAGAATCGTATTTTCCAAACTCAAGTTTAGGAACAAGTTCAAGAGCAACTTCAACGGTATTAAATACAATTTAAGTTGGAGATGAATGACGTAATGTAGAAACAAATTCAGGCTATACGGACAGATTTTCAGTCACGAATTGAGTTTTTGGAATCTCAATTGCAAGTTGTAGGCGTGCCTGTTGATCCAGCTGTTGCACCCTCAAACCCATTACATAGGTAGCAGTTGTTTTAACTATTTTTACTAGTTTTTACTTTAAATTTCCTAGAGCTAATATACAACTTAAGCCTCTTATTGAATGATAGGTTGTGGATTCACTTAATAGTCATCCCACTATTCGGCCAATGTCACATCAATAACAATCTCATGCATTTTCATCCCAAGAGGTGAGAAATCATTTAATCAAAGCTTTTTTTTGACAATACAAGACTTTATTAATTAAAATACTTGTTTTTATTAAATGTATGTTCACAGTTCAAAGAAAGAGAAGAAGAAGAAGAAGAAGAAGAAGAAGAACTAACAAGGTAAAAGTACCTACATGGCTAGTTTTTAATTTCTCAACTTTCAAAATCTATTAAGACATGATGTGATTTGGTGTTGAATTTTTAAAAGATTATGAGATTTTATCTTCAATGTTAATTTAAAAAGTTTATTTGCATGTCAAAACTATCATACATGTGCATTGGGAAATTTTGTACATGCGCATCTTTTACATGTAGCAAGTATTGGTTTTCTGGGATGTTTTTTTCATTCCATTCCATTTTGTACTTAAATCTTATTCCTTTATAATGCCAAGCCTTGTACAGTTATACGCATCTTGTTTCCTATGATTATTATCTTGTTTCTTATAACACTTTGAAATTAGAAACTTTAAGTAATGTATAGTTAAATTTGAATATTCAATTTTGTAACGCCCTCAAAATAACAACATTAAACCCATTAATATAAACTTGCATTTATATAAAATAGTTCCACTTTCTTCTATTTATCAGAGTTTCATTACAAAAGGTATTACATGTTAACAACAAAAGCAAATGCCCTAAAGGCTTACAGCTTTCCAAGTTAACACTTGGTTACAAAAAAAATGCTAACTCATTACACATTAAGCCCTTGGCTTGGATATACATGTAATACATCAAAATGAACAAAACAACAAAAGGCTCCTCCGCCTCTAGACTCCCAAGCTATGACCTTGGAGGTGGCATGCTACCTGCACCTGAAAATGATATTCCCATATAGGGTGAGCCACAGCCCAGTAGAAATACACTAAACCAACCATTAACAATGACAAAAAGATTAGCAATTGATAGATAGCCAACACTCATACATCCACATAAATTACATTTTTATGTCATACGATTTATGATTCCCAATCCCTTTTCATTTTCCCTCTTTCAATAGATAGGCCTAAAAAGCTCTATTACCATCCCAACAGACATGTATAAGAACTGTGTCCCATATTCACAGATAAGCATAAAAGCTTTATCCACATTTTCAACGGATAAGTATAAAAACTATATCCCACAATCACAGATAAGCATATAAGCTCTATCCACATTCCAACAAGATATGCATATTAGCCCTATCTTCACTTCCCAAAGATAAGCATATGAGCTCTATCTTCACTTTTCTAGACAAGCATATGAGCTCTGTCTCTGAGTTCATCCTATCTCCTCCCAACACTATCCGGTTTAGAGGTACATCCCCCATCTTCCCTAAACATGAGTACATCCCTATCTCCTCCTCTACACATAATGCATACAAACACATTGGTTCTATATACAATCATTCAATACATACAATTAATGTATTCCATCAATCGTCAATTCCATGACACATTAGTAGATTAGTTTTCGTTAGCCTAATCATCATGCATTGTCTACAACAATCACGACTATCCTCCACCGATAGCCCAAAGCAGTTATTTCTAAGCAGAAAATAAATACACAAATGGATATATAATCAACATTTCAATTCGGTGAGTAATAAATAATTCAACTACACCCTTTAATCCCATACATTCTCAATCTCAACATTTCCACTTCAATTCCTCATTTCCCACAATCAATTATCCCAATCAACTATTCCATGTAATTAGGACATTTTCCATAATTAACATAACAACCCTTAAGGTCTCAATTCCTCCAATGATTTAACATTTAACCCATGTTTCTATACTAAACATGCTTCTAGGTTCGTTATGAATGAAAACCCAACTTTTGTAAAATTACACAAAAGCCCCAAACTCTTTCAAAATTACACGACAATCCCAACATCTCAAAATACTAAAATTTAAAGACAAAATCCATAGAAAGGTGTAGGATATCCCTACCTCAAAGTTTGGGCTCCAATGGATGAGGTGACAAAACTCAAAGTGCTCCAAATCCCGAAATTTTCAGATTAAAATAAGCCCCTCGATGATCAACACAACTTTTGTAAAGGTCCAAGGCGAGCAAACAACTCCTATTAGATCAAATCTAAGAGAGAATGGCCGGTTTTAGAGAGAGAGGCTCTCAAATTTGTGTTTTAGGAAAGTAAGAGAGAGAAAGAACAAGAAAAAGTGATTTTAAAAGTCAAAACTCGGATCTTTAAACCCAGTCGCCCGCTCGAGCGCCCAAAGCCCCGCTCGAGCGGCACTCACAGACTCCCGCTCGAGCGGCCAAACTCCTGCTCGAGTGGCGGATGCACACTCTCAGCATCTCGACAGACGAGTCCCGCTCGGCGGCCAATCCGCTCGGCGTCCAACACCACACGAGAAAAATCTTGGATGGGTGTATTCCCTTCGGCGCAAAAACCCCTTTCGGCGTACAAGCGATAACAAGATCCCTCGGCGTCAAACTCCCTCGGCGGACGGGTCAAAATCTGGGCAACTAGTTTTGGTTTCTAAACCCAACCAACTTGTAGCAAACCTGCCCAACACATCCTATAACTCATATACAAAGTAAGAAAGGATGTAAACATGATAATCATCAACTATTAACATCCACGGACACATGTCCGGATCACTGTACAACAAGGTTAAACCCGGAATCGCTATAAATTTTTTTTAAAGAAATATTGAAGTTTAATGATTTAACTTTGAAGTAAATTAATTTAAAAATTAAATGGAAATAAAGTTTGGTGTGTTTAATCATGCTTTTAACCCTGTGAAATCAACTTTACAAGTTAAATTGACTTCCCTTGAGAAGTTGTCTGTCAATGCAAAATGGATAACTTGATAGAGATATGGCCTGACGAACTTCAAGAACTAAGAGAGATAGAATTCAATATTCTGCACCCTTATTTTTGTGCTTTTACAGATTCTTAACATGAAATTCTGTTTGTTTTTAATGGAACAAGTGATATTTGAGAAATTGTTGTCCTAATTTTTTTTATGGAAACTGATGCGTCCTACTAGATTGAAAGCTGGTGGTTCTCCATAAAAACAATATCAGTTATTGTGTAATACATTGGCATGAAATTTTGTTTGTTCTTCTTGAATAGCAATGAGATGTATTGAGCTGTATCACAACAAGAATTTACTTGACACCATATTTATGTTTGTTCTCTTGAAACAAATACATTTGATATTTTTTTTGTTTTTGTATTTGTATTTGTATTTGTATTTGTATTTGTGTTTGTAGTTGGAGGCCTGTTTTCCTTTTGCTACTGTACTTGCCAGAGTGTTTTTGAGGGCTTATGCATCTCAGAATTAGCACAATTTCAAAAAAATAAAAAAATTGAAGCTATAACGCGTTTTTCAAATGGTACTATAGTGTTATATTTTTAAAATAGAAAAAAGCTATCACGACATTTTAAAAACGTCATTAAATACTGGTGTGATGTCATGTTACCGTTATATAACACATTTAGCGGTGTTCTATACTAATATAACAAAGCTTTTAAAATGCCATAAAGATCCAACAACGGCCGCATCTTTGGCGTTTTGTACTAAAAGCCTCATTTCTAGCAGCGTAATGGGAGAAAGATTGGAGCAAAGATAATTCTTTAAATGGTCCAAGTTAAGCGAATGGAGTAAAAATATTTGCTATTTTTAAAAGTTGTGTTGGTTTAAAAATTTGAGAGAAAATTTGTCAAAGAAAAAGAAATAGAAGAAAAAAGTGAAGAAAATTAACTTATATTTCTTTATTTTATTTTATTTTATTTTTTCACTTTACTAATCTGTCGTTAATTTTTTTGGTCCAACACTACAACAAAAGAATTTTAGAGACTAAATGTTTTGATCTCTAAAAATGAAAATTATATTGCAAAAGACATTTAAGGACTAATTTTTATCGTCATGAAAATAATCGCTAAAAGGTTGTCCTGAAAAGTTCAAAATAAGGCTTTTAGCGACAAAATTTTAAAAATGTCACTAATAAATAGACTTTTCGGGATAAAATAGTTTGGTTTCAAAATGTTTTATTTATTGAGACAAAAAATTTGGTCTCAAAAGGAAAATAATTCATCACTAATATTTCTTGTGTAATGGAGAAAGTAATTCACTATTGGATGGATACTTGTTCACTTATCTATCAAGGTATCTCAATTAGATGCCAAAACTAGAAAAAGACATTAAGGCCTCATTTGGAACGAGTTCTTAAAATATAAAAAAAAAATAAATCAAAATTTGTTTTCCTTTAGCTTTTTGGTTTGAAGAGGTTATTGAGTAACTTCACTTGTTAAGAACTATGAAGATTTTAAATACTCATAATATTATTTCAATCCAATGAATACAAACTTAATACAAAGTTGAAAGAATAAATCCTTGGCTACCTTTATTAGAAATTTGTTGTAATGGACAAAAGCATGAAAATAAAAAATATAGTGAAAATGAAAGCAATCATAGAAATAAAAACAAAAACAAGAGTATTAGAAAACATCGTAGAACAACTCTTAACAGTGGGGTAGATCTGAAGGAGGTGGAGGTAATGTAGTTGATGGTGTTGGACCATTCTCAACGACAAATGCTGTCGCCAGTCCCCATGGCAAGTGCACATCCAAGTGACAATGTATCAACCATACACCTATATCCACCAAATTTTCCAAAAAACATAAATTAGTTGATTATACAATATACATGTACATTATATATATAAAATTAAATATTTGCATGAATATTGTTAAAATTGTATCCACAAATTTTGTGAAAAATATTGAGCATTCTGACCTCAAAAGTGTGTTAAAAAGGAGAATTGGTTAGTAATTAAGCTACCATATTAAGATGATAGAATCATGATAGAACATAATTTACCTGGATTGTTTGCCTGAAATCTGATGACAGCCCAACCTCCAGCTGGCACACCAATAGTGTTACGTATTTGCGGATTGATGAGGTTGAACTTTTTGGGATCGTTTATTGGGTCATAGTTTCCAAACCCTTGAGCTAGCACATGGAAGTTGAATCCATGCAAGTGAATAGGGTGGTTCTCTATACCAACCAAGGCTGTGTTCTGCATCACAATCTGAATAGTCGAATTGAACTTGACTTGTTTGACTTTGGTTGACTTTGTTGTCATTATGATGGACCTGTTGAAGCTGTTATTGGAATTTGTGTAGTCAAACACCAATGGTGGTTGATTTGGAAAGTCAGTGGTGTAGATCCCATCAACATTGTTGAAGAAGGCTTGCAACATCGATAACTTGGTAGGGAATTGAAAGGACGCATTGTTCATGCTTGCACCTAATCGTTGCTGGAATGGGCCTGCACAAGTGGCATTCGCAGTCCCTCCACATGCTACCAAGCCCAAGCCTACTGTCACAAACATCTGTTCATCGATTTCGAGTGGGACTGGGGTCCAGTGAGGCCCATTCACAAGCCCAATTAGATTGCTAGAAAACTTGTGGGCCGTTGGTGTGTCATTGAAAGCCGGTAGAACTGGCATCTGTGGAGTTGATAGAGTGGCATTCTCATAGATGATGATCCCGGTGGTGGTTGTACTATCAAATGGTACACCTGCTGCGCTAGCATAGACATGTGCCGCCATGTAGTAAGAGGCTGGTGGTTGGTCAGCGGTAAAGAGAACGTCGGTGGTTTGGCCAGGTGCAATAACAACGACGTCAGTGACTATTGGTACAGTATAACTAGCATCAACGGCAACAACTGTCATGTTGTGGTTTGCTATCTTGAAAAAGAGCTGGTTATTGAGAGCAGCGTTGATGATGCGTAAGAGATATGTTTTCCCTTTTACCACCTCGATCTTGTATGTTCCTAATAATGGAAAAATCACCATATGTTAAAAGTTAGGGATTGGTTAAGTAAAAACTGAGACTTGACATATAGCCAACTAACTTAGAAATTCAACATGCACAATTGGAGCATGAAGTGTTTTTACTTATTACTCACTATTTGAAGAGCATGGATATTGATTGCCAGGCCGGCCGTTTATGGTGAAAGCATCAGAAATGTTGGGCGCACTACCACTTGCAAGTCCTTGGTTCTCAACATCAATAACATTAGCATTCCACCACTCTCCTACAATCACAATTTAATGGATAGGACTAGTGTTAGCTCTTGAATAATCTAGCCACATTAAAATCAATATAACTAACAATTGGTGTTTCTCATTTGAGATGTGAATCTATGTCAAATATTTTTTTTTCTAGTCTTCTATAAATTACAAATGTGTTATTTCTTTCTTTCTTTAATGTAAAGAGAAGAGTACACAGCTCTTAAAACATCAAAAAGAAACCAAGTATCAACAGATGTGTTTTCCTTAATCTTCTAGAAGTCAAACCAGCAAAATATTAATTCCAAAAGTTTCGAACCTCAAGATTACATATTTTACATTCATTAGTAAAAATTCTACTTATTTTCAGTGAATTTTTAAAAATATTTTAAATAAATCTTTTACTTTTTAGATACACCCAACCTAGATGTACTTAAAAAATAAAATATTTGTAAAAAATTATTTTAAAAAATTAATAAATACACAAGAATACGAAAATGTATTGAGTTTTTGTATTTTTGTTGGTATTTTTGGTATTTAGTGAAATTTGTAAAGATTTTTTTTACAAATATTATAATTTGTAAGTGTATTTATATTAGGTATATCTAAAAACTAAAATTTTTTCTTAAAATATTAAAAAATTTAATGAAAAAAAAAACTAATAAATTTTCAGAAAGGGGAATAAATCAAACAAGATTTGTAGTACAAAAGAAAAGGATAAAATACTAATGTATATAAAATATGTAATTTTGAGATACGAATAAAGCTTTTGTAGTTAATATTTGGTTGGATTGACTTTTAGAGGATTAGAAAAATATTTGAAATTCTAATGACTAGCAATAGTCCAACTGTCCATTACTATTAAGAATTTTAAAATTAAAAAGCATCTTATTTGTTTTCTTAAAAAACTAGATAATGGAATTTTAATTCTCATGTAACAAGTTTATTATATTGGCCACCTTTGGTCATGTTACCTGTTAAATTGTCAACTATCGTCATGAATGTATTAATTATGAATATTAGATTATTAATTATTTAACTTATTCAAAAGAGCATTGTTTTTTTTTTTTTTTTGGTATTCTTTAAAAGAGCATTGTTATTCAGGTATAAAAGTTAGATTTGCTTTCTAGACCCAGCAATGTATCAAGAAATAGATTAGTTGATAATTAAATATGCTGTAATTATCCACCAATCATCTTCTTAATACATCATTGAGTTTAGAAAGTGAATCTAAAAAGTAAATTTTTATGTCATTTTCCTATTTAAAAATTTAAACACACAGAGAGAGAGAGAGAGAGAGAGAGAGAGAGAGTTGAAAAAAAGATTCATCCACACAATTTCTCTCTCAAATCTCCCCAAATGACGTAGCGAGTAAAATTTGAAAAGTTGACCCACACTTGAATATTCTCTCATAACTCTCCTTGCATATATCTTATCTTGTCAGCTCATTCGAGGTATATTTTTTTTGGGAGGAGGAAGAAATTGTGTGAATTCAACACTGCTGTAATTTTATTATTTATATTATATTCTCAACATGTCCATCCATGTATGATCGGGTTTTCCTTCATTAACAAGCCAAACACGTGAACGTATTACAATTACCAAGTAGACGAGGTTCTCCTTCATTAGCAAACCAAATAGGTGCAATCATTTTAATTATCAAGTAGATAGTAAGGTTCGAATAGGGGCAGCTTCATAATATAAATTATATTATCTATTAGCGGGTAAAACATGTGTAAATATTTTATTTATGACATAGATGATGAGGTATGAGCAGAGACAACTTTATTGTTAATATTAGAGAAAATATTATTTCGTCTCCCAAACTTTCACTCATTTTTCAATTTAACCCCCAGACTTTGATTAATATCAATTTTACACCCAAACTTTTGAAATTTTGATCAATTTGGCCTTGCCGTCACATGCCATTTACAATTAGATGGAATGTGTTGATATTTTTGGGGGGGGGGGGGAATTAATTTTAAGGTATTGTTTGGAGGGAAAATTGATTTTTAAGGTTTGTTTAGGGGTAAAATGAAATTTCAAATGAATTTTGATACCACGTCAGCACATTCCTCAATTATAGACGGAATGTGACGGTAGGAGCCAAATTGATCAAAATTTCTAAAGTTTGAGTGTAAAATTGATATTAATTGAAGTATGAGGGTCAAATTGAAAAACACGTAAAAATTTGGGGGGCAAAATGATATTTCCTCTTAATATTATATTTTCAATACGCACCTTCATGTGTGGCCGAATTCTCCTCTATAAACCGGCTAGACACATTCAAGTATTTTAATTATCAGGTAAATGATAAGCTTTGAATCTATGTTCTATTGCTTACTCTAATAATATATTAAATTGTTGACGACCAGCATATTTAAAAATTTAAATTGTTAGAGAGATAATTTTATTATTTATATTATATTATCAACAATGAAGCATGAGAAAATTTCAAGTAGAGTCAACAAAGGGGTTGGTATGTACCTAGAAGAATTGGAAATTCTTTTTGCGGATTTGGAAATGGGTACGAATGACCAACTCTTGGGCGGATGATTAATGCTCCGTGAACAGTTGCACGGAGCCACTGGACGTGTGCATGCCACCAAAGTGTTCCTTCTTGGCCAGTGATGGCGAATCGATAAGTGTAGCTATTTCCAGGAAGTATCGGACATTGAGTTGCATATTCAGGTCCATCTGCCCAACCACTAAGTAGCTGGAAAATCCCATGCCTGCATACATATATGAGGACACTATTTTAAGCATCGACAACGATAGTTGTAATAATAATTATGGTAATAATAACACAAACCCATGCACTTGCTAATAGTTAGGGCTGCAAACGAACAGCTCGAGCTTGGCTCATTTACTAAATGAACGAACTTGAGCTCGATTTTTATGCTCATTTGTTAATCGAGCCAAATTTGAGTAGGCATAAGCTTAGTTCAGCTTGATAAGGCTTGTGACCATAAAAATAATTAAATTAATATATCAAAAAAATTTCAATAATCTATTTTATTTTTCTATTTATGTTTAGTATTTGAGTAAATTTACATATTTGATTGATGCAATTTATTTTAATATAAGTATTCTTGTACATTTTGCTCATAATTTTATATTTTTTTTATCTTAATAAGTAAATTAATTTAAGTTTTTTTTTTTCTTCTTTATTTTCAAGCTTGAACTTCAGCTCGAACTCGGTTCGTTTATGTAATCGAGCGAGCTCAAGTTTATTAAATATTTGATGAGCCAAGCTCATAGTCGGTTATTTAATCTCGACTTGAACTCGAGTTTGACTAATTCTTAATAAACAAGTTTGAACACTCAAAAACTCGGTTCGGCTTGTTTCTAGCCCTAGTAATAAATATATAATATTACAATTAACTTTGATAAAATAATATATGTTCAAGTTGTCGATGTTGTTGGGACTAGAAAAATAATGTTATAATAGACTTGGACAAAATTATCGGATAAAATAGCATCCAATAAATGAGAAGTCAACGTACATCTTCAAAGGGGTGGGTGATAATGAAAAAGATCTAGATATAAATTATTTGGTGTAAAGTTTCATTAACTATCATACTTAATCGCGATAAAATAACAAAATACTATCACGATAAAATAACAAAATACTATCACACTTTGTCTAATTTGTAAAATGCTATATTACCAGTGAATGCTAAGATTGTAGGGAGACTTGTTAAAAACATGAACAATGAGCACGTCACCCTCGTGAACTTGTATTATTGGGCCAGGAAGGCTTCCATTTACTGCAGTAATGACTCGCCGGTGACACAATAGTTGAACAGTCAAGTTTTGCACCTGAAACAACGTAAACAAAATCAATACGTAGCCAAATTTAACATTACAAGTTTGAAAAAACATGCAAATATGTAAGACGGGATAGATTACATAAAAAGTATGCTCCACAACTGCAGCAGAGGAGAGTGAAGAAGCTAGAAAAGCAAAAGCACAAGCTAGCAAGAACAAAGGACGAGCCATTGCCATTGCCAAACCAAAACAATTGTTGAAGAGGCAAAAGAGACAAAGATGAGAATAAGCTCTCTCTCTTTTTATATGAGAAGTGCTGTAGTTTCTCCTTAGAATGTGGGGTTTTTTTATTTTTTTATTTTTAATGTTTTATAAAGCAGTCTATTGTTTTGTGTTTGTTATGCAATTCCTGTGCATAAGGTCTTATATATATAAACAAATCGTCGCCTTTCGCACGATTGCATGAGAATAAGAACCTAAATGTTTTTACAAGTAATTTGACTTAGGGTTTGAATATATTAATCAAAACATAGTTGTCTAACAGCTAGAGTTAGCCATCAAAATAAATAAATAAATAAATGGAACAAAAAAGTCATCATAGAACTTTTGGTGGTTCAAGCAAAATATAGAAGCAATTTGATCCAATTAGGTAAATTTTGATTGCAGCATCAATGGCTTTAAAGTCCAAATGTAATTACGTTCTCATCATAGGACTTGACGTATGGGATGTAGTTGGTGTAATTTTGAGTGGTAGTTTAAACACATGTTTAACTGTTTTTTGAAGCAACCTTATTTCAATTTGAAAACTATTGTCTAAGACTTATTTAATTAACTAAATGAAAAGTATTTTAAAGTGTTTGGTACTATATAAGGACCATTAATGTAATTAATTTTTCTGATTGTTATCAATTGGACCTGTTTAGACACAAAATGCAAAATGAAAGAATAATATTGTAACTAGAATTATAGGGACTAAATTATTTTAAATACTTCTAAGAGCCTCATTTCTAGCAGTGTAATGAGAGAGATTGGAGCAATGATAATGCTTTAAATGGTCCAAGTTAAGTGAATGGAGTAAAAATATTTGCTATTTTTAAAAGTTGTGTTGGTTTAAGAATTTTAGAGAAAATTTGTCAAAGAAAAAGAAATAGAAGAAAAAAGTGAAGAAAATTAACTTATATTTCTTTTTTTATTTTATTTTATTTTATTTTTTCACTTTACTAATCTATTGTTAATTTTTTTGGTCCAACACTATAACAAATAAGAATTTTAGAGACTAAATATTTTAATTTCTAAAAATGAAAATTTTGTTGCAAAAGACATTTAGAGACCAATTTTTATTGTCTTGAAGATAGTTATTAAAGGTCGTCCCGAAAAGTCCAGAACAAGGCCTTTAGCGACAAAATTTTGAAAATATCACTAATAAATAGACTTTTAGGGATAAAATAATTTGGTTTTAAAATGTTTTACTTTTTGAGATAAAAAATTTGGTCCTAAAATGATAATAATTCATCATTAATATCTAATTTTGTTGCTAAAAATATAATAACGACACTTTTCGTAACAAAAATATTTGATCCTTAAAAAATAATTTTATCCTTAAATTTTGGTGTCTAAAACTTTAATTTTTTTTGTAGTGCAAACACAAATCCTTGACCCAAAAAAGAATGAAAGAAGAGTCTATATTGAAAGGTTTTGCCGGGTTTATGTTGGAAATATACTGAGCTGGACCGGGAATATTCTAAGGATTCATTGTCTCTCTCTTTTATGGGTTCAAAGGGCAATCAGCTCACAACATTATTTACACAAGGCCCATGTCATCCTAAGGACCTTTTTTTTGTTTTTGTTTGTTTGTTTGTTTGTTTTTTTTTTTTTTTTTTTGCTTAAAAAAGTCACTAAAAACAAACTAAGAAGCCGATTTAAGCTTAATTTAGGATTCGACTCACAAGACCATGCCATGAACGAAAGCAACTCAAACACCATTTTGATCAATTGGTACATCACTAAGCGTGCAATTCTTTTTGCAACAAACATAGGCAACAAAAATTCTAATCCATTTTTTCCATTTTATTGATTTTGTGACGAAAAGCATGGGGTTTTGTCAACTCTCCAACTATCTCGATTTTATATATATGGTGGCATGCTAGATGTTCTTTGAGTATGGTTTGCAAGAAATGCTCATTTATATTTTTTTTGTGGATACTCTTTTCTTCATAATAAGATAGACTTTTAGAGTTTGAGTACGAGCTCAAAAAGGAGAAAATAATTTATTCCTCATCTTTTCAATTGCAACCAAATTTCTTGGGTAATGGAGAAAGTTACTCAATATTGGATGGATAATTGTTCACTTAGCGATCAAGGTATCTCAATTAGATACCAAAAACTAGAAAAAGACGGTAAGGCCTCATTTGGAACCAGTTCTTAAAATTAAAAAAATTTAAATCAAAATTTGTGTTTTTTTTTTCCTTTTTGGTTTGGAGAGGTTATTGAGTAACTTCACTTGTTAAGAACTATGAAGATTTTAAGCACTCACGATATTATTTCACTCCAAAGATACAAACTTAATACAAAGTTGAAAGAATAAATCCTTGGCTACCTTTATTAGAAATTTGTTGTAATGGACGAAAGCATGAAAATAAAAAATATAGTGAAAATGAAAGCAATCATAAAAATAAAAACAAAAACAAGAGTATTAGAAAACATTGTAGAACAACTCTTAATAGTGGGGTAGATCTGGAGGAGGTGGAGGTAATGTAGTTGATGGTGTTGGACCATTCTCAACAACAAATGCCGCCGTCAATCCCCATGGCAAGTGCACATCCAAGTGACAATGCATCAACCATACACCTATATCCACCAAATTTTCCAAAAAACATAAATTAATTACTTATACAATATACGTGTACATTATATATAAAATTAAATTTCTACATGAATATTGTTAAAATTGTATCCACAAATTTTGTGAAAAATATTGAGCATCCTGACCTTGAAAAGTGTGTTAAAGAGGAGAATTGGTTAGTAATTAAGCTACCATATTAAGATGATAGAACATTATTTACTTGGATTGTTTGCCTGAAATCTGATGACAGCCCAACCTCCGACTGGAACACCAATAGTGTTACGTATTTGCGGATTGATGAGGTTGAACTTTTTGGGATCGTTTATTGGGTCATAGTTTCCAAACCCTTGAGCTAGCACATGGAAGTTGAATCCATGCAAGTGAATAGGGTGGTTCTCTATTCCCACAAACGTTATGTTCTGCATCACAATCTGAATAGTCGAATTGAACTTGACTTTTGTGACTTTCGTTGACTTTTGTTGTCATTATGATGGACGTGTTGAAGCTATTGTTGGAATTTATCCAGTCAAACACCAATGGTGGTTGATTTTGAAAGTCAGTGGTGTAGATCCCATCAACATTGTTGAAGAAGGCTTGCAGCATCGATAACTTGGTAGGGAATTGAAAGGATGCATTGTTCATGTTTGCACCTAATCGTTGCTGGAATGGGCCTGCACAAGTGGCATTCGTAGTCCCTTCACATGCTACCAAGCTCAAGCCTACTGTCACAAACATCTGTTCATCGATTTCGAGTGGGACTGGGGTCCAGTGAAGCCCATTCACAAGCCCAGTTAGATTGCTAGAAAACTTGTGGGCCGTTGGTGTGTCATTGAAAGCCGGTAGAACTGGCATCTGTGGGGTTAATGGAGTGGCATCCTCATAGATGATGATCCCGGTGGTGGTTGTATTATCAAATGGTGCACCTGCTGCGCTAGCATAGGCATGTGCCGCCATGTAGTAAGAGGCCGATAGTTGATCAGCGGTAAAGAGAACGCCGGTGGTTTGGTCGGGTGCAATAACAACAATATCAGTGACTATTGGAATAGTATAACTAGCATCAATGGCAACAACAGTCATGTTATGGTTTGCTATCTTGAAAAAGAACTGGTTATTGAGTGCAGCATTGATGATGCACAAGAGATATGTTTTCCCTTTTACCACCTCGATCTTGTATGTTCCTGTGGGGACATAATTTTTGAATGACAACACGTGGCCGAGGTGTCACCGAAGTGCCAGCCAAGGTGCCACGTGTCCTGGTCATGACGCCGAGATTATCTCGACTAGGCCAAGGTTATCTGCGAAGATTCCAAAATCCGGGATAAGCGGATAAGGGACAGGAGTCCTAGAATGAGAGAGGACTTCAGTTTGGGTAAAGATAAGACTCTTAAAGAGTTTATCCCAATCCTACGGGAGTCCAAGATTAGCAGTAATCCTAAGTCCATTGAAGCTAGGCTTCCATTGGGACTAGATTTGTGTTGGCTATAAAAGAGAGGCACCCTCATGAGTCTAAGGTATGCTTTTTATGCTTTGAATAGTGAGTTAAGCACTTTTGCTATCTTTGAGCGATAACTGACTTGATCGTCAGAGTGCCCCCGAGTAGAGAAACCACCGCCAGAATCTCTTCTTTTAGTGACAGGTCGTTCGGGCTTAATCTATTCTTCCAGTGTTCTCAAGTTGAATGCTTGATTGACAGTGTGGTCGAAAATTGACACACACAATTTGGCGCTGTCTGTGGGAAAGAAAGGAGAATAGATAGCCAACGACGGACAGAAAGATGCCCAGAAAGGGGGGCAGAACACAGTTCCTACAGTCCCTCAACACGACAGGGCAAAGAGGCATTCTCATCGGCCTTCACGGGAGGTCGGGCATGGAGAATGATGCTTGGGAGTTGGAATTTACAAGCTAAGGTTGGTTTAATACTTGTTGAAATTTTAAGAAAAATTTACAAGTTGAAGTTAAACCGAAGACATGTTTAACACTTGTTGAAATTTTTAAGAAAAATTTACAAGTTGAAGTTAAACCGAGGTCATATTTAACACTTGTTGAAATTTTAAGAAAAATTTACAAGTTAAAGTTAAACCGATGTCATTTTTAGCACTTGTTGAAATTTTAAAAATTTACAAGTTAAAGTTAAACCGAGGTCATGTTTAACACTTGTTGAAATTTTAAGAAAAATTTACAAGTTAAAGTTAAACCGAGGACATTTTTAACACTTGTTGAAATTTTAAAAATTTACAAGTTAAAGTTTAACCGAGGTCATGTTTAACACTTGTTGAAATTTTAAGAAAAATTTACAAGTTAAAGTTTAACCGAGGTCATGTTTAACACTTGTTAAAATTTTAAGAAAAATTTACAAGTTAAAGTTAAACCGATGTCATTTTTAACACTTGTTGAAATTTTAAAAATTTACAAGCTGAAGTTAAACCGGGGTCATGATTAAAGGAATGAATGATATAGGTTCCATCACCTCAGGATACCGAAGTAATAGAACCTATGGGGTAGTTGTGGGGACATAATTTTTGAATGACAACACGTGGCCGAGGTATCATCGAAGTGCTAACTGAGGTGCCACGTGTCCTGGTTATGATGCCGAGTTCATCTCGGCTAGGCTGAGGTTATCTGCAAAGATACCGGAATCCGGGATAAGCGGATAAGGGACAAGAGTCCTAGAATAAGAGAGGATTTTAGTTTGGGTAAAGATAAGACTCTTAAAGAGTTTATCCCAATCCTACTGGAAGTTCAAGATTAGCACTAATCTTAAGTCTATTGAAACTAGGCTTCTATTGAGATTAGGTTTGTGTTGGCTATAAAAGATAGGCACCCTCATGGGTCTAAGGTATGCTTTTTATGCTCTGAATAGTGAGTTAAGCACTTTTGCTATCTTTGAGCGATAACTGACTTGATCGTCGGAGTGCCCCCGGGTGGACGAACCACTGCCGAAATCTCTTCTTTTTATGACAGATTGTTCGGGTTTAATCTATTATGTCAGTGTTCTCCAGTTGAATGTTTGATTGGCAGTGTGGTCGAAAATTGACACACACAATTCCTAATAATGGGAAAATCACCATAAGTTAAAAGTTAGGGATTGGTTAAGTAAAAACTGAGACTCGACATATAGCTAACTAACTTAGAAACTCAACATGCACAGTTGGAGCATCGAGTGTTACGTTTTACTCCATGCTTTTAACTTATAGATCGTCAGGCCGGCTATTTATGGTGAAAGCATCAGAAATGTTGGGCGCACCACCACTTGCAAGTCCTTCATTCTCAACGTCAATAACATTAGCATTCCACCACTCTCTTGCAATCATAATTTAATGGATAGGGCTAGTGTTTGCTCTTGAATAATCTAGCCACATTAAAATTAATATAACTAACAATTGGTGTTTCTCATTTGAGATGTGAATCTATGTCAAATATTTTTTTTTCTAGTCTTCTATAAATTACGATTGTGTTTTTTCTTTCTTTCTTTAATGTAAAGAGAAGAGTACACAGCTCTTAAAACATCAAAAAGAAACCAAGTACCAACAGATGCGTTTTCCTTAATCTTCTAGAAGTCAAACCAGCCAAACATTAATTCCAAAAGTTTCGAACCTCAAGATTACATATTTTACATTCATTAGTAAAAATTCTATTTATTTTTAGTGAATTTTTAAAAATATTTTAACGGAATATTTTACTTTTTAGATACACCTAACCTAGATGTACTTAAAAAATAAAATATTTGTAAAACAATATTTAAAAAAATTAATAAATACACAAGAATACGAAAATGTATTGAATTTTATTATTTTTGTTGATATTTTTGGTATTTAGTGAAATTTGTAAAGATTTTTTTTACAAATATTATAATTTGTAAGTGTATTTATATTAGGTATATTTAAAAACTAAAAAATTTTCTTAAAAAATTAAAATATTCAATGAAAAAAAAAACTAATAAATTTTCAGAAAAGAGGAATAAATCAAACAAGATTGGTTGTACAAAAGAAAAGAATAAAATACTAATGTATATAAAATATGTAATTTTGAGGTACGAATAAAGCTTTTGTAGTTAATATTTGGTTGGATTGACTTTTAGAGGATTAGAAAAATATTTGAAATTCTAATGATGAGCAATAGTCCAACTGTCCATTACTATTAAGAATTTTTAAAATTAAAAAGCATCTTATTTGTTTTCTTAAAAAACTAGGTAATGGAGTTTTAATTCTCATGTAACAAGTTTATTGGCCACCTTTGGTCATGTTACCCGTAAAATTGTCAACTATCGTCATGAATGTATTAATTATGAATATTAAATAATTAATTATTTAACTTATTTAAAAGAGCATTGTTTTTTTTTTTTTTGTGGGTATTCTTTAAAAGAGCATTGTTATTTAGGTATAAAAGTTAGATTCACTTTCTAGACCCAGTGATCTATGAAGAAATGGATTAGTTGATAATTAAATATTCTGTAATTATCCACCAATTATCTTCTTAATACATCATTGAGTTTAGAAAGTAAATCTAAAAAGTAAATTTTTATGTCATTTTCCTATTTAAAAATTTAAATATATAGAGAGAGAGAGAATGAAACATGATTCATCCACACAATTTCTCTCTCAAATCACCCTGAATGACGTAGCAAGTAAAATTTGAAAAGTTGACCCACATTTGAATATTCACTCATAACTCTCCTTTCATACATTCTATCTTGTCAGCTCATTTGAGAGATTATTTTTTTTTATTTTTATTTTTTTATTTTTTGGAGGAGGAGGAGGAGGAAGAAATTGTGTAAATTTAACATTGTTGTAATTTTATTATTTATATTATATTTTCAACATGTCCCTTCATGTATGAGCGGGTGTTTGTTCATGAACAAGCCAAACATGTGAAAGTATTAGAATTAACAAATAGGCGAGGTTCTCCTACATTAGCAAAGTAAACATGTGCAAGTATTTTAATTATCAAGTAGGCGATAAGGTTCTATAGGCGTCCTGAGCGTCCGGGAGAAAATCTGTTTTGTTCATTTGGGCTCACTACAGTTCAGGACTCAATGTCACGGTCCTGTATCTAATCTCGCAGAGTGCAATGCAAGACCGATGAATCATCAAAGAGTCCAAATCCAGCAAATCGTTTTTGAAAACAGATTTTTTTGAAAGAAGTGCCAACCATGGACTGCTTTGCTAGATACAGAGTCGCTACCTAAATATTTATTTTGGGAGAATTTAGGAAATCCTGACTCGTTGCCTAAGGCCACGTGTCCGTCATCACCAAAGTTGCCTCAGCTCGGGAACTTGGGTACGATTGGGGAAGGTCACTTTGTGAGCACCCCCGCTCGCTCGATCAAAGATCGGCCTTTACTAACCATGATATCTAGTTTTGAAAGCATTATGCGTTCTTATTCCAGTTATTAGCCTAGATTAACTATGTGATGCGCACAACATACAAGTATAGACCGGATCGACTGAATTGGAACAAAACATTTCATGTTTGTTTTTGAAAACGGTTTGAAGGTACTACTCGCAAGTAGGCTAAAATGTGGATTTGCCACCCTTAGGTGGGCTTAGAAAACATGATTTTGCCACTCTCAAGTGGGTTTAAAACTCACAGTCAATGCATTATTCCAATTCAGATAATCCAACCTTCACCCACAGGCATTCAGGCAAGTATATCACATAAGCACATAGCCTCATGGTAAGCATGCTATCATGGCAGTCACTCACACGCATACAAGGATACTAAAGCATAAATACTTGCCGAGTACTCCAAGCCAAAACAGAAACTAGTTAGAAATCCATGCATGATCCTAGTTCATCTTAAGATGGTTAATGCAACACATGCAAAATGCAACTAGAAATAGGCTTGGCTATCCTAAGATGGCATGTGAGATGCTATAGCTAACACGTATTCAACTTGGAATTGAAATACGATGCAGTTAGTATGATGTGCCAAGCCCGGTGCATGCAATACAGATGAATGGATGCAAACATATGAGCATAAGTATGCTAATTGAAACATGCCCTAAACTAACCATCATAAGGTGGTAAATAAAAGGGAGAAAGACGTGGGGTCGGAAGACATACATCACACATACACACACTTATTACACAATTGCCCTCGCTCGGAGGGTCCGAATAAATAATACAGTCCAAATAAAATAATTAACTACTCTAGCTAATTAAATATTACAAATCCTAATTAATCAACAAATTAACTAGGAAAGCGGATAAACTAGCATGCATATCCATGGACCGCCTCAGCTCTCTTCCAAATAATGAATGATGCATGCTCGAGTCGCCTCGTCGAAAAATTCCTCGCGATGCCCCGATTTGCCTCTATTTGCAATTAATCCCGGAATGCTGTGCAAGGCTTTAGAAAGTTGTTGATTTCTGATTTGCTGCAACAGAGAGCAAGAGAGGGGCATGGCAAAGTATTTTCACATATGTATGCACACCTCGATCCTCGTGCCACCAATCACGCATCTCGATGCATGATGGCTGAGGAGTCGAATTGCACAACTCGATATGAAATGAATGCACATGACAACACAACAAGGCCTAGACTTCATCATGGATAATCCGGAGTGTCAGCGACCGGGAATTGAGACACGTTCCGTCACTTTGAGTACGAAACGCCCCTCGTTTCTCGTGTTTGGGCTAACTCCTATCCCAAACACAATGCAAATAAGATGGCATACACAATGCGACTAACATGGCATACACAATGCACGTGATGTAACATGGTATATACAATGCTCTAACATGCAACGTAGCATACGCAATGCTATGGACTGAAATGGCATACACAATGCAGGATGGACTTACACCAACATGAGTGGACCTCAGCCACACTCACATCAATCGCCATGTGATGAAAATGAGACAACCTAAACACATGCAAACATGCACGATGCAAGGGACCGATCCTAAGGCATCAAATACCACTCTACCAAAGCATGGCAAGGGATGAAAGATGGCATACAAATATGCAATTTTCAGCTCGGAAATAATATGCTCAATGGTCCCGAATCATGGAAACATGTCACCCAATGCATGAAATAGGCCCCGAAACTCAAAACTAGGCAAATGCATTGAACCACAAGTATGCAAAGCAAGCATTATTTGATCATGAAGCATGAAAACAGAGCCAAGACAGTCCTAAACATGCACCAAATCAGTTTCAGGCATGGCCAAAAAGTGCTAACATGAAGGGCTAAAACAACATGTGACACGGGCTAGTAAGCATGGTTTACATGGCATATATATGAAGCACAAGAGAGGTCACCAAACTAGCCACAAATAGGAACATGGTATGCTAAAATATGCCCAAATAACCCTTTGAAATATATCCAATGCATGCAAAAATGATGGACTCCTTTGGAGGGCCATGAGGTGGATTACTCAACACATACAAGATGGACATATAAAATGGAAAAACCAACTCTGGAAATCAGTTATGACAGCCCTAAAACTCATCAAAAAGGCCCTGAAATGGTTCAATGAAACATGCAATGAAAGGTCCCCTTGAAAGGCCTTGAGGAGGATTGCTCCACACATGCATGAGGGACGCAAAATATGGCCAAAAGGGCTCTGGACAGAGCTAAGGCAGACCTCAAAACTCACATAATAGGGCCTGAAACAAGACTTCAAAGCATGCAAGATGGAGCCCCTTTGGAAGGCCAAAAGGGCCAATCAAACAAGACAAGGAGAGAGGGGTCACCCCCCTCTGATTTTGGCTCTCAAAATAGTGTTTTAGTCACTAAAAATCTACTGGATTTTAGTGGCTAGAAGGCCAAACAAAGCATGCAACAAAGGCCTAGATGCAAAGCTCAAAACAAGAGGCAAACAAGCATACAAGGAAGTAAATGACCTCAAATATAAAAATTCCCTTAATCAAACATCAAGAGGGGCTCAAAATAAGACTCTTTTCAGTTTATGACAAATCTCGAAAATGCTCACAAGTAGGGCTAAGATATGAAGCAAAATAAGCCTACAAAGAGGGATAGAGCATACAAGGAGGTATATGACCTCAAAGAAAAGTATCCTTAATCAAACTTTAAGAGGAGCTCAAAATAAGACACTTTCCAATTTATAACAAAACCCAGAGATACTTGCAAATAGGGTTAAGTTATGAAGCAAAATAATGCAAAAAAAAGAGAAATGAGGACTTACCCTTGTAGCACAACAATGCAGCAAGTTCTGGACCAATAAGGTGAGTCTTCAACCTCTAAAAAACAGCTCCAAGATGATTGAATGGATGGTGGAGGTGGTAGGCTATGAGGTGTGGTGTAATGGCCAAAAACAATGGGGTATTTGAGCTTGGATGAGAGAGATATGGAGGGTGGAGTGTATATGCCTTGGTTGGATTTTCTAACCCTTGCAAATGGAGGGGGAGTGTTGGTTTTATAGAGGAGAAGAGCCAAGACTTCTTGGAGAAGCCTTAAGAGAGGGTCAAAGCTTCTCAAAGAAGCTTAACCAAAAGGGTCAAGCTTCTTGAGGAAGCTAAACCAAAAGGGTCAAGCTTCCTCAAGAAGCTTGACAAAAGAGTCAAGCTTCTCTAAGAAGCTAAGCAAAAAGGTCAAAGCCAACTTAAAAAGACCAACAAAAGGCTCAAAATCTCGGAGAAAGGATCAAGTGCTTCACAGCTAGCACAGCTGTGTTGCACTTGAGAAGGCCAAAAAGTAGAAAGCTGCCCGACCAGCTTAGGTGGTCGGCCGGCCACTCCCCCTAGTCGGCCAACCAGGGGTCAAAAGGTTCAAGCAAGAAAGCTGGTCGGCCTACCCAGAAAGGTGGCCTCCTAGGTGAATGCAACACAACTATATGGTGGGAAATCAGAAAATATGACCCAAGAGAGAGGAAAACCAACTTTTTAGCAAGGTTCAAAAGGGTCAAGAAGAAATACTGGTCGGCCTACCCATATTGGTGGCCTCCCAGATGAGCACAACACAATGGTGGTATGAAAAACCAGAAATTATGGCCCAAAAGTGAGAAAAACCAACTTTCTGTCAAGAAAATCGACTAGAGGAGAGAGAAAATGGTTTTCAAAAGAATTACTGGTCTCCAACCATCCTACCACCTTCCTAGCAATGAAAATAGGGTCCATACCAAAAATGAACCCTAACCGATGCAAAAGCGAGGGTTCGGGGCCAAGCAGCGCAACCCAGGCCAGCAGGCTATTAAGCAGGAGGTGGCATCGACCACGAAGGTGGTCTCGAGGTCTAATGTCCCTCTAAGGAGAGAAACAAGGTGTGTGCCAAACTTGAACAAGCGGAGGTAGTTAAGGCATCTTGAATCGAGGCACCAGTAGGCGGCTTTGAAAATCAGCGGCCTCAAGCGGGAAAAAGTGGCCTCGACCATGAAGCGTAGCCTCTGACTCTTGAGAGATGGTCTCTGAGACCTCTCCCTCCTTTGGGAAGAAAATAGAAAACAAGGCCTGGTTCACAAACCGAGGCAAAGCACAAAAGAGCCTCGAAGTTTGGTGGCAAGGCCCGCAGCCGGGACTTTGTAACCCCAGAACGAGCACAATATGCACTACCACCAAGCGCTCAATCGGTGACGTCTGGGTCTTAAGGTCGGTCAAAAATGGGGTGTCTACATTTGTCCCTTTTTGAGAACTTCGAAAGTCCGCAGCGTGGCGAGTGAATGTCAAAGCCGAGGCGACCCATTTTGACAAGGCCGAAGACTTAGACAAACAGGCGAGATAAACAAAGATGTGCCCGCAGGCATGCCTGTAGGCAGGGGGCAAGATGCAAAATGATATGCACAAAGCCGGACGTAACTCATGATTATGCAAAGCAGCAAGCTGTAATGAAACAAGTATTCGCAATAGATGCAACCGTTTTAAGCGAGAATGTAAAGCAACAACTACATTTCATGTAGTTTAAGAATGTGGAGAATCACAATTCTCGCTACGTCTCACACGGAGAAGATACAATATCTCTGCGATTCGCAGTCGCACTAGTTTCAAATGAACCGTACATACAATATCGTGCACGCAAAGAGAGAAACTTAACAAGCACAATATAGTTAGCGACATATGTTCAATGCTATATCGAGCGAGACAAACATGGTCGATGGGAAAGTGCATCGCAATGCAAGAAGAAACGTGCGTGACAACGTAGGTTAAGCACAAAGGCATGACAATATCAATGAAACGTGCACAATGATGCAAGCAATGTGCATGAGAATGCAAGTGACGTGCATAACAATGCAGGATAAGTGCAAACTCGAATGCGTATTTGACACAAAACAACGAGCAAAGGAATGCAAGTTTCGACGAGGGCGACTCAATCGCGGCCTCCGATTTACCTCCCGGAAGGGTCACAACGTGCTCAAAAAGGATACATCTTGCTCTTGATGAGAAACAATGAAACACGTATCGAAAATTGGAGTTGAAGTTCCCGCGGAGGGATTTTGCGATGAAAAGCGCACTTCCCTTGTACTTTCTCGAGTGCTGGAGACTCCGATCACTACCAAAATTTGCAGAGAGTTCAAAGAGACCTTGGAGACCACCTTGGGAACACCACCGACCAGGTTTGGAGGCTATTGGAGGCCACCGACCAGGTTTGGTAAAGGGGGGTGGTCGGCCTACCAGAAAAGGTGGTCGGACGACCACCTAGCCCAAATCCAGGGCAGTTTGGTATTTTCACACTTGTTTCTTTAAAAACACTCGGCCAAAGCTCTTTTGCTCACAACTCTAAGTCCGAAATCAGTCCCTCTTCCTTCCTAGAGCATTTTTCGTCCCAGATCTGCGCTCTATACGTGTTTTCCAATGCCCCACGCAAAGTTGTTTCGCGAAATCTTTCAGTTTTCTTCACTTTGAACCGATTAGATTTTGATTTCGGAGCTCTTTTCCTCATTTTCACCACTTGAGGTAAGTTTGTCTCAACATTTGGAAGATTTTTTCGGGAGTTAACTTTTGTTGACTTTTTCATTTCTCGAGAGTTGACTTTTGTTGACTTTTTCCAATTTTGGCTCATTTTGCTCATTTTTACTCCTTTTTGCAGATTTCTTGAGATGGCGGGTCATTTCCCCCATGGAGGAGGTTCTCCAGGTGCCGAGGGTGAGCCGGACATCATGTCTTTACCTCCGAGGGTTCGGCCATTCATTCTCGAGAGGTATGACCCTCCGACACACATCCTCCCTCGGGCAGTCTTCTATCATTTTACCAACTTTAATGCTCGAGCACCTGTGGATCTGCTATTGCGGGAGCCGGAGTCCCATCTCTCTCATCAGGCACGAGAGGTATGTACTTCACTTTTTACATTTCCTGCCTTATATTTTGCATTTTCCGTGCATTTCATGCTATGCATGCTTATCTACTCGTTCTGAACACATTTCCATGCCATACTTCTGCTCATTCTAGCACACAACTTGTTCTAAATGCTTAGTCTATAACACAGTATTCTATTTGCATCTTGAACACACAGCTCAATCACTTGAATTTCTGAACCCGCAGCCCATATTTGATTGTGAACACGCAACACATATTTGTTGAAAGTTGAACCTGACCCAAACTTTGAATTCGAACACTGACTCATATTTGATGGTGAACCATAACATACACTATTTTTGAAATCTGAACACCTGACCCAAATTTATTTGTGAACCATGACACACTTGTCGAGAGTTGAACCATGACCCAAACTTTGAATTCTGAACCATGACCCATATTTGAGGTGAACCATGACACACTATTTATGAAATTTGAACACACAACCCAAATTTGTTTGTGAACCATAACACACACTTGTCGAGAGTTGAACATACAACCCAAACTTTGAATTCTGAACATCATTATATTTGAGGTGAACACGCAGACACACTATTTAATCTGAACACACATTCAAATTTATTTGTGAACATGACACACACTTGTTGAGAGTTGAACCATAGCCCAAACTTTGAATTCTGAACACACCCATATCGGAGGTGAACCTTGCACACACTATTTCGAAAGTGAACACATAGCCCAAATTTGTTTGTGAACACATGACACACTTGTTGAGAGTTGAACCATGACCCAAACTTTGAATTTCGAACTGTGACCCATATCTTGATTGTGAACCATGACACACACTTGTTGAGAGTTGAACATGAGCCCAAATTTTGAATTCTGAACCAGCCCATATTTGATTGTGAACATGACACACACTTGTTGAGAGTTGAACCATGACCCAAACTTTGAATTCTGAACCATGACCCAAACTTTGAATTTACGAACCATGACCCATATCTTGATTATGAACACGCACACACTTGTTGAGAGTTGAACCGCAGCCCAAACTTTGAATTTCTAAACCATGACCCATATTTGAGGTGAACACGCAGCATACACTTGTTGAGAGTTGAACACGTAACCCAAACTTTGAATTTCTGAACACGCAGCCCATATCTTGATTGTGAACACGCAGCACACACTATTGTATTTGATTTGATTTGCACACAGCTCATACATTTCATTTGCACGTAGCTTATTCATTTAATTCTGAAACTGAATACATGTGTTCATTGTGAATGCAGGTATCTTCTCGTGTTACACGGGGATATGGCTCCATCGTTGCAAGTGAGTGGTACATAGAGCTCCCGGAGGCCGTTCGTGATTGGGTTGACGAGCGGGTTGGACCGCCATACGCTTTGGGATATCTCGCTATCCTGCTAGCAGGACATTGATGGGGGCACTTGTGGAGAGATGGTGGGACACCACCAAATTGTTCCATTTTTCAACTACCGGGGATATGACTATGACCCCGTTCGACTTTGTTGTGCTGACAGGCCTTGACGTGGGAGGCTGGGGATCCCTTATGATGAGGACATGAGCGAGTGGGAGGCCGCTTGGATTTATCTGTTGGGAGCTCGCCCACTGGTTGACAGATCCTTGAGTAGAGTCCGGTATACCTAGTTTTCTTCATATTTCTGAGAGATGGTGCTCGAGACTTAGAAATGGCCTTGATACAGAGGGTTTTTGATGTTCCTCTTCGGGACCACTCTGTTCGCCGATAGGGGGAACACCATTGGGCTATATCTGCTGAGTGCCCTGGTAGACCTCTCGCAGGTCAGTCAGTATGACTGGGGTGGCACCGGCTTGGCTACCTTCTATTGCTGCATGAGCGCGACCTCCCGTGGACGGGGAACATAGTCGGCGGCTATTAGAGAGCCTGGGAGGTACTTTCTGCCCTCTTGATTTACATTTCTGCTTTTCATTATCTGTACATTGCACACACGGCACACTTTACATTCTGTAGTCACATTCTGCACTCAGCATTTTGTATTCAGATTCTGCGCTCAGCATTCTATATTTTGATGGCTTTTGCCCTGTTTTCCACAATTATGGGTTTTTGCGTACTTCCCGACGCTAGCCCTAGAGCTTGAGGTGGAGGTGCCCCTCATGACCCCTACTTTCGTTTTGAGGCGATCTGCCAAGACCCGAGACTCTTCCCTACCTCTGGCGGTTTTCGACCTGATAATCGATAGAGGTAATTTAGAACTCTCAGTTCTCTACGTTTTCATCTTTGATTTATCTTGCGCATCTACGATTTCTAATCGACTTATGCGTGGTTATCCATGAGATCATATGGCGTACCAGGTGCCTTTGGGTGAAGACATCCGATTCGGTTCTTTGGAGGATGGTTTGCCTCGTCTGAGATCTTGTTTGAGGGCGGTGGTAAGGCCTAGTTCTGGGGATCGCTTCTGCGCGGACTATGGGCTTTCCCGAGCAGAATGTTCCCTCAGCACCTCCAGATGATATGCGATCCGCTGATAGGCTCACTCCTCAGGATGTTGGCGATGCCATGTTGAATGCAAGCGTATTGCTACATTTGGAAGGCAGAGTCTGCGACCTCCGTCATACATACTTGATGCCTCCATTGGCAGGTGTCCGTACTCCTCCGAGGAGGTCTGCTGGCATGCTATCCTCGAGTCGTACCCGCGCTAGAGACATTCCGACCGATGAAATTTGGTACATTTAGAGGTGGAGCTAAATGGTCCCCGATTCCCCGACTTATCATCCTGTTGGATGGGCGATATCACGGCGGAGTTGGCGGGATGGCGTCTGAGACTTCTACGATTAGATAGAGCCTCCTATACTAGATCACCCATTTGTCAGAGACCTTGACTCACCACTGGTATGCTTTACAGTTTTGATTTACCACTCAGATACTTGGACATTCATTCATTCACTGATGACTTGCGCTTGCATCTGCAGCCTACCACGGAGTATACTGAGGGGTTGCTCGGGTTAGTGGCCTCGCTCGAGGGCATGGTCTTGCGGAGAGAGGCGCAGCTGTCCATCATCGGTGTCCCGGTACTCTTTTAGTTTTCTTGCATTTATCATACTTTTGATGACATGCTGGACTTAAACATTTTACTACGTTGATTGACCGACTGTATGCGTAGAGCACATTTGACACACACCACATTCATGTACTATATCTGCATACATCCATTCCATGTAGCCTTTTGTCTGTGCATCTGATATATATATTTTGGCTGATGCATTTAAATTGCACGCTTTCTTCTGAGATGCCTTCAATATATCTTAGGAGTCACGAATTAAGACCATCGAACCTTCAAGGAGGGCCATCTAGGCCTTGTCGAGGAGTTGGGAGAGAGTCGTCTCGTGAAGCGAGGGCCTTGAGCGCATGTCATAGAGGAAGAGTCCGGCGAGGAGGAGAATCTGCATCCTCGATTAGAGACATCGGCGAGAGGATGACTCTAAGTGCAGTTACGAGGCGTGATGATCTGAGGAGGATTAGAGACGATAGCTTTGATTGAGATGATGGTCTTTGGTGGAGATGGTGCGAGACTTCTCGGTAGAAAGGGCGAAGGCGGCCTCTTATTCTTACGCTTGAGGAAACACGGATGTTCTGCTTTATTTGCCTTTTTACTAGTAGTTGTAGCACATTGTACATTATTAAGCGGTTTCATTTACGTAAAACTTGTACCCTTGTTGTAAAATGTTGTAACAAAGGAAGCATGATGGAATGAAACGACTTTTGTTCAAAAGTGTTGTATTTTATGTTCTTAGCATTGCATCGCATCATTTTGCACAAAATGAGATTGAATGGAATTGTGCATTGAAAATTGCCTAGTCGGGTAGTGAGCAAGCGCAACAAACTAAAAACTTAACTTACTAAAAACAACGAACCTTAGCAAGTTTATTTCGATAAACAAAGACACAACAATGTTGATTAAACTTACAACTTCGATAAGCAAGACACAACAGTGTTGATTAAACAAAGAGTAACAACTCGATACACAAAACTCGTCAACTCGACAAAACTTAATAACTCGGTAAGCTTAACAACTCGGTAAGCAAACAACAACTCGATAAGCAGGACCTAACAACAACTCGATAAACAAATGCATTTCGGACGATCTGGGTGACGGAACGCATCCGAAACAGAGGAAAACACGTACCTTCAACACTCCAAATGCATGGAAATGCTAGGAACTTTCTTCTAGAAGCTAGAACAAGACCAAAGCCACCCTCCTCTCCATGGCCGACCACCTAGGGAAGCTGGCCGACCAGCTTTTTTGCATTGGAGACCAGGGGGTGGTCGCCCTACCAGGAAAGGTGGTCGGTCGACCACCTAGCTTGGCAACCACCAAATTTTCGACACGTGTCGCCCGAACAGTGTCTTATCCTCTTTAAAAGCTCCAGCCTTGTGGCTCATTCATTTCATCTCAGTTTTGCGTCAAAATGGAGGTATTCCTCATCCAAAATCTCACAGCTTAGATTGCTTCTCTAGATGGCTCGGAAAAGTTGAACTTCTGGGGCTTCGGCTTGAATGCACTACTCACGCTGGGCCGTACTCTGCTGCATCTTCCTTTCCTCCATGCCTCAGCAAGGTTTTGGAACCCGGTAAAACATATCTTTAGCTTTAGCAGGCAAGAGATGTGTCCTACTTTCGAGGATTTCCAAGCTTTGATGGAGTCCGTATAGCGAAATCTTGCCTCAACTCCGTTGTACGTCCAAGCCCTAGGGCAAATGTGCAGCCTCACTTTGCATGATGCTCGATCATTGGTTCATGACGGGGAGTTGGACATCCCGGCTTGGTTTGCGGTTTTCGATCTTTGGTCACGCGGTGACCATCATTAATAAAACTACTCGATGACACGCGCTTTGCCTATGCTTGCTATCTTCTTTCTTACTTTCCCCGGGCTCCGTGGATTCAGTGTCCGGTTGATCGAGGTTGCCCACGGTTTGAAGGAGGGCAAGAGTTGTATCGCAATGACAGTGGCTGAAACATTGATGGGCCTAGACGCTTTTCATCGCCGGGAGACGGCTAGGCTTACGGGGAGCCCACTGCTATTGCAGGTAATGTTTTTCACCCAATCTCACATATGTATTGCTCACATCACTCGGCCCGCAGGCTCGATTTTTCTCACAAAACCCTTTTCTTAGTTTTCTCTCATCGTACATCTCTCTATTCTTTATTCTCTCATTTTTCATCCCTTCCCAGGTGTGGTTGATGGATAAGTTACAGATTATGGAGTCTTGCCCCGCATACTTAGCTCGCGGCTACTTTTTCCGACAACGCCTGGTCGATGCCCTGGATGAGGGGTGGTGGTACAACTGGATGTGCGGTTTGTTTGCAAACCGTATCGCTTGGTGCTGCCCCTAGCTCAATCTGCCGGCAATGAGTTATAGCATGACCCGTCAACCTGGGATTCAATTCATTGGCATGACACACTTTGTCTTCTATTTTCTGTTCTGGTTCCAGCGCTAATTTGAACATGATCAGACTTGCCTTGAGAGAATAAGTACCTCTTTGCATTCCGGCCGAGGTGCACAATTTGCCCGGTATGCCACAGCATGGAGAACTAGAGAGCTCCTGGTCCCCGCTCCCACTTTCAGTTGCACTTTGTCTGATGAGTGGTTGGATTGGCTCAATGAAGAGCCTGAGAAGGGCCCACTTTGGCATCGAGGCCGACCCGACTCTAGAAGCGCAAGAACACTGACTTAGCTATGCCGGGTTTATTGCTTTATTAGTACTTTCATGTTTTCTTTATGATTGTAATAAAAAGCAACTTCAATTTGTATCAAAGCGAGAGAACTTTGTATTGAAATCAATGAAATTGAAGGTTGTGGAGTCTTGAAAATTTTCGCTTTGGTCCAAAAATGGTCTAAGTTGTAAAAGATTAATTTTGAGCGAAGTCAACTTTTATTAAAACTTTTCAAAACCATTTCGATATGGATCGAGCTGGACACGCTGAAATCATCCTTGAGATGCACAACCCTGGATCCCTAGCAACTAGAAAGTTGCCCCTAGTCTGAATAGTATCGGCCTTTGCACAATGACGGAAAGTTACCCCTAGTCACGAAGACTTTGCAGGAGATCATAACGAACTCTTGAATCTTTGAATAGACAAAGATGGCCGAGATGATCAAATGGACAAAGTTGATCGAGGGAAAAGTTTATGGCTGAACTTCAGGATGAAGTTGCCTACATATCCCAAAGATGGGAATCAAGCCTTACGTAGTTCAGGCTTGGGTTCACTCGAGTATTTTCACTCTCCTTTTACGCTCTAACTTTTGTCAAGGCCGCCCTTTATGGATTTTCAACCTTGCGAGCTCAGTTTTTATCCTTTCAAATTTTTTGTGCTCTAACTTTTGCCTAGGTCACCCTTTCGGGTTTTCGGCCTAGCGAGCTTCTCAGGGGTAATATTTCTTCAACTTGTCCATATTGATCGGTTGGGAGAACTCTAGGCCATCTAGGTCCATCAGAACCACAACTCCACCTAACCAGATAGACTTAATGATGTAAGGGCCAGTCCAATTGGGTCTGAACTTGCCCCTAGGGTCATGGATGGGAGCTCAGTTGTCCTTGAGCACCAAATCTCCTTCCTTTAAATTCCTGGACTTAACTTTCTTATTGAAAGCCCTGGCAATTCTGCGCTGATAACCTTGAACATGGTATAGTGCTTTCAGTATGCGCTTGTCAAAGAGCATGAGTTCTTCAAATCTGCTCTGTTGCCAATCTACTTCGGCTATCTGACACTTAACCAGTACTCGCAAAGATAGAACCTCAATTTTAATAGGTAGAACGACTTCCATCCATAAACTAATGAATCGAAGTCGCCCGATGAAACGTTCTAATTGAAGTCCGGTAACCCCACAGAGCAAACGGCAGCTTATCTGGCCAATCTCGGTAGGTTTCCACCATCTTCTATAGTATGTGCTTGATGTTCTTGTTAGCAGCCTCAACCGCTACATTGGTCTGCGGCCGATAGGTGGATGACTTATGAAAAGCCACATTGTATTTCTCCAATAAGTCAATCACTTCCTTCTTGAAGTGGGAACCATTATCTAAAATGACCTCGTTTGGGACCTTATAACGGTAGATGATGTTGTTTCTGATAAACTTTGCAACATGCGACGCCTTTAACATCGCATAGGATTAGGCCTCAACCCACTTTGTGAAATAATCTATCGCGACCAGGATGAACTCATACCCATTCGACCCCTTCAGAGTGACAGCCCTGATCACATCGATTCTCCAAACTGAAAAAGGCCATGGCGAAGTCATGTTGTACAGCTTCGACGGCGGGATGTTCATGCGGTTTACATGGATCTGACATTTGTGGCATCGTCGAACAAAGCCGATACAATCCTCCTCCATAGTGGACGGTAGTAACCTGTCGAGGATCTTAGAGCTAACATTACCTGTTCATATCGCACGCATTCCCCTCAATGGATGGCCTCCATCAGGCGTTTTGATTCTTCAGCTTCAACGCACAGCTTATGCATTCCCAGATGACCTCTCTTATACAATTTACCTTCGTAGATGATGAACTAAACGGCCATTCTTCTTATTGCCCTTTTATCCTTGGCATTTACCCCTAGTGGATATGCTTCCTTCTCCAAGAAATTCCAAATATCGTAATACTAGGGGTTCTCATCTTGAACCTCATCTATTGTGGCAATCGACTCGTAAGCTGGCACAAATTTTTGGTCGATAATGACTGGACGCATTCGGACTCCAAACGGGATGTCTATCATAGAAGATAGAGTTGCTAGTGAATCTGCGAACCTGTTGTTCTCTCTTAATAGATGAGTAAAGTTTACATTCTCAAACCGAGGAATTAACAAGTCCAAGGTCTGGTGATACATAATCATCTTTTCTTCTTTGACTTTCCAGTCTCCTTTCGCTTGAGATACAACAAGGTTGAATCCCGATGGCGTCTAACAGATTACGCCCCTAGTTCGAGTGCTTTTAGGCCAAGCAATGCATGCCTCATAATACGCCGTTGTTCGAGACTTTGAACGAAGTTTGAATGCTAGAAGAATCTGAGAGTTGTCGGGTGCTATCGGCAACACTCCTATCCCATATCAAGTATTGGTTTGGCGCTTCGTCAAAGTACATAAATCCAAAACTTCGTCGTCGATATGCAAAATGGCCTCATCTGGGAATAAATACTCAAGCGCTTCACCTCCTTCCCTTGGATGATCGGCTAAGAACTCTACTCTTGCTCTTCCCTTGGTGACTTACCGTCACATATTTGGATCGAATTGAAAGCAACAATGAACCAACGAGCTAGCCTACGTAAGTGCGGTTTCTCAAAGAGATATTTGATGGGATCTAATCTCCAAACCAACATTCTGAGTAAGCTAACAAGTAGTGCGCGGACTTCTGGTAGCCCATACCAAGGCTAAGCAAGCCTTTTCCAACGGTGTGTAGCGAGTCTCATACTCCAGCATCTTCTTGCTCAGGTAGTAGATGGCTCTTTCCACTTTGTCCTCTGATTCTTGCGCGAACATGTAGCCCATTGTAGTCTCAGTTACTGAAAGATACAAAATCAACGGTCTCCCCGGTTCTGGCAGTGACAACACGGGTGGGTTTTGTAAGTATTCCTTGATCTGTTCAAAAGCAGCTTGGCATCGGCCATCCCATTGGAATTTCTTTCCTTTCTTCAGGAGGCCAAAAAGTGGTTCACAAGTCAAGGTTAATTTTGAGATAAACCGTCTTATGAATTGCACTTTACCTAGAAAGCCTCACACCTCCTTTTCAGTCCTTGGTGGTGGCATTTCTAAGATGGCCTTGATTTTGGAAGAATTACTTGATACCTTTACGTATGTCGAAACCCCAACATTTTCTGTTGTAACACCGAGCGTACCTTACGAGGATTGGTAATAGAAATTCTCGATCCTTTGAAAGAACTTTTGCAAAGGCGGTGCGGTGGCCCTCTCTTTCTTTGGACTTGACAATCATGTTGTCGCGTACACCTCAACCTCTTTGTGGATCATGTCATGCAATATTGTGGTGTGACCGTTGATATGTAGCTCGGTTCTTTAGCCCAAATGGCATCACTCTATAGCGATATGTCCCGGGGAGTGGTAAGCGATCTTCTCCGGTCTTGGTGCCATCACTATCGATTGTAGCACGAGAAGCCATCCATGAATAAAAGCAAAGCATGCCCTCTTGTGAAGTCCACTAACTCATCAATATGCGGCAAGAAAGTCATCCTTGATGGCTCTTTTCAAATTCCTGAAATCCACGCATATTCGGATCCTGCCATCCTTCTTCAGCACTAGAACTATGTTGGCTAACCAAGTCGGGTATTCGGATTCCAGCAGGAACCCTGCGTCGATTTGCTTGGTGACCTCTTCTTTAATCTTGAGGGCCCAGTCAGGGCGGATCCTTCTGAGTTTTTGTTTAACGGGTCAAGCCTCGGGGTCAAGAGGAATCCGATACTGTACAATCTCAGGATTGATTCCAGGTATGTCTTCGTAGAACCATGTGAAAACATTTTTGAAAACTTTTAATAAAGCGACTAAGCGCTCGCGTTCCTCCGAAGACAACGTGGACCTGATCTGGACCAGCCGTAGGTCCTCCTCAGTACCAATATTCACAGTAGTGATTTCATCCATCAAGGGTTTAACAAATCTTTCCTGCTTTTGTTCAATTAAGCGTTGCAAAACCGGAGGAATTTCTTCCTCGTCGTTTTTATCAAAATTTTGAAAGTCTGAGTTAATGCAATAAATCAAGGGCACAGAAAAGTACTCAGAAATCACAGCCACATCATTCTCATTAAGCACATCCAAATCGTCCGATTCCTCGGTTACAACAGACTCAAAAGAGAAAGAAAAAGACGACTTGGACAGGACTGTGGTATCCGGGTTATCACCCCCTGGAATAGCGGACTCAAACTTCGGTCGGTGGAACTGATTCGACTCAGCAGATTTGGAGGAATTAGATTAGGCTCACTACTGACTTGGTCTTTGCTTGACAAAAATCCCTCTTCATATTGCCAAATGAGAGAGGTGCAATAGATGCATCAAAATGTTTCTTTGGTAGGCGACCGTTTCATTCCCAATCACGCATCTGAGAAGTTATCTCCCAAGCATACATTCAATCGGAGGATCTAAAAGTAGACACGCCAGCGCTACCCCTATTTCACTTTCGACGTCCTCAGACTCCACTTCCTTGCTCTGCTTAGCCTCAGCTAATGGGTCCGTCTGCTCTTCGGCAACGTCATCCCTGGATAATTGTAGCTCAAAGAAAATCTCAAAACCTAGCACGCGCTTCCTCTCCGCATTTAGCCACGGCTCTGGGAAGCCATAAAACGGAAAGTCCTCCCCCTCCCGGACGAAGCGTCCATTTAGGGTACCTTGAATGGGCCGGTGCATTAAGTCAAAAGGCTTCCCCGCCTTTTTCGCTCTAGCGCTCCCAGCCATCTCCTTACCCTTCCTTATCCGATCCTCTTTGGTGGGCAGATAACCTAAGCCAAAGGTATGTGGGTTGTGTGGCACCTCGGCCAATGCTGCGACGCCCTTCCGGCTACTTTTTCCCAATCCCATCCCGGGGATGTGTTGAAGCTTGTTCATGAGGTATACTGATTGAGCACTGACATACACTCCCTCATTATGACTAAGATGTTACTGCGACCAGACCTCGGCTAGATAAAGCGGATAAGAACACATCCTCCATACTGTAGACACCCCATTTTGACCGGCCCTAAGATTTGGGCGCTTTCTTTTGATTACCCGATGATGACAATTAGAATGTGTTTCTCAAAAAATTCTCAATAAGAAAGATGGAATTTAAGTTTTAATCCCAACCTTCACCCATTTTTGGCCAAACTATTTTAGACCTTAAAACCCTTTTTTCAAAATATGTTTTTTTAAATGTTTCTATAATGTCGAGGCTCCCATTTAGATTAAAATATTACACTTTTCAGTAAATCGAGTAAGGACAAAGTGGAAATAAATGGAAAAAAGGTGAACTTTTCTGAAAAATATTTAAAAACATCTTCTTTATAAGTTTGGAGTTGAAGGAAATAGGAGGAGATGAAAAAAAACTGGTTTAGGAAAAGAATGAGTATCAAATCATTAAGAAGGAAATGAGCAACCTTAACTAAATTAGTCATTTCTCTTTGTACACTTGGAATTTAAATGTAAGGCCACCACCATTGGAAAGTAGACTTCTGGAGCTTCAATTTAGACACAAGAACCACCTTAGACCAAGTCCAAATAAGGAGATATATCCATTTGAAGTTGGGCTTGAGCAATTTTGTTGACCCGGCCGAGATAGCCTTTACTAAATTAAGCATATCTCTTTGTACACTTGGAATTTAAATTTGAGGCCACACCATTGGAAAGTAGACTTCTGGGGCTTCAATTTGGACCCAGAACCACCTAAAACCAAGTCCATATGGGAGAGATATGCCTATTTGAAGTTGGACTTAAAAGAAGATTTTGTTGACTTCATTAAAACAACAATAGCCCATTTTTTTTGGTTTTGGTTCGGTTGGGACAACCCATTTACCTATTTTCTAAGCCATTCAAGTGCATCCTCATCCTCCATTATACCTAATCATCCTCCATTGTCAAAAAGAGGTTTTGTTTGCATTCATAAAGGGTATCCCATGCAACCACCTTGAAAATTTGCCCTCCTATCACATTCTTGTCTCCCACCTTGTCTCCCACCTTATTTTTGACCTTTACTCTCCTTCATTGCCTATATTGAATGATCATATTGTAAGAGAGAAAGAGAGACCACGAAATTGAAGAAAAATGAGTGAGAAAAGAGTGAAAAAAGAGAGAAAAATTGAGCTTTTGAGCAAAAAATATTCCTATCTTCCATATACACCCCATACCTTCCATAGCTACTGAAATTCCTCATTTCCATACACCAAAACCACTCCAAAAATTCTGATCTGACTAAAGATCAATTTCCTTGATTATAAGGAAGAGTGTTTAGTGATTGAAAGTGAGAAAAACTAGAGAATTAGCCACTTTCTATACCACAAACTCCATAAACTCCATAATTTCGAATTGAGGATTTGAGAACACACTTCCTATACTTGAGGGTGATCAAGAGGAAGTTTGGAAATCAAGAAGTTCGATCTTTCTTTGGAAGGTGAATTGTTAGTCTTTCATTTTCTTATATTTTATGTCTTATATTTATTTTAATGCTTCTTATTTCATTGTGTTTTGTTATAATCTAAGTGGTTTACTTATCTCATATTTATTTTCTTACTTTATATTTCATAGTGTGTTGTTATAATCCTAGTGGTTTGTTTAGCACATAATTATTTATTTATTTATTTTTATCATGCTTTAATTTCATATTAGTTTTGTTGTAATCTTGCATGTTCTACCTCATATATATATATTTTTTTTAGTGTATTAATCTCATATTAGTTTTGTTGTAATCTTGCATGTTCTATCTTATATTTGTTTTCTTGTTTTAGGTTTATGTTGTGAGTTTGCACTTTTTTATTTTATTTTATATTTGTTTTCTTTTTTTTTTAATCTAACAGGTAGTGGTTAATTGAGCCACCTACATATTTTTTGTTTATTCATTTTCTTGGTTTCAACAAGACAAATTTTGCTTAGCCTAGTTAATTGGCGGTTAGCTTCTTCGAACAAGATGGCGTAATCTCCCAACATTGACCAATTTCGCTAGCGGTTCTAAAGAACATGAATCTTTTATTTTATTTATTTTTTATTTTGAGTGTATTGTGAGGTTTTTATTTTGTTGTAATATTCTCCTCATCTTTCTCTAATTTGATTTGTAATTATTCTTTAAAATGTTGTAATAATTTCCCCGCTTCTTTCTATCTAGTTCTTTTACTTGCTTTCTTTATTTGTACATAAACATCATATTTATTTTTCATCATAGTTATGCTTTGCATCCATGTTTCATGCATCTTGATTCGCTAAGTTTGCATTTGTAGATTTAATCAATTTCTATGTGATTATATGCGCTACCTCATGTTCTTGAGATGATTCACATATCATATTTTAGAAGCGAATCTTTAGTTGCATCTCATGAGTGAATTGAATTAGGATTTTGTATATAAGATCATGCATATTTTACTAACTTTGTTTTGTAGCTTGTTAGGTGGGACGTTAAACATGTAAGTTTTATACTTTAGCATCTTGTTTGTGTGTGTTTTTCTTACTATGTCTAGCATTCTATCATGAGGCTATTTGCTTATGTGATATAACTCTATTAATTCCGTGGATGGAGGTTGTGTCGCTTAATTTGGAATGATGTTGATTTTTAGGTGCTTGTAAACTCACTTTATTTGGGTTGTACATCGTCAAAACTCTTTCAAAATGCATGATATCAAATTGTTCCAAAATGAATGACATAGTTTATACTTGTATGCTTCACATAGTAAATTTTAGGATTTATTAACTAATAAGAACATGAACATATAAAGAAAATAAAAGTCATATCATGGTTTAGTAGAGGCGATCTTTTGATCGGGTGGCGAAGTACTCATTATTGACCTTCCCTCTCATACCTAAGGTTAGAGCCAAGCATCCTTAATTCTGACGAGCAGTGGCCTTGGCCTTTGAGTCATGGGTTTCCTAATTTCCCAAAATATTAGGTGGCGACTCACGAGATCGATGGCCTTGATCCATTTTTGACAAAATTGCAATAAAATGGATTTTCACTAAAGTTTTCAAATCTGGACTCTCATCGTTTCACATTGCACTCGTGAGACTAGATCAAAGAGATCTCGAGTCAGAAGCTTTACTTGTAGTACCCGGGCATGTTACACATACCGTGCTCAATTTCCAAAACTGGCGTAGATACTTCCGGCGGTGGATGGATCGATGAATTCCCAAAAACAATGGCTACTTCCTTCCCATGGGGGTATTTCACCATCTGATGCAAGGTGAATGAGCGCCTTCACAGGTGCGACGGCCGCCCAAGAGCATATTGAAAGTTGCAGGAACTTCTAAGACGTGGAAGTCTATTTCATGCTGTCCTAGCCCAACCTTGGTCTAAATTTTTTTGTCCCATGACTTCTTTACTTGTGTTATCACGAATCACACAGGCTATCGGCACAAAGTTCGCGGTCTTTAAACCGATTGCATATCACGATTCTTCAGGGCATACATTGATGGCGGACCATGTGCGACAAGCACCACGGTATCCATTTGTTTCTACCTCCGAGAGATGTAGAGTGGCTTGTTATAGTTCGCACCCTCGGTGGCGATTTTTGTCGAGAAAGTCAAAATCGGGGTAGCCCTTTCGAAAAACTAAGCCCACCAGTTGTTGAGGCGTTGTGTCTATTGAGAGCTTGGCCTTGTCCATGGTGATAAAACGGCTTGTCTATGCACTCGCGATGCCATAGCGATCCCAGATGGAAATGTCCTTGTATCTTTTTCAATTGCTTGATCTGACTTCTTCTTGAGTTGCTTCTCTTTACATTTCTCAGCCTCCTTATCCTTCCTAGATGCCTCTGGCTGATCTAGATGTAGGGGTTTGAAATACTGCCCGCTTCTAGTCATATGATCGACTTCACCGATGTACCAGGTATCGTCTGGCTGGTTGCTCCCCTAATCCTCATCTGTGTGGGCAAGACATAAATCATCGTCCTTCCACCACATTCCGTCGGCAGCCAACAGACACATGTCTGGCTCCGGAGCAATCATACTCGCAGTACTCTCCGTTCACATGCTCGCAGCATTCTCTATCTTTGTGCACACAGCACCTTCGATCCCCTCAAGGCCCTTAGCTTTCCTGATTCTCTCAGAATCCTCAAATCTTTCCTGTTCCAACTGCGTCAGTACAGCTGGTTGTTCAACACTTCCTGCATTCACAATGCCCAAGTCCTGAGCAAAATTCTTAGCTTGGCGCTCTCCAGGCGATTCATTACGATTTACGGCCCTTAGGCCTGGCGATATTCTTGCCCTGCCGGTCCGTTCAAGCGAGCTTCGTCGACAACGTCTGGTAGGTCATCAAGCCACCTGGTGACCTCTACTGACTCCTTAAAATCTGACCAGTTGACCACCATGCCCTCTGGGTCTTGCTTATTGAGAAATTGGAGGTTAGCGAAGTCCCCTTCCACAGCTGCCAAGTCATCTATTCTCTGACTAGATTCATCCCCTTGTATCATACAAAGCTCTGCCCCTGCCGACAATTCAAAGTTCGGCCCAACCTGGCCCACTGATAGAATGTAGTCGCTCGGACTGTATACCCCTTCAGCAAAACTCCCAGATTCCTTAGATTTTGGCTCAACAATCCCATTCTCCCTTGAAATCTCCTGATACATCTTCGATCACCACCAATAGTTCGGGTTGGAGTTACGGAGATGTCAACATCTGCAGTCGGTCTTGATCGGAAGAACACCTCCGGCTTGGGTAGGTGGGAAAGAGTGATATAGATGCTAGGATCGTAAGACACGACCCCAGTCTGGATAAAGTTGATTCTTTTGGGAGGTGGAGCTTGGTTGTGCAGTGAGAGAGGGTTTGTTATTGGGTTTTTCTGGAGGCACAATCACCTACTTGTCAACGAGATCTTGAATCTCATGACACAATCTAAAACATTGGTCAGTGTTGTGACCATGTTGTTGGTGATATGCGCAGTATTTTGTTGGGTTGTGAGAGGGTGAGAGTGGATTTGGCAATGGCCTCAGCTCTAGGGGCTTTAAGTGCCCTTTCCTGATTAATACCCCGAGAGCCTTGGACAGGGGCATATACAGTGGGGTGAAGGCTCTCTGGCCTCGAGGTTGGAATTTGGTGGTTTATGTGTTGCTTGGATCTTGTGGGAGAAAGGTGTAACTACCATGGGTCTTGGAGGAATGGTGGTGACCATGCTTATACGAAGCTCTAGCATTTGCGGCATTGCTGGTGCCTGTGTTGTTGTTGCGGTTGAAGGTTCTTTGGGGTTGCACTTTGTCTTGCTCAATCAGACCTTGTTTCATAGCATCCTCTATTTGTACCCCCATCTCGTACAAATCTGAAAAGGTAGGAAATGGGAGCACAATCATTTTACGCATCAATTTTGGTGGAGATTGCGCACAATCATCGGATTTGATCTTTATCGGTGGGCCTTAGGGTCATCATTGAGGCCTTCGCCCTCCAACGGGCCTAAAATCGAAAATCTCTCCTTAGGCTCTTGCCTTGTTGTCTCAAGATCACGAGGTTGTAATCTCGATTTGAGTGTTATAAAGTCTTGTGTAATGAAAGCCTCGGCCATTTCATCCTAGTTTAAACAACATCATCTTCCAACTTTGCATACCGGATAAGCGGCCACACGACAAGGTTCGGCCGAATAATTAACTTCTGTGATGCAGGTGAGGCCCATCGGTCATGATATATCGAGAACAACAGAAGATGGACCATGGGATCCCAGATCCGTCAAGCGGTTGATTTGTGGCCTCTTGAACCTATCTGGCAGCGTCACAGCCACATCAGTATATCCGTCCTCGATGTCTGGGATGGACTTCACCCCTTGGGATTTCTTGAACAGCTTCTCAAGCTTGCTCAACTTTAATGTTGTATGGTCCACCTCGAACTTCGAAGGAGAGTCGGTTGATTAATGAGCGTAGGTGCCTTAGATAGTTGAGGTAGAATTGGGAGGGGGAGCCAGCCCCGTTGGGATGTTCGTATCTCCCTGGACATTTGGTGCCTCCCCGGGCACTCGAACTCCTGGTGGGAGAGAAGCTGGGTGTGAAGTAGATGCCTCGGCTTGTTATTGCAGCCTGACAATTAACTCTACCTACAGGGCTATGATCTCGGCCTGTTATTTGGCAAACTCATCTCGGCGGATAGCGTCCTGAGGCATGGCTCTCATGGTCTCATGGCTCTGACAAACCATTTCCTAAACTCTGCGTTCTGACATCTTGCCTACGATCTTACGAACTCTTTGGTAGGTCTATCTCTATGGCAACAATTGGGATCTCAGCTTGACTGTCCACTAATGGAGTAATCCACTACTCTGGCAACCTCTGCTTGGATACACTGCGTCTTCTCGACCTCCGTCTGATAACCGGGGATAGGGAATGATACACTGGTTATCCGTCGACCAGATCCTCAGATCGATGGAGTCGGCGACCTCTTGTCCAGAGTGCTTGGGAATATCTCCTTGGTCTGAAGTAATTGTGCTAAACTACCCTAGCAAAAAGATAAATAAAGCAATAATAAGGAAATACACAATCAGATAAACGGACAGCATAACAGCGTAAATAAACACAACACACGAAAGTATAATCAACATCGGTTGACAAAATTTGAAATCCTTTGTTCTCAAAGTGATCATTATTCCCAAATCCTTTGTCCCCAAAATTTGAATCGATACCATGAGATAAGCGATTAGAAAATCTTGAACTAGTGCGCGAACTGATACCCAAAATGCTAAAATGGTGCATGGGCGGATGCCCAAACTTATAAGCGATACATGCATTAGTATAGAGATGCACTCTAAAAGCACATAACAAACAAGTGAGAGCCAAAAACACCCCCATGTTGGGGTAAGGTTTCCTGTCCTATTTTGTCGGAGCTAGGGTTTCACTATGCGCGGTTTCAAATAGCAGATAAGCAGGTAAACAACTTTGTCCTAGCTTGGAATGGTCACCATAGATTCGAATATGCACTAGGTTAAATGGTCAAAGGGTGCCGGTAAAACCGAGGTTTGTGTTCCGTTGTGGCGAGCCATAGCAGTAAGCCTTATGGCAACCATAAGCGAGCCTCCCAAATCGTTAAGAATAACATCGACAAACACAATGTCTAGGCGCACCAATGCAAATGCAATCCAAAGAAACACATAAGTGTAATCAAAATAAGATATCATGAGTTAGTCAAGTTCTCTAACTCCCAGTAGTCGCCGAAACTATAGCGTCTCCGAGCGTCTCGGGAGGAAATCCCATTTTGTTCGTTTGGGCTCACTACAACAGGACTCAATGTCATGGTCTTGTATCTAATCTCGCAAAGTGCAATGCAAGACCGATGAATCATCAAAGAGTCCAAATCCGCAAATCGTTTTTGAAAGCAGATTTTTTGGAAGAAGTGCCAAACATGGTTGCTTTGCGGAATCTGAGTCGCCACCTAAATATTTATTTTGGGAATTTAGGAAACCACGACTCGTTGCCTAAGGCCGCGTGTCCGTCATCACCAAAGTTGCCTCGGCTCGGGAACTTGGAGTACGATTGGGAAGGTCGCCGTGAGCACCCGCTTCGACGATCAAAGATCGGCCTCTACTAACATGATATCTAGTTTTGAAAACATTATGCATTCTTATTACGGTTATTAGCCTAGATTTACTATGTGATGTGCCTGACATACAAGTATAAATTTGGATCACCTAAATTGGAACAAAACATTTCATGTTTGTTTTTAAAAACGGTTTGAAGGTGCTACTTGCAAGTAGGCTAAAATGTGGATTTGCCACCCTCAGGTGGGCTTAGAAAACATGATTTTGCCACTCTCAAGTGGGCTTAAAACTCACAGTCAATGAATTATTCCAATTCAAATAATCCAACCTTCACCCACAGGCATTCAGGCAGGTATATCACATAAGCACATAGCCTCATGGTAAGCATGCTATCATGGCAGTCACTCACATGCATGCAAGGATGCTAAAGCATAAATACTTATCGAGTACTTCAAGCCAAAATAGAACCTAGTTAGAAATCCATGCATGATCCTAGTTCATCTTAAGATGGCTAATGCAACACATGCAAAATGCAACTAGAAATAGGCTCGGCTATCCTAAGATGGCATGTGAGATGCTACAGCTAACACGTATTCAACTTGGAATTGAAATACGATGCAGTTAGTATGATCTTGAGCCCGAGCCAGTGCAATCTGAGATGAATGGATGCAAACATGCGAGCATAAGTATGCTAATTGAAACATGCCTAAACTAACCATCATAAAATGGTAAATAAAAAGAAGAAAGACGTGGGGTTGGAAGACATACATCACACACACGCACACTTATTACACAACTGCCCTCGCTTGGAGGGTCCAAATAAATAAATGCAGTTCGAATAAAATAATTAACTACTCTAGCTAATTAAATATTACAAATTCCTAATTAATTAACAAATTAACTGGAAAAGCGGATAAATTAGCATGCAAATCCATGGACCGCCTCAACTCTGTTCCAAATAATGAATGATGCATGCTCGAGTCGCCTCGTCGGAAAATTCCTCGCGATGCCCCAATTTGCCTCTGTTTGCAATTAATCCCGGAATGCTGTGCAAGGCTTTAGAAAGTTGCTGATTTCTGGTTTGCTGCAACAAAGAGCAAGAAAGGGGCATGGCAAAGTATTTTCACATATGTATGCACACCTCAATCCTCGTGCCACTAATTACACATCTTGATGCATGATGGCCGAGGAGTCGAATTGCACAACTCGATGTGAAATGAATGCACATGACAACACAACAAGGCCTAGACTTCATCATGGATAATCCGTAGTGTCGGCGATCAGGAATTGAGACACGTTCCGTCACTTTGAGTACGAAACGCCCATCGTTTCCCGTGTTTGGGCTAACTCCTATCCTAAACACAATGCAAATGAGATGGCATACACAATGCGACTAACATGGCATACACAATGCTCTAACATGCAATCTAGCATACGCAATGCTATGGACTGAAATGGCATACACAATGCAGGATGGACTTACACCAACATGAGTGGACCTCAGCCACACTCACATCAGTCGCCATGTGATGAAAATGAGACAACCTAAACACATGCAAACATGCACGATGCAAGGGACCGATCCTAAGGCATCAAATGCCACTCTACCAAAGCATGGCAAGAATGAAAGATGGCATACAAACATGCAATTTCTAACTCTGAAATAATATGCTCAATGGTCCTGAATCATGGAAACATGTCACCCAATGCATGAAATAGGCCAAAACTCAAAACTAGGCAAATGCATTGAACCACAAGTATGCAAAGCAAGCATTATTTGATCATGAAGCATGAAAATAGAGCCAAGGCAGTCCTAAACATGCACCAAATCAGTTTCAGGCATGGCCAAAAAGTGCTAACATAAAGGGCTAAAACAACATGCGACACAGGCTAGTAAGTATGGTTTACATGGCATATATATGAAGCACAAGAGAGGTCACCAAACTAGCCACAAATAGGAACATGGTATGCTAAAATATGCCCAAATAACCACTGAAATGTATCCAATGCATGCAAAAATGATGGGCTCCTTTGGAGGGCCATGAGGTGGATTACTCAACACATACAAGATAGACATGTAAAATGGCAAAACAAACTCTAGAAATCAGTTATGGTAGCCCTAAAGCTCACCAAGAAGGCCCTAAAATGGGTCAATGAAACATGCAATGAAGGTCCCTTTGAAAGGCCTTGAGTAGGATTGCTCACACATGCATGAGGGGCGCAAAATATGGCCAAGGGCTCGTGGAAGAGCAAACGAAGACCTCAAAACTCACATAATAGGGCCTGAATCAAGTCTTCAAGGCATGCAAGGTGGATCCCGTCTGGAAGGCCAAAAGGGCCTATCAATCAAGACAAGGAGAGAGGGGGTCACCCCCTCTGATTTTGGCTCTCAAAAGCAGTGTTTTAGTCCTTTGAAAATCACTTTGGATTTTAGTGGCTAGAAGGCCAAACAAAGCATGCAACAAAGGCCTAGATGCAAGGCTCAAAACAAGAGGCAAACAAGCACACAAGGAAGTAAATGACCTCAAACAGAAAAATGCCCTTAATCAAACATCAAGAGGGGATCAAAATAAGACTCTTTTCAGTTCATGAAAAATCTTGAAAATGCTCACAAGTAGGGCTAAGATATGAAGCAAAATAAGCCTACAAAGAGGGATAGAGCATACAAGGAGGTATATGACCTCAAACAGAAAAGTATCCTTAATTAAAATTCAAGAGGAGATCAAAATAAGACACTTTTCAGTTTATAACAAAACCTAGAAATGCTTGCAAATAGGTCTAAGTTATGAAGCAAAATAATGCAAAAAATGGGGGGAAATGAGGACTTACCCTTGTAGCACAGCAATGCAGCAAGTTCTGGACCAAGAAGGTGAGTCTTCAACCTCTGAAAAATAGCTCCAAGATGATTGAATGAATGGTGGAGGTGGTAGGCTATGAGGTGTGGTGTAATGGCAAAAAACAATGGGGTATTTAAGCTTGGATGAGAGAGATATGGAGGGTGGAGTGTATATGCCTTGGTTGGTTTTCTAACCCTTGCAAATGGAGAGTGTTGGTTTTATAGAGGAAAGGCAGAGACTTCTTGGAGAACCCTTAAGAGAGGGTCAAAGCTTCTCAAAGCAACCAAAAGGGTCAAGCTTCTTGAGGAAGCAAGAACAAAGGGGCCAAGGTTCCCCAAGAAGCTTGACAAAAGAGTCAAGCTTCTCTAAGAAGCTAAGCAAAAGGGTCAAAACCAACTTAAAAAGACCAACAAAAGGCTCAAAATCTCGTAGGAAGGGTCAAGTGGTTCACAGCTAGCACAGTTGTGTTGCACTTAAGAAAAAAGAAAAGCGGCCAACCCGGCTTAGGTGGTCGGTGGCCACTCCTGCAGTCGTGACCGAGGTCAAAATTCAAGAAATTTGGTCGGCCTACCAGAAGGTGGCCTCGGTGAATGCAACTGACTATATGGTGGGAAACAGAAAATGTGACCCGAGAGAGGAAAATCAGTTTTTAGCAAGGTTCAAAAGGGTCAGAAGAAATCTTGGTCGACTACTCATATTGGTGGCCTCGAGATGAGCACAACACAATGGTGGTATGAAAAACCGAAATTATAGTCCAAAAGTGAGAAAAACCGACTACATCAAGAAATTTGGAGGAGAGAAAATGGTTTTCAAAAGAATTGCTAGTCTCCTACCATCCTACCACCTTCCTAGCAATGAAAATAGGGTCTATACCAAAAATGAACCCTAGCAGATGCAAAAGCGAGGGTTCGGGGGCCAAAAGCCTTGACGGGGGCCCAGCAGTGCTTAAGCAGGAGGTGGCGTCACGACCACGAAGGTGGTCTCGAGACCTGATGTCCGTCTAAGGAGAGAAACAAGGTCTGTGCCAAAAATCGAACAAGCAGAGGTAGTTAAGCGGTCCCGAGGCACGCGGCCAAGCGACTCAAAACCAGCCCGGCATGCAAGCGAGAAAAAGTGGCCTCGACCACGAAGCGTAGCCTCTGACCCTTGAGAGATGGTCTATGAGACCTCTCCTCCCTTTGAGAAGAGAAAATAGAAAGCAGGGCTGATTATAAGCGAGGCAAAGCACAAAAGAGCCCCAGTCAGAAGGCAAGGCTCATGACGCCAAGACTCTAAAACCCCAAAATGAGCACAATATGAACTATCATAGGCGCTCAATCGGTGGCGTCTGAGTCTTAAGGTCGGTCAAAAGTGGGGTGTCTACAGGTTCGAATAAGGGGCAACTTCATAATGTAAATTATATTATCCATTAGCGGGTAAAACACGTGCAAATATTTTATATGTGACATAGATGATGAGGTTTGAGCACGGAGCCACTGGACATGTGCATGCCACCAAAGTGTTCCTTCTTGGCCAGTGATGGTGAATCGATAAGTGTAGCTATTTCCAGGAAGTATCGGACATTGAGTTGCATATTTAGGTCCATCTGCCCAACCACTAAGTAGCTGGAAAATCCCATACTTGCATACATATATGAGGATACTACTTTAAGCATCGATAACGATAGTTGTAACAATAATTATGGTAATAATAACACAAACCCACTTGCTAACAATTAGGGCTACAAACGAACAGCTCGAGCTTGACTCATTTACTAAATAAACGAACTTTTATGCTCATTTGTTAATCGAGCCAAATTTGAGTAGGCCTAAGCTCAGTTCAGCTTGATAAGGCTTGTAACCATAAAAATAATTAAATTAATATTTATTTTTAATAATATATCAAATAAATTTTCAATAATCTATTTTATTTTTCTATTTATGTTTGGTATTTGTGTAAATTTACATATTTGATTGCTGCAATTTATTTTAATATAAGTATTCTTGTATATTTTGTTCATAATTTTATATATATATACTTTTATCTTAATAAGTAAATTAATATAAGTTTTTTTTTGTCAAGCTTAAACTTATTTCGAACTCGGCTCATTTATATGTCGAGCAAGCTCAAGTTTATTAAATATTTGATGAGCCAAGCTCAAGGTTGATTATTTAAGCTTGACTTGAACTTCGAGTTTGACTAATTCTTAATAAACAAGTTTGAATACTCAAAAACTTCGGTTCGACATGTTTTCAACCTAGTAATAACAAAGATTAGAATATACAATATTACAATTAACTTTGATAAAATAATATATGTTCAAGTTATGCGATGTTGTTGGGACTAGAAAAATAATGTTATAAAAGACTTTGACAAAATCATCGGAGAACAAATAGCATCCAATAAATGAAAAGTCAAGGTACATCTTCAAAGGGTGGGTGATAATGAAAAAGATCTAGATATAAATTATTTGGTGTAAGTTTCATTAACTATCATACTACATCGCGATAAAATAACAAAATACTATCACACTTTGTCTAATTTGTAAAAAGCTAAATTACGATGAATGCTAAGATTGTAGGGAGACTTGTTAAAAACATGAACAACGAGCGTGTCGCCCTTATGAACTTGTATTATTGGGCTGGGAAGGCTTCCATTACTGCAGTAATGACTTGCTGGTGGCACAATAGTTGAACAGTTAAGTTTTGCACCTGAAACAACGTAAACGAAATCAATACGTAGCTAAATTTAACATTACAAGTTTGAAAAAACATGCAAATATGTAAGATGAGATAGATTACATAAAAAGTATGCTCCTGGCTAGGAGAGGAGAGTGAAGAAGTTAGAAAAGCAAAAGCACAAGCTAGCAAGAACAAAGGACGAGCCATTGCCATTGCCAAACCAAAACAATAGATAAAGAGACAAAAAAGACAAAGATGAGAATAAGCTCTCTCTCTCTTTTTATATGAGAAGTGTTGTAGTTTTCTCCCTAGAATGTGGGGTTTTTTTATTTTTATTTTTAAAGTTTTATAAAACAATCTATTGTTCTGTGTTTGTTATGCAATTCATTTCCATAAGGTCTTATATATATAAAGAAATCCTCATCTTTTGCACGATTGGACGAGAATAAGAACAAAAATGTTTTGACAAGTAATTTGACTTAGGGTTTGAATATATTAATCAAAACATAGTTATCTAACAGTTAGAGTTAGCCATCAAAACTTTTGGTGGTTCAAGCAAAATATAGAAGCAATTTGATCCAATTAGGTAAATTTTGGAGTTTATTTCATTTTTACCCCTCTACTTTGTCACGTTTTTCAAAAGACACCCCCAGACTACTGTTATTTTCACACGTACCCCTATATTATGTGAATTCCTTTCAATTTTGCCCCTGCTGTCTATTTCCATCAAGGAAGTGGACAGAATGGGTGACGTGGCCCCCTATACTTTCATATGGAGGGAAAATTAAGGCTTTCCCCCCAAAACCTAACCTACCCTTGTATTCCCTTCAACCTATAAAAATAGAGACGACTGCAAATAGAAGAAAAAAATGAGCATCAATGAAATCAATTGGAACGAAGAAATGAGAAACAATCGAAGCTCAAGAAATCAAGATAGATGGAACGCAAGTGGTGTAGATGAGATATTTTGCAATGTTTGTGGAAGAAGAAGACTGATACACACAACATGGACTGACACAAATCCTGAGAGGAGATTTCTTAGTTGCCCTAACAGTGGTTGTAATCACTTTACCTGGAGAGACCCACCCATGTGCGATCGAGCAGTGTAGATCATTCCTGGGCTGTTGAAGAGGTTAAATAAAATGAAAGCATAAGCGAAAAGAAGGACTCAAAGAGAAACTATGGATTTACTTGGTTTTGTCATGGTTGGTTGTAGAAATATGGTTTATAATGTAAAGTTTGAAGTTGTATGGTAGTGTAAGAATGAATGGAGTCTATATCCTGTTTATGAATCATATGCAATGGGTGAAGTGTTGTTAGTAGAAAACATGTTTTAGAGATGAAAATTGTGTGTTTGGTGACTTATTAATGTTGTTCCCATTATTTTGTGTTTGGTAACTCCAACATAGACAAAGGAAACATACAGAAGTAGGTACACAATTTGTGACCATAATTATCACTCCAAATTCAATGAACAATGAACATCACCAATGAACAATGAATATCAACAATTGTGAACATAACCAATGAACATCATGACTTGGAAACAACAACAAATCAACAGTAAATTATCATTCAAACGTTGATCAATTACACACTTGCCATTCATGTTGTTCAAAACATATACTAAGAAAGGGGCAGCCAATACAAAAACCAGGCTTCAAATGTACAAAAAGCCCCTACCACTATAAAGGATATGGAATATGAACAAAAGTAGCAAAAACATTCACATCTATTACATTGTATTTCATGAACAAAAGTAGCAAAAACCTTCTCAACATTAAAAAAAAAAAAAAAAAAAAAAAAAAAAAAAAAAAAAAAAAAAAAAAAAAACCAGTGGTCCTTCATATCCATTACTTTGTGTCAGCTGCATTCTTGGTTTGACCCACAACAGATTTGACAGCACTAGCATTGTACACCACTCTTTCTCTCTATCTCATTTGAGCTTAAATAGGAATGTTAGTATTGGAAGTTACTGCAGACCCCTGCACATCCTGACTTGCATGCAATGGAGTTGAGTCACTTGTTCTCATAACCTTTCTCCTTGTTACCTGTAATAGCCATCATCATTGTTAAGACATATGCAAGGAAGACATCGTAAATTAACAAATAGGGCCTTTGCAAAACTTCTGACCGACTTATTCTTCCTAACTTGAGTTGCTTTTGTAACGACTCCCAACTTGGCTTTCTTTTACGACTTTAAGTTTGGCTCCTATTTAGTCTGGGCACGACATTGGCTTCCTTCATCTTTGGCCTTTGCAAAAACTAAAAAACAAAAGTTAGCAATATGTAAGTTAACAAAATCGAAAAAAAAAATAAATATGAATTACTTGACTGGAACTCACAGGGTCTTTCAGGTAAGTGAATTAGCCTTTGACTTTGCATGTCCTTTTGTTGTGTCCCAACTTGCCACAATTCTTGCATGTCATCTGAGTTCCCCTCTTTCCTAGCTTACTTGAATCAGTTGCATCAATTGGGACATCTATGTCCTTCATCTTTTCGATCTTGGCCTCCTAGCTCTCTTCTTTACATCGGTGGTAGTACTTTACCATATTGACTTGTTGTCACATTTGTCTACCATTGATTGGAGTCAACATGTTCTCATAAATCCTCAGGTAGGTTTCAACTTTATAGTAATGATGCACATACTTTTCTGGTTCTTCACTCATATAGTTTGCAGCAGCCACAACATGGACACAAGGAAGGCACAGCGGATCCCATTTCCTACATCCATAAGTCCATTCTTTCAAGTCCACCTTATATTGCTCACCATATGGGCCAACAACTTCATATTGGGAACCCTCATTCCATCTAGGAATCCATCCAGCTGCACTCACCTTGACCTTTTCCAAAATCTTCTAAATCTTAGGACATATATCACTTTTGTTGTACATTTTCATTGCTTCATTTCTTTTTTGAATTGTTTCCATCAACAGAACTCTTATCTTCTCTAATATGAATGACCTGAGTTGATCCCTAGCACAATATGCTTGCATTGAAACACTCACAAAGATTATTCAACAAAATGTCATATTTAGGAAATTGTGGAAGTGACTCCTACTCGAATGGATTGGTGCTCTTCTAAGCCGACCAATTGTATGCTTTTTCATCAACTCCTTTCATTTCTTCCATAACTCTAGTGAATATACCAATAGTGGTTGCCCTGGCTGCCTTCCATAACAAATCCTTCAATACCCTACCCTTGAATTGACCCTTGAAATTGTTGTACAAATGCCTTACATAGAACCTGCGTGAGGCATTTGGAAAGAACTTCGACCATTGCATTAATTAGGACCTTATGTTTGTCACTCATGAAATTGTAACAATGAGAATTCACAATATTCAAGTCTTGCCCTAACAAATTCAGAAACCACAATCATGTTTTCTTTTTCTCTTTCTCAACAATGGCATAGGCAAATGGGAATATACAATCCTTTGCATCCGTCCCCATTGCAGTCAACAACACTCCACCATGTGGCCCCTTCAAATGACAACCATCGCTCCAATGGTGGTTTACAAGCATTTTGGAAACTCTTCTTCAATGGACCCCAACACAAATACAATCTCTTAAACTTGGGCATTTGCTCATCCTCTTCATGAACTTTTGGAATTTCTTTCACCTTCATGGAAATTGTTGTTCCTGGATTACTACTTCTAATCTCTTTTACATAACCCCAAAGCATTGCAAATTGTTGGATGTAGTACCCTCAATCATTGTGAGAGCCTTAATTTTTGCCTTTCTCACTTTCTGCAGGTCAACTTTGACATTGTGCTCTGTTGTAATGGTGTCTGCCAATGACTTAATTGGCCAGTTAGGGTTTAACCTAATCCTTTCCCAATACCTATTAACAATCATCTACTATTTACATGTGGCACATCAAATGTTACATTGCATATGTGTTCATCTACAAAAGTTTTGATTCTAAACACCCCTTCACCCTTCACAAAAGAAGCATAGCAAACCCAAGGACAACCAGATTTGCACTCTGCCCTAACCCTCTGTTAGTCACTCTTAGTAAATGTGATTTGTTTGCCCCATTTAATAGCATACTCCTTCACAGCATCTCTAAAAAAACACATTTGTTTTGAATTCCATGCCAAGTTAGAATGTAGGATTATGCATGTCACTCTCACTAAAACAAGGTACTTAATCCTAGTGCCGACTATCTTCATCGGAGGAGCTATGAAGGCTTCTTAGTTCATCAAATGAGTTGTCCGTGCTTTGTAGGTCATCATTGTCACCACATCACCCATAACATCCTTACTACTTCCTAAACCACCAAATTCCACATCTTTGTCAACATGTTTATCATATAAAGCATCATCATCACCTTGCTCATAGTCCTTTGTCATTATATTTTTCGGACTCATCGGAGGATGAGTCATTAGTCAAGATCATAGACATCACTATCTTCATCTTCCTCTAATTCAACATCAGGCATTACCCCCTTACCCTTACTTGTTTCTACACTTGAGCCTATTTGACTACTTTGTGTACTTACATAATCATCCAAATTGTGTCCTATATAAACATTTATTACTCTGTTTTCATCCACATATGTGTCAATATCAATACATCAGCATCAGATTTTAATAACTCCATCCCACCATAACCACCAGCCTTATTGTAATAGTTATAACTTGAACTATGTCCTAATTACTTAGCAAAACAACACAACTCTGTAATGGAAATTTGATCTGAATGACAAAAGTCAAAATGACTTACCATACCACCAATAAACCCTACGTGGAATATACGACCACACCTCCATCATGGATTTTGATTGTCAAATACCGGATCCATCTTACGTATTTTGTATTTGAAATGTGTCATTAACACTACTCTTCAATGGAACTCACAATGATAAAATCCTATTACATTACAATAGAGATAGATAAATAATAAACAAGTAGTCATCTATGTGAAATACAAACATTTAAAAAAAACAAAGATTTCATATGTGTTCATCAATTTCAAACAAAGCGTAAACAAAGATTTTCTTAAAGTAAAAGCTATTCAAAGCTGAAACAAATATAAACAAATTTCATTAACAAATCCATGTCACATACAAATAAATAAAGATTTTACCTTTCTAAAATAATATTAACATCAAACACATGCGATTTTCCAACAACAACAAAAAATAACTTAAAAAAAAAACATTAAAAAAAAAACAAAAAAACATACATACCATATACAGTTGTTTGTCTTCCTCCACCATTATTCTTTTCTCTTAGCACCCAACCCATCGATCAACCTTTGATTTGAATGTGATTTTACAGTCGTTGTTCACTCTCAACTTTGATTTTGGAATTTTGCTAGAAAATTAAAAGCCCTAATTGCGATTTTGAGAGTTCTAAGCAACCCTAATGTATGTAACTTGATTATGCTTAGCGGTCGTTCAATTTTCCCTCCATGTGAAAGTATAGGGGCCGTCACCCATTAGTCCACTTCATTGGCGGAAATAGGCGGAGGTAAATTTGAAAGAATTCACATAGTATAGAGTGCAGTGAAAATAATAGTAGTCCGGGGGTATCTTTGAAAACCGTGACAAAGTATATGGGTAAAAATGAAATAATTGCTAAATTTTGATTATAACATCAATCGGTGTGTTTGGTTTGAGTTTTTGAAAACTTCGATTTTAGTTTTACGTGTTTTTTGTTTTTAGTAAATATTTTTAAAATTTTAAATATATATATTTTTTACTTTTTAGATGCACATTACTTAGATGTATTTAAAAGTAAAAATTTGTGAAAAAATATTTTAAAATTTTAATAAATACATAAAAATACAAAAATGTATTGAATTCTCGTTTTTTTTGTATTTTTGGTATTTAGTGAATTTTAAAAGGTTTTTCACAATTTTTTACTTTTAGGTATATTTATGTTAGATATGTCTAAAAAGTAAAAAATTATAAATATTAAAAAATTCAATAAAAAAAAATACGAAAAAAAAAATAAAATTTTTAAAAAAGAAAAATGTTTGGGGGCCCTAATTTTTGTGGCTCAAATGGCTCAAAATTATCAAAACGACGTCGTTTTGACAATTTTGATGTTATTTTGTACTCAAAACGACGTCGTTTTGACAAATTCGAACCACTTAAACCATAAAAATTAAGACCCTCTACCGTTACTGTTTAAAAAAACACAACCAAGCATGACTTTAAAGTCTAAATGTAATTACGTTCTCATCATAGGACTTGACGTATGGGATGTAGTTGGTGTAATTTTAGGGGTAGTTTAAACACATGTTTAACTGTTTTTTCAAGCAACCTTATTTCAATTTGAAAACTATTGTATAAGACTTATTTAATTAACTAAATGAAAAGTGTTTTAAAGTGTTTGGTACTATATAAGGACCATTAATGTAATTAATTTTTATGATTGTTATCAATTGGACCTGTTTAAACACAAAATGCACAATGAAAGAATAATGATATTGTAATTAGAACATCAATCGTGCTACGTCGCTCGAAAATAGGGCCCCCGAATGCCAGCAACAGCGTCGTTTTTCGTTCAATCAAACGAAGCGAAGAAGCGAGAAGGAGGGAGGAGGAGAGAAGGGCCCATAAACTAGGGAGGGGGAGGGGAGGAGGAGGGAGGGAGGAGGCGGAGGCGGAGGCGGGCGGAGGCTGGCAGGAGCCAGCGAGGAGGCCTTGGGCCAGGAGGCGAGCTTGGTGGCAGGCTTCTACCACTCTCTTCTCTTCCTCCTCTTCCCCGATCTCTGTCTCTCTCTTTCTCCCTCTCTTCTTCTCTCTCTCTCTCTCTCTCTCTCTCTCTCTCTTTTCTGAAAATCGGGGGATTCGGGGGGGCGCGGATTCGCGCTCCCAAGCATTATTCTTAGAACATAGGGACTAAATTAATACATCAAAAAAAAATAAAAAATAAAACCATTACAAAAACTACCACTGTAATTTTCTTAATAATAATATTATATAAATTAGACATCTAAAACTCACCTTAAAAAAATAATAAAGAATTTTGCCACATTTTAATGAGATTTCCCAATTCTTAATGTGGTGCAGACGAAGTGATGCAAAACTCCAAACTAACCAAACTTGACGATTTGAGAAGTTATAAAAATATTAAGATGATTTCTTCTTCTTTTTTATTTATTTAATTTTTATTTTTTTAAAAAGAAATTATTAATTTTGTATGAAAGTGTGTAATAAAAATGAACAATTTTTTAAAGAGGAAATATTATTTTTCCTTCAAACTATCACGCGTTTTCACGTTGATTCATAAACTTCGATTAATATCAATTTTATTTCCAAACTTTCAAATTTTTGATCAATTTAGCCTCTGGTTACATTCCATCTACAATTAGGCGAAATGTCTTGACATGACACCAAAGTTCATTTAAAATTTTATTTTACACCCAAACTATATCTTAAAATCAATTTACCCCCAAATCAATTTGCCTCCCAAACTATATTTTAAAAATCAATTTGTCCTACATCAACACATTAGTCAATTGTGGATGGAATGTGTGATGAGATCTAATTGATCAATTTATGAAAAGTTCAAGTATTAAATTGAAATAAATCGGAAGTATGGGCGTTAGCGTAAAAAGCAGCATAATAGTTTAAGGAAAAATGATATTTCCTCTTCTTAATATCTACCTTACAACACAGGTTAGCATGACCCTCTTCTATTTGAGATTAGCTAAAAAATACTTTCTTTTAAACTTTTAGACCTTATTTGGGATAAATTAAAAAAGTCAAAAATTAATAAAATTTTTTTAAAAAAGTCTATACTATTCAAGGATAGTTTGTAGGAAAAGCCACTATAGTAAAATTATTATTTTGCCCTCACTACAATAAATTAAGATTTTAAAGACAAATTTTTAGGAACAAAAATAATTTTTTTTGTAAAATTATACTTTAAGGACAAAATAAAAAATTTAAAAAATATATATTTAATCCTACTATTACATTTTGAAGACAAAAGCTATTCGGTTGCAAAAAAAATTACTGACTTTCTGCCTGCAACTTTCGTTGGTCCCTAATAAACTAACTCATACATTATTTTATTTTATTTTCATTGTTTGAGGTTCGACAATTGGGATTTCATTTCCTTCTCCACACCACTGTCTGTCTCGTTCTCTCTCTCCTCCCCTCTCTCTCTCGCTCTCTCTCTCGATCGATTCCCTAAATCTTGATCGATCAGATCGATAGTATATTAGCTTGATTCTTCGAAGCTGAAGCTAAAAGGATTGAAAGAGGTAAAACCATACTGATTAATCATATACTTGAATCGCCATTGCAGAGAGATAGGTCAATTTTAAGGTAAAATATTTGTATCCATAGACTTGATTCGCCATTGAAAAGAGATAATTCACAGCTCATGAATGATTTTGATTTGATTTGATTGATTTTTTTTTTTTTTTTTGGCGAGACTAATGATTTGAAACAATTTTTGATTTTTGATTGTTTGTTTGCATTAGAAGTGTTTTCATAACAAATTCCTTACAAGCTGTTCATCTCTCTGTTATTGTTTTCTGATTTTTAATCGTAATTGCTCTGATAAATTCCTTACAAACTGTTCATCTCTCTCTCTCTCTCTCTCTCTCTCTCTCTCTCTCTCTCTCTCTCTCTTTCTGTGTGTTTTGTTTTGTGTTTTTCTCTTGTGACTGTGGCTATTGAGTTGGAAAAGAATAAATGCTCCATCTAGGAAAATTGCATTCTGTAAATGATATACTAATTTTCTATAAATAGGTAGGAGGGTGGACAGAGGTGTATGATGGACTAACCTTTGCCACAGTGAGAGGAGCTGGGCATGAAGTTCTTCTGTTTCAGCCTAAGAGAGCATTTATTCAGAATGTTTGAGTAATTGTTATTTGTTTCATTCAATAGATCTGATGAATCTTAGGATATTAATATGGTTGAATTGCAAAGCAATATCTTGCTATATCACCAAAAAAAAATAAAAAATAAAAAATTATTTTATTTTTTTTGCAGATTATTAATATTGATAAACCACCTGAACCACTTGAACCACAGCAGCTAGCATCATCCAAATCATCCAAGTCTAAGTTAGCTTGAGCTGCTGCAATCTCAGCCACAGTTCAACTGTCTACACAATCACAGTTGCAGCCCGTTACCGTGCAGTGTTGTAATTAGTTAGTTAGTTAGTAGTTAGTTGTAGATAGTTTGTTAGAACTTAACTATAGTGTTGTAATTAGTTAGTTAGTTGTAGATAGTTTATTTAGAACTTAACTATAGTTAAGTTTAGTAGTTAGTTATGGTTAGGTTAGCT